>JAKSZT010054552.1:15728640-16073029 GCA_026826555.1 Tolypeutes matacus
TAGATAGATAGATAGATAGATAGATAGATAGATAGATAGATAGATAGATAGATAGATGGATGGATGATAGATAGATGATAGACACACATATTTCATATTTGTATATACAAATATATATTCAGATACATACTTTGTGTATGTTGACAAAATGAAAGTTATCTCTAAGGAAAAAAAAATGGAGCTTGGATATTTGAGGGAATGACCTTTAAAGTCCTAAACTAGAGATTCTAAAAGTCAATAACTGGGCAAGATGTGAACAGAAAGGAAAAGAGTCTGCCATATTTTGGAGTAGTAGTTGGCAAGAAGTCTATAGTTTGCCTTTAGGGAACTACTGCTGTTTTTGTTTTTAGGAGGGAATGAGACAGAGACTCTCCAAATATATTAAGTGGAAAACACAAAGCAAATGTGGAACAGTGTGTCTAAGCTGCTACCATTTTTTAAAAGAAAATGGTGTGTGTGTGCTTGATTATACATAGACTGTCCCTGGAAAGACCTAAAGAAAGCATGATTGGTGGCTTTGGGTGGCTTGGGCACCAGGGGGAGTAACAGATAATTTCTGAGTGTATATTCCATTGTACTTTTCGAATATTGTACCTTGCCAAAAACTACCTACTCAAAATAAAAGTTAATTAAAAAAAAAAAAATAGAATAGAAGAGGGGGACATTTAGGTTGTCTATTTGTTGCTAGAACAAAACAAAATAAAAAATCCATGGAACTGCACAACACAAACAGTGAACCCTAAGTTAAACTATGGACTATAGTTAGCACAATTTTAAAACTGTGCTTTCATCAACTGTAACAAACATACCACACCAAGGCAAAGTGTTAATAAAAGGGTGGTATATGAGAATCCTGTATTTTAAGCATGATTGTTCTGTAAACCTATAACTTCTCTAATAAAATATAATAATAAAAAATAAACAGAGAGTGCTGCTTTATGTTATCACTTCCTGCCTGAGAGTTCCTTCATTATCTCATTTTATAATTTAGCTCTCTTGCCTCGAGTATCTTCAGGGAACAGGGAAATTAATCTTGTCCATTCAGAATTCTAGCCAGTAAGTGACTAAATCTGTTCATTTCCAAACTGCCTGTTCCCCGCTGCTCTGCTGCAGAGTCAGGCAGCAAGACACTGTAGAGGGAGGCACAGGAGCATCAGCAGAACTAGGCTGCCTCCCTGTTTTCTTTCATGAACTAGCTGTGTGGCTCTGGGTTGGTCACTATACCTCTCTGAGCCTCAGTTTCTTCATTTACAAAGTGAAGGAGTTGGACTAGAGCATGAAGGCCCTGTCAGTACTGCTGGTATGTGAGTCTGTTGGGCAGAGAACAAGCTCAGGCAAAACTTTCACTGTGCATCTCTCCTGACCTCCCCACATAGGACATGCTCTCCTGGGCTCCAGCCTGCTCTCTGACAGCACAAGACCCTGCAAGCTCCTGGGAAACAAGCTGTGAAGTTTCTGGAATCATATTCCTCCCCTCCTCCTAGCTCTCTCTCTCTCTTCTCAATTCCCAAACCCCAGAGATTATGTCTGACTTGGTTAATTAAGATAAGACTTCAGAAAGATGTTAATCCTCATGTTGTGATTTGATGCTCCAGCACTGGGTGTTTACTTCCATTTGCCGTCCTAATGCTCGTGCCTTCAGATGTCTGCTGCTTTTAGAACTTGATTGAATTTTAAGAGCCTGAATCTTTAATTCTGTTTGTAAAGTTAAATGCCTGTGTCTTATTGACCTGCTCTCAATGAGGAGGAACTGATTTTGCTCGTTTTCAGTGAAATACACTGTCCTTCTACAACTGGTCATCCAAGAATTCAGATGGAGGGGTCTTGTTGTTTTTAAGTCAGCTACTTGGAAGGATTTTGTTTTTCTAAAGTGGAGCTGGCTCATCACATTTCCTCCCTCTCGTCCTTGGTAATCAGCCTCGTTTGAGGCTGTACAGGACACCACACACGAGTCAGATTGGCAAAGTAGTTTTAGGCCTACGGACCAAGCTTTGTCAGCAGTCATGTCCAGTATGGGCCTCCCTCTTGAACAAGGAGTGTTAACATACATGAAATATGGAGCACTAGTCAGTAAGGCTGCCCTTCCCTGAAAGCAGACTCTCCCTGATCCCTAGCACAGGGCCAGACACAATTACCTTTTGCAGAATGAATGAATGAGTGTGTGAATGAGGGAACAAGGGATGGCCAGCCCTACTCTTGAGTTAATCTTTTCTGGCTGGCTGATTATCCACTGGGGGTAATCAGCAAGATGTGTCTAACACCTAGCATCTCAGGACAGTTACTGAAAGCCTCTGCACCTCTGTTTCCTCGTCTGGCAATTAGAGTTGATAACCACAGAACCCGCCACACTGGGCTGTTGTGAAGGCCAAGTGGGAAGTTAATATATGTCGAATATCCAGCACAGTCCCCGGCACTGTTTCAACAGATGTTTGTTAAATGACTAAGTATATGACTATATCAATAACTGATTGAACAAATAAGTGCAATTTCTCTCTCTTGGGCTCTGAGTGTGTTTGTTCTCAAAAACCTGATGCTCCCAGGATGAGATAAATGATGGATTCCCGAGTCATCCTCCCAGTTTAGGGGCAGACCCGCCCCACCTCTTGATTCATCCTCAGGTTTGTCTCTCTCCAGCAAGTTGAACCCAATCCCTGGACCCCAAATGCAGTTTCCTGGCAAGCCAGGCCCTGGCAAGGGGGGGCTTTCCCAGCTGAGCCCTCAGAGGCTCATCAGGGGGATGCTGGTGAAAAGAAGGGGCAGGGCTGGGAGGGAGTGCACTGTCCAGTGCACTGTCACACGCCCCATCAAATCCTGAGCTCTGAAGCCCTCCCTGCTTCTCTCTAGTCCACCGAGGTCTCCAAGTCTCTAATCTCTGACAGTCACGTGAGCTCTGTCCACTCACCTCAGCATTTGTTCACAGACTGCCTTATATTTTGTTGGTGGGATAACATCTTTCTATCATGGAATATATTTTCCCAGACAGGGGTTGACTCTTGAATGGCAATCATTTGCAACACTCAACACAGTACTGGTCTGTTTAATAGTCTCAGAGAGCCAGGAGCCCAAAGCCCCATTTGTAGGTGGGAGGCATGTCAGAGAGGGGACAGGACAGGCTGGCAGCAGGGGAGGGAGCAGGGGATGGCAAGAGGGATGTACGAAGGCCAGACTCACATCTCCTTCTCCTGCTGGAGCCTGCAGGCCTCTTCCTGGAGGCTTCCCAGCTGCTGCTGAGCATCCTGTAGCTCGCGTGAGGTGCGCTCCAGCTCCTGGACCAGCTCCTGGTTACTGAGCCTCAGCTTGGTGTTCTCAGCCTTGGTTTCGTGCTTGTCGTTATGCAGGGCTGCGCATTGGCCTTCCAGCTGGAAAGGAGGGAGAGGGTCAGCAGCCACCATGAGCAGGCTGGCCTGCGGGGCCTCACCTGGGCTTGTCCCACTTGATGGGCAGCGACCCTGACTGCCCTCAGGCCTCAGTCAGTACTGTCCTGCTCCGTAAATTCACAAAGACAAACGTTTGTAGGCAGGAAGGAGCTTTCAGAGCACATGTCTCTCCCCTGTCTCCATGCAGGATTACTACACAGCCCGGGGAGAGACGCACCCATTCATAAAGACCACAGGAAAGGAATTTCCACGATCCATCTCTGCTTCTCATCCCATAGTCAGAATGGTCCTGAGAGCTAACCTACATCCCTCTTGCTGTCCTTTAAGGTAATTTCTTTTCATTGGCCCTTGGTGGAGACGGAGAACATCAGAGTTGGCATGCTTCGTTAAACCATTCCTCTCCATTTTCAATATGGGTATTTATTCCCCTTTCTTCTTTCAGCTAAATAAGTCCAATTCCTTTCATCTGGAGAAGCTTTGTGTGGTAGCCAGATGCCCTGGAAATTCTTAGGAAATAGCGAAAACAGGTCAAACAGAACGTATACCTTTTCTCATGTCCCTAAAGCAACTAAAAAAAAACCCAGCGTTTTTATAACTTCAGCTTTTCTTGGCTGGTGATTATGCTTTGCAGAGTTTCCAACCCTCTCACCAGAGGAAGAATCAAACCCAGGCAAATACATCATAATAAATTTAGTTTAATGCATGCAGCCAGTAAGGGGAGGAGGAAGAAACAAGGAATTTTGTGTGATTCTCAAGAGGCTCCTGTGTAATCAGGCAAGCATGCAGTAATTAAATTGAGTGGCAATCATTCATTTGAGGGATCCATCTAATTGGTAAGAACTTAATGCATAATAGTGAGGAGGAAAAAAGGGAGCCACAGAGGCAAGGGACGACTGTGGCATGGAAGGGAGAACAGGACGGCAGCTGGCAGTTTCTGAAGTTCACGTCATTTTGCTGCAGAAGGAAAGAAACCCAAATCCATAGCTTGGGCAGCAGCAGGAGTGCTTTGGTCTCTAACCTTAGCACAGGGTGCCTTCGAGCATATTTTAATGTGTTGCTAAAAATAGTCCTCTCTGTTCAAATTGAAGCATTTGTCTGGGTCTGTCCAGGGCTGGATTCCTTCCAGCACCAGACAAAACAAAACAAAACAGGAGGCCAGTGGTGCCCTGGGCTCTCTCCCTGGTGAGTGAGCCCTTGCTTTGGAGAGGAGGCCTCTGAGCACAAAGTTTGCCCAGGCACTCTGTCTTCCTGGGGCCACCGCCAGCCCGCAGTAGGCCTTCCCTGGACAGGGCACTGTCCAGCCTGCCACTGGAGCATCTAGTGTCTGCATCCATCCTACAGGGTTACGGACACAGGTGCCAAGGAGGGCAGGGATCCTTGTCCACATGTGTGGGAAGACAGGATAGACAGGTGGGCCTTTTAAGATCCTCTTCCGATGGGAGATATCCATGGCCTTTCTGGAGGGACGAAACTTGTCTACAGCCTTGCCCCAAATATCAGTGACTAGACAATAGTCCTTGGAACCCAGCATTTCCCTCTTTTCTTATAAAGGATGCAGGACACAAAATAAAGTTTCAGACTTCTGGGTGTAATTACATGGCAATGTCTGCAGATTCTCCTGGGGAGTTCTTGGCAGTAAACACCTGGTATTGAAGCATTAAAGGCTTTATCTTGGGGTCACCTGTGATTTCAAAGGCTCTCTTCTGTCCAGTTACATGGTTCTAGGATAAAAAATGCCCTTGAGTGACTGGCAGAACAGACAAGAGGCAGAGAAAGTATAGAGGATGAGCCAGGTACTCTGGGGACACTGACAAAAACCTACCCTCTTCTGCTTCTGGATGAGCTGCTCCAGTTCCTGCTCCTTCGACGATAGCTTCTGTTCCAGCTCCTGACTGCGGGCCTGGAATCTCTCTGTGTCCTGCCAAGCCGGAAAGAGGGACATATGCGCCTGACTGGAGATGGCTCCCCACCTTGGATGTACTGTAAAGCCTCCAGGCTGGGACCAAGGGGAGGGCTCCCCAACTTTCTAAGGCTTTTGTCAGTGAGGACAAAAGGAGACAGAGGTAGTAGAGGTGGGGAGTGAGGCATGACGGAGACCCCCACCCAGTGGGACATGACCTTGCACCAGCCCCCACTGCAAAAGAGTCAGTGTCGGTGGGTGGGGGAGTACTGAATAGGGGAACAGGGACCTGTGTGCTAATGTCAGGCCTCAGCTTCCTCATCTGTTAACTGGGGCAAGGAAGGGGTGTCTGTTCCGTGCTGGGCACTGTCATCTACTCTGGAAACACAGGGTCTAAGTCCTCACTCTTTGCCCACTGTGCTGGAGGGGTCCCCAGGCCCTGCTCCCCACGGTGACTCCGCTCCTAGGCTCAGTCCGCCCTCCTCCCTGCCCTAGGGTGAGATGCTGGGCATCTCCATGAGGGATGCTGAGGCCCTGGTGATGAAGGGACCTGGCTGTGGGATAAAGAGGAAAGCACATGGGCTGCCCGGGTGCCTGACCCCTCAACAGAACCAGATGGCATCAGGAGACTCGGGTTCCAGCCCTGGCCATGTCCCACTAACTTGCCCTATTCTTCCAGATCTCCTTTTCTTTGAACACAGAATAGAAGCAAAATTACCTAGCCATGCCAGCTGCAGCACACCATTTGCCTGAAGGCAGACAGAGGTGCAAAATATGCAGGAAAAGAGGAGAGCATGATAGTCTCCATATCGCTCACTCCCAGGGTCCCCCGGTGGCTAAGGAGTCTGGCGTGAAGGCACCGGCAGTGGCAGGGCTGGGGAACGTGGCTGCTCCTGGGTCAGAGGCTTTGGACACCTCTACTGAAAGGCTTGGGGTATTTACTTGACTCCTCATCTGTAGATGCTGCCTGGTTACTGTCAAGGCAGATCAGTGGAGCTCCAGGAAGGCAGTGACTGTCCTCATCTCAACCCCATGCAACGGCAGAGGTGGGATTTGACCCAGCAGCTGCTGCTCTCAGCATCTGCTTCCAGGGATTCCTCCTCATTCAGCTCGGCTGCTCCTCCCTGGCCAGCAGGCACCCCGGGGACAATGCTGGGGATGGTCAGCGGCTCCGGAATACCATGCTGATGCTGCCATCCCCACAAGGGCCCCGCAGGGAGCCTTACTGCCCCTGCCACGACAGAGCACTGGAGGAGGTCTATTATCCTGGAAACTGGAACTCTAAGTCATCATTTTCCTCGTGGTCAAAAAAAAAACAGTAAACGTAGAGTCAGGATCCAAACCCTGTTCAGAGGGTCCAGCCTTTTCCATCATGTCATAAACTGTGACACCACCATCCTCACTCTATTGCCAGGCAAAACCTCGTGGGTCTAGAGGCTTAATGGCACTGCCAAATGCATCTTAGCTGTTTCCATGTGTGTGCAAAAGGCACAGATCTACGCACTGAGCTTTAAAGGCATTTGATACTGAGAAGAAAGAAGGAGGGAGCAGAAGGGGCTAGGTGAGGGGCCACAGAATCAGGGTCTGATCACCGTGTTAGTAATTTGTCCTTGAATTTTTTCCTCCAACTCCTCATTTCCATGGCTCAGCCACCAGTTGCTTCTGGAAGCACCTCTCCTTCTTTAGCTAGGACCTCAATCATAATCACAGCCCAGGCAGAGGAGGCAAAATGCCTCCCAGGCTTGACTCCTCTTGCAGTCTATCATTTAGGATAAAGGGGGTGGCTCTCTTACTGGAGCAAAGGGCTGCTGTTTTCAGAGAGCTAATGAACAGTCTACCAGGTGAGGGGTGTGAGTTCTGTGTGCCGGAGACCCCTTCAACTGAGCCAAAGGCCAGGGGACTGCCAGGATGCTGCAAAGCTCTAAAAAAAGCAGGCAGGGCAGGTCTAGAAATGCAGTTCTCTTCTGGTTGCAGCCCAGGACCCACTCTTTCTGAAAAGCATTCCGATTCCCTATCAGTCTGAACCGCCTCTATGATGCTAAATGGAGCAGTGTGGGGAACCTGAAGCTGCAGAAAATGGAAAAGAGATTCAAATCAACTGGCTTAAGGAGCAGGGAAGGGACTGTGAAAACAGTCCATGCTCAGCACTGAGAGGCAGGAAGGCAAGAGAAGAGACTGGTTGCTGAGATGCACCAAGGGAATAGTCCAAAAATGGATTCGAGTTTCCTGTAGCTTTGTTTCAGGAATATGTTTTCAGAAGGACCCCCCTTAGCTTAGTAAAGGAGAGGATTTCACCAGTCCTGGCCTTCAAGACAAGCACAGGGCTGGTAAGTGGTCCCGCAAATGCCAGACAAGAACAAAGGATGTGAGTTTCTAAATGTTCTCCCAGGGTCTTTGAGGAGGGTGGGATTTTTTTCCCTCGGCTACTAAATGTTCTCAGTGTCTAAGGGTAGGCAGCACATGCTCTACAGATGGCCCCTCAGGGAGCTGCTGGCCATGGAGTGGGAGGAGCTGGCACGCTTGGGTGGGCTTGTATAAGTCTGGGGACTGCTCATGTCACATCCAGTCTTCAGGCTGCTTTACCTCGTAAAATGTGCACCTTCAATCCTTCCATGCATTCATTTTCATTCATTCAATCGTTCATTCATTCAGCAACTATCTGTTGAGCATCTATCATGTTCCAGCCAGGTTCTAGATGCTGAGGATACATTAGTAATAAAAGGTAAAGACTCCTGCTCTTGTGGAACTTAACACGTTCATAGGAGGAGACAGACAACAATCAATAAATATAAGTAAGTAAATTATATGCCATGCTTGAAGGTGACAAGTGCTTTGAGTTAAAAAAAAAAAAAAAAAAAAGCACAGTAAGAGGGATCGCCAGCACTATGGGTTGGGATGAGTGGAGGTTGTCAGAGGAGGTGATATTTCAAACTGCTCTCCAGATACAAGCCTGGGGAGTAGGCACTCACCTTCAGGAGAAACTGCTCCTTCTCGCTTTTGATTTGTTGTTCCATCTCCTCGTAGAGATGCTGGATTTCTTCATCATAGGCAGCAATTTTCCTACAGAGATGGCAAAAGGAGAGTCTGATGAGGACTGCGCCAAGATGCCCTTATCCCACAGAGACGGATCCTGCAGTGTGGACACGGGAGCCCCACCTGGAGCTGGGAGTGGTGGGCTGGCTGCACGGGACTGCTCAGCCAGGCTGCAGGATCTGGTCCGCGGATCACCTGCCCCTGCAGAGGCCCAGAGGGACCCATGCCGGCCTCCCGGTGGCCTGCCACCACAGCCCGGCCTCACCCGTCTTCCGGCCGTCACTCCCAGATGCTCCACATGTTCCGCAGGGCAGCTTCCCTGGGTCCATCTTCCTTACTCTGCTTTATTTCAACACCAAGCCCCAGGCCCCTGCCAGCCTCACTGCCCCAATGGCCTGCTGATCCCGAGGCCTGTAGACGGTACGAAGTGGCCTTGTGTGGGTTTCACGCTCTGTGGTTTCTTGATTTGCCCCATTCGCTACTTGGTGCCTTCTCTCTTCTACATCATCACAGTCTGACACTATTAAGGGCCCCTCCCTGAAGTCATGGGCAGTGTGTGTGATCCACATTACTCGGTAAACTTCTCAAAAGGCTCGGGGACAATGACCACGCCCCCCACCACAAAGGAAGGGGACCACACCTAACCGCTTGTCCCATCTCGGGCACAGGGCTGCAGGCAGAGACGACAAGCAGGGTGAGAGTCCGCGTGCTCGGCGCCTACACACAGGTGAAGACAAGGAGGGCTGTGGGGACAAGGCCTGTGGGCCGGCCCTCTTTCCTGCTCCCCCTCTCTCCCAGTTATAGAGCGTCTTTCTAAGGCCCCTCCCGCTTCCAACAGGAAGGCTCAGGTGATAGCATTTGAACTTTGAGTGCCGACACTGCCGGGTAACTGCACTTTCATATCTTGTCTCTGCAGTGAATGGCCTCTCACCGTCCCTCTCCCCCTCCCCCCACCTCCCAAGGCCTCTCCTGTTAAGGTTTTCTGGATGCCAGTGAGCAGGCTGATGTCATGGCCCTCAGAGCCTGTCTTGAGCGTGTAACACACAGGTACCCAAAAGTGTGGCCCATGCTATTCTAAATTCAAATGCTGGCAAGCCCCCACCCCCTGCCCTTTATTCAAGTAAGGAACCTTTGATAACTGAGGAGACAGCCTTGTTCTCAGTTGTAAGAGGTACTGGGAAGATTTCAGAACAAAACATAAAGGTTAGGAACGCATGCATTCCCCTGTGCCCTCTGGACTCTTAATCTCGACCTCCCTTGTCCAGTTGAGACTCCAGTCCACGTGCCTGACCTTCCCTGCTGCCCGAGCCTTCCCCACAGCTGGCTTCCCTGCCTCTCCCTCACTGGCTCCCTGTTAGGGAGAGGACTGTGCCACGTGCACAGACTGAGCAATGAATAAGGAGCCGTTTTGATTGGTGCCCTTCCAGTTCTGACAAAACCCGAAAACGGACCCCCAGAAACAGGTGGGAGTCTCCACGGTCAGGGCCACTTGTATCAGAGCACCGGCCGCAAGCTCCCTTTCTTGGCGGTATCCCCAAGGCCAGAGGGCTGACCTTGAGCAAGTGTGCAGCCCTTGCTGGCAGCCCACTGAGACACCACGAGCTGGGACCTGCCTTTACCACTGCTTGACATCCCTGGTGCAACAAACGTCTTCTTGGCTAAGAGTACGGAATCCCTCCTGGTAAACGACAGATGTTCTCAGCTAACCCAAAACTAATTTTTAAAAAAATCTTGGGAGACAGGTAAGGAGAAGAGGCTCATGCTGTTGAGTTGGGACCCCTTAGGGACAAAAAACAATACAGTTGAAGGAATTTTTAGAAAGCAAAATGGTCTTCTCTTGATCCCTGGAATTATCTTCTTGTGCTTGAAGAAACTCAGATGCCAGGTGGCAAATGGTATCAAGGAAAACTTTAGACATTGATTCCAACTATATAAACACTGGAGAACTAATAAAGTGAGATGAGAGAAACTTAATTGATTTGGCTCTGTTAGAGCAATACTAATTACAGTCATTCATATAAAATGTTTATATTCTATGTCTAATAACCATGCAGGACATCAATTCTATAATATTATTAAATGTGTTATATTAACTTTGCTCTAAGTCTTAGTTGATTAAATTAATAAACTCTAGATTTTTCATGCTCACATGTCAGTTTGCTAGTCACATAATAATTTTGCAAATCACTGAAAAAAACAAACAAAAAAAAAGACAGAGAGCGCTTCTGAATGAGGCCTACTCCTAGCCCTCCATCACAAAGGCTGGGTCTATTCCAAAGAAGACTCGGGACTCCAGGTGGGCATCTGTGACACTGGGCCAGACCAGACTCATGCCATGACACCAAGCCTTTGGAAATGCTTTGGAATAAAGCTGGCCTCCTGGGGAGATTTCCCCGATCTAAATGACTTGAGGGTGAGATAAATCTCTCCCTATCATTGGAGGCACAATCCTCGAGTCATTCACTCATGCAACAGAAAACTACAAAGTGTCTACTGTGGACTGACACTGTGCTGTTTACCTGTAAACATCAAGATCAATAAGACAAGGTCTCTGACCCAGAGCGATGGGTTGACTCACACCAATCCTGGGGCAGAACGTACCAGTTGCGGGAATGCAGGACATCAAGCTGTTCACACCGGTGTCATCACCAAATCAGCTCAGGGGTCTGAAGACCGGGGTTCTTAGCCTAGAACAAGCTCATTTCCTTGTGTGACCTTGAGCAAGTGCTCTGACCTCCTCACATCCAGGCAGCACCTGCCCTAGGTCCTGCCCGCACTGTCATGATGATCAAACAAAGGAATAGATGTGAAAAGCATTCAGAACTGCAAGGCCCTGAATAAATGTAAGGGGCTATTTATTATTGTAATGATTATCATGGGAAGGGCAAGGGGCAGTGGTCCCCAAGGGGATGAGGGTCATCGTTTCAGGGATAAAAGGGCTGTTGGGTTTGGAAAGGGTCAGAGGCAATCAGGAAGATGAAGAACAGAAAGCTCAGTCAATAAAAACGCCCGTCAGATCAATGCATTACAGAGGCAGGCTGTGTCTGAGCAGGGGGCACAGAGCCCAAAGCCTGCGTCTGTGGGGAGCTCCGCAGTGGCTGTGAGAGCAATAATGGAGAGAGACACTCTAAAAAGATCTGTGCACAGGGCATGTGGCATTCCAGCTGGGCATGCCATATTCTGCCGTCAGAGGAAAGAGGCAGCCGATCACGTTTGCTTATTATATACACGATACATCTTTGTCACCACAATTTCCAAACCCACTCCCGTGACCTGGTGCACATAATCATAGATGTTTATGAAATCTTCCTATGAGGGTGTCCCTGTCGATTCCAGCCTTCACTGACCCCTTCTCCAACCTCTCATGAGACCTCATGTCTTCATTTGAACGCTTTACATTTAATTTTAAATGGTCCTGAACAACTGCTTCATTGGGTTGGTGCTGTCTCAATTAGAGTGTGAACACCCAGAGCCAGACATTAGATCGCTGTCATTTATGCCACCCACGGGGCTGGTGCTTAAAACATCAATGCCCAAGACCTGCAAAAACTGCATTTAAGATGCTGGGTGCCAAACTCAGAAGCTTGTGGACAGGAACACTGCATTCCTTTGGAATTGAATTGCAGGACTGGAAAGTTGGTCTGATCCAACCACTATTTTTCCAGTGTTAAATCTTTGCCCCAATATCCCCGCCAAGTATTTACCCAAACTAGCAATCAGGATTTGCTGTCTCTCCAAGCACTTCTTTCATCTTTGGACTTTTCTGGCTGATAAGACTCTGTCTTTCTGCGGCTTTGACTCTCTTCTGCATAAAAACCCTTCATTTACTTGAAAACAGCATCAAGAGTTCAAGGAATTAACTTGAACTCAGGCCAAACCTCTCTACTTCCTCCAACCATGTCTCACATGGGTTTTTTTTTTTTTCCTCTTTGTATGTCCCTTTGCAATTCACTTCACTCTTCCTTGAATGAACTCTAATTCGTCTTTTTCAAGCCATAGAGCTCCACACTGACTGCCCAATGTATGAAGTCTGACTAGTAGAGATTTAGAGTTGGGCTACCACCTCCCTTGTTCTAGAAGCGGCATATCTATTCATGCAGTATAAGGCGGCATTAACTTTTCTTGGCAGCCACATCATAGTTGATGAATATTGAATCTATTTTTCAACTAAAATTTCAAACTCCATGTCCATGTGATTGTTTTTGTTTTTAAAGAGATTGCTACTATTTCCCCCACCTTATGCTTCTGCCATTGGCTTTCTGGACTCAAGAGCAATATCTCAAATGTAATTCTGTTGGATTTCATGCTTGTTAGATTCTGTCCATCTTTCCAGCCTGTCACCATCTTAATGGATCCCAACTGGTCATCCAGGGCACTCAATGATCCTTCCAGTTTTGTTGATATTTAAAATTTCCAATCAGAATGTAAGCTAAATGATCTATAATATTGGTTTTGATGACTGAATTTATCTGGGAGTGTATTAAAAGAGTGCTTTTAAAAATATACAAACTATTGGTTTCTAGTTTTATTGTGTTATAGTCAGATAATATATTGGTATGGTAATTACTTTTTGGAATCTATTAACTTTTTCTTAATCAATATTTTATATTTTGATAATATCAAGTACTATTAATATTTGCATACTTTCTATGAGAAGAATGTATATTCTATTTGTAAGGCATGCAATTCTATATGCATCTCTTAAATTAAGCTTGCTAACCAATGGATTCAAACTTTTTGTATCCTTAATTTACTTTTTGTGTCAAATTTTGAGATGGTTGTTAAAGATTCTTGTGTTTTGTTTTTTTTTTTTTTAAGATTCTTGTTTTTATCACATTTTTTTGTTATTGTTTTTCTGGAAGTTTCTGCCTTATGTATTTTGCTGCTACATTGTTTGGTGCATACAGGTTTTTATCTGTTGGCTCTACTTTATGGATGGTACTTTAAATTGCCACAAAATATTCCCCCGTATTTCACTTTATTCATGCCATTGGTTAAAAGGCTGAACAAGACAAGGAAAATAAATTGGTAAAGAGCTCTCTGGGCCATTAATTAATAACATTAATTGAATAACCTATTCAATTTATTTTCTATTAGCCATTCTCAAAACACTGGCTAGGGCAGCCCCTATTTAATCATTCCATTCTCCACTATCTAACCCAAGTCATTTGAACTACAGTGGAAAGCAGAGACAGAAAAGAGGTAGATTAAAGAGAAGGACAGGGAAGAGTCCTGAGTTCTCAGTGGGACAGACAGACAAGTGTGTGGAGAAGGAGCCCGTTAGAGTTAGCAAGAGTCACAAGCAGTAAAATCTCTTCACCCTTCTTTCTCTTTGCCCATGATAGCTGAATAGTTTCTCCAGCATATTCCAGGGCAGTCTAGGTCATAACCTCCCTGCTCACACAGCTATAGTTGGCTCAGAGATCACTAAATCTGGAGTCAGAAGGCCTGGGTTCAAGTCCTGGCTCTGACTTTTACCAGCCTTCTGGTTCTGGTCTTGGTTAAGTTACATTCCCTCAGTGAGCTTGAGGTTTTCTGTATCTGAAAAACCAGGATGGTAATACCTACTTTAGAGAGAAATTGTGAACATTAAATAAGATAAAGCATGAGGAAGTGGTTGGCACATAGGTAGGAGATAAAATGCATTGAATATATGCTAATTAAATGTAATTCTCCAGAGGCCTGTGGACCCCATTTGTAGAATTACTGCTCTATAATTCTTTCAGTGGTCTGCCAAGGACAAATTGGAAGTGAATAATGGGGCAGCTTGGTGTATGTGTTATGATGACATATGTTGCAGGAATGGGGAGGTATTATGAGACTGAAGACATGGAGAAAGACAAAACTCTGGGCGGCTCAGTGGAGAAGACTAAGTATGGACAGAGAGACCTGTAACATCACTGCCACCATTAAAAAGTGTTGATTAAAGCCTTCTTAAAGTATCGCTTTGGGCAAAATAATTTAAACTTGAGTACCTCAGAGCCTTGGCTGGAGGTACGGAGAGGAAGCGTCCTGCTTTGATGGTGGGGAGGATGGTAGAGCTCTCAGGGGAAAAGTTAAGGAAGGCTGAGTCCAGAAAAGGGAGGGGAAGGAGTAACAATGATATACTGAGGATACTGCTGTAAGGGCGGTGATGGATGTGAAAGAATGAGTCCTATTGAATGCCAGGATGAAAAAAACCAACTCCAGCCCCAAGGGAAAAATGTCACTCAGGATGTCAGGTTGTAGCAGGATCCCCAGGGATCCTGGGGAACTGGGGCTGGGAGGACAGTAGGATTTGTAGGGAAACAGCGATTCAAATGTAAATACAAGGCCAAGGTTCTGAGAGGCCCTCGCAAATAATTTGCAGGGAACAGGAAGGTGAGATGTAGTTAGCAATAACTTACTCTGCCAGCCTCCCACAGGGACTGTGAAAATTAATTAACCTTTGCAAAGTGCTTTGTACACTGAGAGTTAAGGTACCCACTGGAGTCAAGCATTAACACTCGATACCACTGGGGCTGGCTAAAGCCACACTGGTCAAGGCCATCCTGCCGTAGAAAACTGCCTGGTTTAAATATTGTTTTCCTATTCCCTTTGTCCTTTGCCTTCACTTAGGAACAAAATCCATGGGGATTTCAGGGGACTGTAGAGAGTCATCTGGTCCATCCCCTGGTGTCCAGGCAGGGGTGTGTTGAAATTACTCCTAGGAAAAAAAAAAAAAAGCTTCTTCCTTTCCTAAGGGAAGGTTTAGTCCTGACCTTGGAGAGAAGAGATGGCATTTCTTTACCATCATTTTAGATACATTTCAGAGGTTTAAACTTAAGGCAGAGCTTCAGAAATGGCCACTGGCCTTGAAGAGCAAATGTCCTGATTCCTGTGTTTCAGGGTGGGCCAACAATGGTCTGACAAATGTCTTCTGGTTGTAAAGTCTGGAAGATGCAAAGTGAAGAACCCCCCAGCTCCACACCGGCACTGCAGACCATGAGCCAAAAAACCTCATATATCCCAACACCTTTCTTTGGCATGTGAAGAAAATGAGGGTCAAAGTAGTGAAGTGACATCTCCGTGGTCACCAAATTGCCAGGATCAGAGGAGGGGGGAAGAGCCCAGGCCTTGACTTCTGGCCCCATGGTCCCACCCATAACACAGCACTGTCTTGCCAAGGATCCTAAGGCTTGAAAACTGCTACCGCCCTACATGTGTGTTGAGGATGGTCAGTGTTCCAAATTCCATCTGAAATGAACATGAGTAGGGGGAGAAGATGCTGGATCAACAACCACGCCAGTGGGAGACAGGAAATGGGACAGACTGACTGCACTGCCAAGGCTGGGGAGGGGCAAGAGCACAGGAGGGGCTTGACTTCCTTTCCCGTGTACCTCCCAACACACTGATGCCCGAGTGCAGTCCTGGGACTGGAAAAGACGCGAGTATCTGCTGTTCATCAGAGAAGAAAATGGAAGCAAGGGCTGCCTCAGCCAGCTTTGTGCGTGGGTTGAGACCTGGTAAGAGGGGCTTCAGATCAACGCTGCCCCCTGCCTCCTTTTTCAGGCAGCTGCAGTCTCTGGACTACAGAAACTTAAAGCAGAAAAGTCCTGTTTAGGGTTTTCTTGTTTCCCTTGAAATCAGTATCTCTCTGCCTCGGTCTGTCTCTGCCTCTCTCTGACACATACACATGTGCGTGCACACGATTAGAGCAGAATAAAATGACAGGAAAACATAAGAGTGGTAGAAAATTCTGCAAAGTCTGTGAAATCACTAATTGGATTTTCAAGATGGATGGTCTCTCCCTAATTATATTCTGCTGCCTTGTATAAACCGACTTCACAGCTTTAGCCCATCCTATAAAGCAAACCTTTTTTTCATTAGTCAGGTTTACAAATCAAGCCCTTGGTGCACAGAGAGCACAAATAGTCCTCACCTTTCAATTTGCTCTCAGGGCAATGTTCACAACGTGCTTCCGCCTAGGGTAATAATATACCTGTAAAGACGATGCCTCAGGTAATAATATACCTGTAAAGGAGATGCCTCAGGTAATAATATACCTGTAAAGGAGATTAAGCCAGTGCCTCGCCACCTAGAGCCCCCACCGAGAACTTCTGATGTTCCCCCTAAGAACAGGCCTGAAATTATGGCCGGGAAGGGCATCCGGGGTGTACCTCTTGCAGGCAGACACCTTCTGGAAGAACAGGCTAAAGGAGCACTTCTCCGAGTGTGGTCTGCGGACGGCCTGCCTCAGAACCACCTGGGGCGTGTGCCAAAATGCAGAGTCCTGGCCCCCTCCCTGGACATACTGAAGCAAATGAACGCTGGAGAACCAGGCAGTTAAGGCTCTCCCCGGGTTGCTGAGAGCCCTGTGGAGCACAGGGGCCACCTGCAATATATATGGTGATTTATTTGCTGCCCTTCCTGGAAGCAACACCAAGGAACTATGACCCTCCCTGCTCTCTTGGGAGGTTCCCATGTCCCTGAAGCTCCACATCACAGAATACCAATGCTTAGGCTTGTGCTGGGTGTCGGAGTTGGGGCTATCAAACACAATCCTTCCTGGTCCAGACACTCTCCCAGAGCCCAGTGAAATCCTTCCAGACAGAAAGCATCTGGAAAGTGGCTGCTCAGCGGCTGCCCTTCAAGGGCTCCCAAGGTCCAAAAAAACTGTCTGAGGCATAATTCCATTGGGCAAGGTAAAATTGTGCAGATGAGAAACTGCTTCCAAGGAGGTTGTGAGGAGTGGGAGAGTGTGGCTAAGCTTGTCAAGGCCAACTGTTGTCCACGAATGATGTGAAACAGGCGGCCGGGGCAGCGCTTCCAGGCTACTGAGCTGCAGAGGGTTGGATGGAGCACAGCCCGGTGGCTGCCCTTTGATCTAGAAAGCATTTTTCTTCAAAGAGCTGAGAGCCTAATTCATCCTGACCCCCAGCTTCAGAGTTAGATCCTGGTAAGGAACCCAACAAGGTCAACTGATCCAGCAGATTCCAAATCTGGTCAAAAGTCAGAATCCCCCAGGACACTTTAAAAATGTAGACCTCCAGCCCCTGCCTGAGTCCAAGCCAATTGGGCCCTTTTGGGGTGGGACCCAGGTATCCCCAAGTAATTCTAATGAAAGGCCCAAATCTATCACTGTCTCCAGACGGCATCATTCTATGCCCCCTGGAGACTTCAAACTTTTTTCCAGGAAAAGGTACACTGGGAGGATTCCTTCCTTAGCAAAGAAGCTCCTAATTCTGACAGCCAGAAGTTCTTCCTCATGTCTAGTCTATATCTGTCATGCTAAAAGGTACAGTTCTCTGAACTTCTGCACAGTGGACACAGAGGAGGGGGGCTCAGCTGCAATCTGACCCTCCTCCCTCAGAGGGAAGTAGAGGCATGGAAGGAGCGTATCTCACTATGGAAGTTTAACAGAGGGACTGGGCTTAGGCCGAGGGTCCTGCGTTTGACCATTCTCCATATTGTCCTGCAGGGCTATGGCGGCAGCTTTCCTGGGGGGCACAGTCAGAGAATTCAACATAGCACCCAGGATTCCTCAATAGACTCAAATCTGGGATTTCCTCAACTTCTATCCCAAAGGACAAGGAGATGGGAGATTGAAAGCTCCCAGGCTTGTCTCCCTCCCCCATCCGCCAATATGCAAGTTAAAAAAAAACAAAAACTGTGTCCCAGGGAGGGAAGGCAGGCCCTGGGCTGCTTCTGACAATACCCCAGGACACTCTTGGTCTCCTGACATCAGCATTCAAGCCCAAGCACTCAGCCCCTCTCTGCATCCTCCTCCCTTCCAGAATTTTCTTTTTCACTTGCTGTAGCAAGCCTGGTGACCCTTGAGGGTCAGGAAAGCCTGGGGAGGTGGGGATAGGAAGTCTGTGTCCTCCCTGACCTGGTTAAGGCCAGAGTCCCCCAGAGCTTAGTCCCATTTGCTCTGGGGCTTGTAGGAGAAAGAAATAAGGTGTGTGGTTTGAAAAAGGAGAAAATGAGGCCACCGCCGCCAAAGCCTGGACTGTCTAATATTTCAACAGCGTGGGGGTTTTCTGGTTAACTTTGCGACAGCTGCATTTTCCTATGAGTTTTTTTGGTCCTAAGCTCTGCCTCGTCAGTGTGATCATCAGCTCCTCAGGATAGGGACTCTGTGCTCCCGTTGCTTAACTCAGCGCCCAGCACAGAATAAGTGCTTGCTTTAGCTAGCTACCAAAAACACACAGGTCGTGTTCCCCTGGTGTCCAGCCCAGGCTGGACAGCCAGAGGTAATGACTTGTGCTCGCATCACCATCTCCTGGGACAGGCATTCGACGTGCAGATGGAGGTAAGACGTCACACCCTGTATTGAAAAGCGAACTTGTAGTGGAGCCCAGGAGATATTCTGACAGCTCACCAGTACTTGCTGCTCTCCTCAGACTTTCTCCCTACCTCCATCCTGAATTTTATATCAAGAGCTTCATCCCTCTTCCCTCACTAAAGCCTGGACATGACCCTCCCACAAAGAAGCTCAACCCCCTAAACTCATCTTCTCCTAGATGTCCCATACCCTGCGTCATTTGCAAAGACCAGAATCCCATTTAAATATTCTATCCTGTATAGGGGTTGCCAGTTTCTTGTTTGACCTCTGAACTGTAAGACCCTCAGAGATAATCTGGTCCAAGCAGAATGTGGAAGTAGGGGGTGAAATCAGCATAGTGGCTCGTGGGGAATGACCATATGACCAAACTTTTTTTCTTTTTAATCGAAGAGAAAGGGACTGTAATAGAAAATATCAGCATCTGTCACATGTAATAAGGATGAGTGTCGCTTCACAAAACTTTGGTTTCAGTTATACACACATATAAGTGCATGTGGGTTGTGAAGTAAGATGCATTTCCTCCTGTGAGGTGCAATCACAAAAAGACTGAAAAATACGGGTCCACGTCCCTCATGTTGCCAATAATGAAATCGACGCCCTGAGGTCAGCAGCTGGCCAGTGGCAGTGCCTGGGCAGAAAATCAGGTCTCTCTGGACTCCAGCTTCTGAGCTCTGAGCTCTACAGTTCACAGCTCAGGACTCTGCCCCCAGAGAACACCCTTGCCACGGGACTGGCCAGAGAGCTCAGCCAATCCCCAACTCCACCAGCACTCTCCAGCCAGAACTGGGCCTTGGTTAGCTAACCCCATGGCAAGTGTACCTTGTGGGATGAGCATGGAGGCGCTGGGGACCTTGGGATGAGCTAGTTTTGCACAGTTTTGCACTATGGCCTTGACTTTCCTCTCAAGAACTTTTTTTTTTTACCGGGAGGTTCCGGGGATCAAGCCCAGGTCCCTCCATATGGGAGACGGATGCCCAACCATTTGAGCCACATCTGCCCCCCCTCAAGAACTTTTTAAGCAATCACTAAATTAGGGCAGAAGCACTAATGCCGGCCACTTTAAGACAGACAGAAGGCTTTCCAGCAAGTCAGGAGCACTCGTCTCTAGCTACAGGCGAACAGGCCAGGCAGGGGAGGGTCCTACACATAAGATTCCCGGCCATGAGCTGGGATTCAGGCAGCGATTACCCTCCTTAGGGAATCGCAAGGAGATACCACCTGACTTCTTAGATGGCTCGCCCAGATAATCAATGCTGGGGTCAGGGGAGCGTGGGGATGGGTGTGAGGGTCATCAATGAATCCAGCCCCCTCATTTTACAGATGGGAAAACCGGCGCTCAAGAGAGGCCAAGCGACTCGAGCCAGGTCACAGAGCTGGCTTGTTGCAGAGCCATGGATGGCTCAAACTCAGGTCTCCTGATTCCCAGCCCCCACTTCTCAAGTCTACACATGAAGTACCTGGGCATCTTGTTAAAATACTGATTCAGGAGGATTAGTGGAGACCTGAGATTCTGCATCTCTGAGAAGTTTCCGGGTGAAGCCGACGCTTCTGGCCTAGGAACCCCACTCTGGGTACTAAGGCTCTACACCATGTTGTCTGGAAGGACAAAGCAGTCTTTAAACTTCACCTTGGTTATATCAAGGCTTAAACTCACCACTTCAGCCAGACCGATCCTCTCAGACTGACAGACATACTTCCTTAAAGCAACATTAATACAAATTAGGTTACCAGTCATCAAACATTTATGAGGTAGCAGCACTGTTAGATGCTTACATGCATTACGCCTTTCAATCTTCAACAACTCTGTGAGGTAGGTACCATTACATCCTGCTTTACAGATAAGGAAGTAGAAACTCCAAGAGGTTAAGTAGCTGGGCCTGTGTCACATAGGTGGTAAGTGACAGAGCTAAGATTCAAACTCAGCGCTTTCTGACCCCACAGCTCAATCAGCTAAATGGCACACAGAGGTATGCCACTCACTCCTCCCTTCTCTGAGCCTTGGGGGATTCCTCTCCTTTAACGTTCCTCCAGGCAAACCGTGATTCCTCCAGCACCAATTGGCCTCAACTTCCCCCTAACGCAATATCCTGAAGTTCCTTTTTTCTAGGCCTGTGTATACCCAATGGACCCCCAACAGGCTATTTTTTTTAACCTGAAAAGGAGGTGGGGTTCAGGGCAACGTGGGGATAGACGATGTACAGAGTAGGACATGTGATAATGGATTCATTTTACACGAGGGACTCCTGTGCTTTCTCAAAGAGCAATTGAGAGTAGACTCTGGGAGACTGGCACCCAGGAGGCAGAGCTGGGCACCACACACTGCCTGGGCAGCATCTGAACGGAGGGGAGGGTGGTCTGTGGACTCTAATGGCCACAGAATTCTTAGGAACAGAATACCAGCACTGGACAAGAGTGCTTGGCAGAGGCGTAGAGGGAGGACTGACTCACGGACTTCCAAGCTTGCCCCAAGCCCACCTGCGTGTTGGCCTCACCTTCAGGATCATGAACTGGTCTGAGTTACAGTGCATCCAGCTCTGTGTTTCACAAAACGTGAGCTCCTGGCTGTAAAGGCGCGTTAAATGCCTGTGAATTGACGGTGGCCCCCGTGGCCCGCTAATTCTCATAAGCCTATGGGGCCTGCCCCACCTTTGCGATAAACATGCACTTGCTGACGCTGGTTCAGACCTTCAGAAGCTTCTTCAGGTGGTGCTAGGTAACTTGCCTGCTCCCATCTCCCCCAGAGAAAGAGGAATCCTACAAATCACTAATTATCAGGAGAGGACTTGGGGACCAAGAGGGCAACAAAAGAGATGCGAGCCTGTGATGGGAGAGAGCAGCAGGGTGGGGGGATTCAGGAGGGCTCTGAATCCCCCTACAGAATCCCCCTAAGGCACAGGGCGGGGTCTGGGTACTGCTCCCACCCTGAAGCCCCTGGCTCTGAGCCACTCACAAGCTTTGTCGTCTGGGACAAGTTGCTTAACCTTTAAATGCCTCTATTTCCCCATCTGTAAAATATGGATAATAAATAGCACCACTTCAAAAGGCTGTTGTGAGAAGTAAATGAGCCAATGTATATAAAGTATTTAGAACAGTGCCTGGCATGTGGTGAGTGCTCAGTAAATGTGAGTGAGGGTTGAAAGCAATGACATTATGATGGCATCTGGCAAGCAGTGAGAAGGTGGCGACATGGGCGGTTTCGGCGGAGGATCTAGGAGAAGCCACAGTGTGTGTTGCTGTTTTTCACACAGATGTACAGAGAACGTATGAGACCAGGTACTCACTTTTTCAGGGCGCACTCTAGTTCGTTCTTCTCCTCGTGGGCTTCTTGGAGCTGGGAGAAGATTTTGGTCAGGAAATCCTCAAAGTTGGATAGTAAATGAGGTTCGTCCTTCTTCAGCTGCAGCCAGAGTTGTTTGACGTCACTTTCGCTGCAAGAAGAAGGGAAGTTAATGTGGCATCGTGCAAGCAAAGGAAAGGCTTTATGGGAAACGCTGAGTTATCTAGTCATGAAGCTGGCATTATCATCATCATCAGAATGACATAGCTAGCATTTATTGAGTGCTTGCTGTTTGCTAAGCACTTTATACATGTTAGCTCATTTAACCCTCATAGTAACCCTATGGGGTGGGAGCTGTACTTCTGCCCATTTACAGATAAAGAAACAGAGATGGAGGGATGAATGGTGGCTGGCTGGCTGGCTGGAGAGAAGCAAGGTGGGCTATGTAAGAGAACTTGGCCCGTCCACGGTGGTGTCAGGAGTCTGGCTCCCGCACTGGCTCCTTAACCACCCAGCTCTGCCGCTTCAGTTCTCTGGGGTCCTTCCAGGTGGGGCTATGGTGCCAAGGATGCACAGCAAGTGCTCAGGAGCCTCTCTCAAAGTGCCGAGGAGAAGAGGGGAGGGTAGGAGCTCAGTGCACGTGGAGACAAGTGCTGCGGAGCTAAAACAGCAGGGCATGTCACCCCCAGGGAGAACTGTACTCCCAGCTAAGAGGCAGACCAGCCAGCTGATGGATAGCCAAAGCGACTGTTGCAGCAGGGAATGGAAAAGAATATGCAGCACCCCACTGGGGCGTGGTGGCTAAGGGAATGATGGACAGGCGGAAGGAGAGGCAGTGCAAGTCTGAGAGATGTGGGTGCACACGTGAAAAGACAAGCAGAGAGTCGAGAGAGAAGGAGGCCAGCAGAGACAGACAGAGTGACATGCACAGGGACACCCTTAGACACGGGTACATAGGGCACATGTGTGCAGAGCACAGCAAGGAGACACACGAGGCCACACTGGTCACTGGGGAGGGGGGAGGAGAACCTCACATGCTGATGGCAGAGAGGCAAACTAAGAGGTAAGTCTGATTTGCACCCCATTAAATTCTAAAGCCAGTATGATCTGAGGATAGCTGTGACCAGGAACCCTCAGAATAAAGAAAGAAATCCTTTGTGTGAGAATAAGATGCACTGTATTTAAGAAAGCTCTCTCAACAGTGGTATAGGACAGGCCTTGGGGCATAGCTGTTAGTCTCTACACCCCGTGGGGAAGAGGCCCAGTGAGAAAGGAACCTACCTCTGGTTAGTGATCTGATTATCTATCCAACCCTCCCACCCTCCCAACAGCCCTCCCTTCTGCCTTCCTTCCCTTGCTCCATCCCTTCCATCCTTTCTTTCTTCCATCCCATCCACCCATCCATCCATCCATCCGTCCATCTATCCACACTATTCAGCCATCCATCCAACAAGCATTTGGTATTACCTGTTGTTAAACTAGCACTGTACTGGATGATAGGAAGGAATGTGGGAGAAAACAGAAGAGGGGATGAGGAGTCTCCCTGTCTCCCACAATGAGTTCCATTTTCCCCACACAGAATAGGTTGTGGGTGAATGTCTGCTTTATTGTATAAAGTAAAATGTATATGGCACAACGGATTCAGAGTTAAAAGGATCTCAGAGAGAAAATACGATGGCACCCCATCACCATGGCAGACTGATCCCCTCAGGAAGTAAATGCAGTATAAAATCAAGGGCCACCTTGACAGTCCAGGTCTGTCTGTTCACATCTGCCGGGTTCCCACTGGAGCCTGGCAGGACAACCAATTGGACTAAAACCCTCCCAACCCTGAGATCTGCAGCCTCACCAGACCCTCCCCCAAAACTCTGGAACAATCATGGCTGTATCATGTCATTCCAGATTGTGGAGAAAGGACAAGCTTTTTGACCCATAAAAATAAGCCAAGATCCGCTAAGTTTCCAAATCACTCCGCCAATAAGACCGCCAATAAGAACTTGGGAGTCCAAATGTCCAGTCTAGCTCTCCCAGACCACACTGAGGCTGCCCTCAAGGAGGATATAGGCGTAGAGGTAGAAGAGAGTCTGGGTGGTCGACCAGTTTATCTCCCTGCCCACAAATGACCCACAAACCATTTTGTGAGCAAACTCTTTAAAGACCTCAGAATAAGCCTTCTCAGCCTCCCCTATTTCTTCCCCTGCAGTCCAGTGATCATCAACAATTCCCTCGTGCCACAGCTTACACCCATTTCCTTCTTGCTCTAATGTCACTGAGGATGGAAATCACTGGGCACCATCTTCTGCTTATCAGTTTTTATAGGCCATTCTTGAAACCTCTCCAGAGCCTTCTCTTCTCCAGAATAACTCATTTTAGCTCAGTTCTGCATGGGCCTGTGATAGTGGTTTTCAGAGTAACTTCTGGAGACTTCAGATTTGATAGCCCTGACAGGAAGATGGCTGCTAGGGGAGTGAGGGGTGGTCAGGGAGGCACTTTCCTTTCAACCACAGTGCTTTGGCTCGCCCACTCCTCCCTCAGCTCCAGGAGGAGGCTTCAAGGGGCCACCAGCAGGGGTCGCTGTGCCCTGGCCTCTTGGCATTAGACAAGCTGAGTCAGGTACATGACTAATGCGCTGCCCACCTACCCATGCCCCTACCACACCACACCCTGCCCAGCAACGCCCTGGGCCAATCCAAGCCTGCACCAGCCCCAGAGCTGCCGCTGCTGTGGTGTCACTCCCTGCTGAGGACCTCATCTAGGGGTCTCTCCCAGGCCCTCGCCTGCCCCCTTCCTGCCTGGCACAGACCTTTGCCAGCCTTTCTCAACTCAGACACAGTTGACCAAACCGGTTGCTGAAAAGTCACAGAGCCCCAGATACTTCCTTTGGCCCACACGCTGTGTGCGGACCCTTCCTGGATTTGCTTCCCCCTTGTCGTTTTCCACTATAGTTCCTTCTCTTCCCAAGCTCAGGAAACATCAGCTCCGATCATGAGGCTATCCTCACCCTTCACGAACTACAACCTGAGATCTAAAAATCTAAAAATGAAAAAAGCGAAAGGCAATGGGAAAAGGGGACAAAGGGCATTACGTGGATTTCAGGCCCACTGTCTTCTTTCCGTTAGCTACAAAATACCCTCTTTTAAAATGTCAGGCCTTAGATCTATGTGTCTCTTGATTCCAAAGCACTTTGGGGTGAGAGGGGAGATTGGGGCATTAGTTTTTGTTTGAAGTTCCGGCCTCTAAAAATTTCAGCTGAGCCCCTGATTTATCCAAGTGGTGGGTTGGTAGAAACTGGTCAGTTTTCTGCCCTTGCTTCCTGAACAGGTTTGGTTTGGCTCGGGGATGCAGTGTGCAGAAACTTCCACATGAGGTGCCTTTGCCAGGAACATACACTCCCGGGGGTGGGGGTGGGGGCTGGGATGAACTCAGCCCCCCGGGGACACACATTTGGTTCCAAGGGAGGTGAAAACGCCAGAGAGTGATAGGGATAGGATATCTCGGGCAAAGCTCACTAGAACCCCCTCAGGGCCAGGGACAGGCCTCGGTGAACATTCCTTGGGGAGCAAGGCTCAGCCAAGGATTGTGAAGATAATGTACAGCAGGAAGCGAGGAGTAGAGACTAGGAGTGTTTACTCCTAGGGAGAAAGTTCAGAATGCAGGTGCACGAGGACAGGTCATTGCAAACAGCAGGCTGTTGGAAACAAGGTTCCCGAGCTGGCAGCACGGAGCACGGACACTGGCTTGCGGTGTTTCACCGATGCTCACTGAATGGGGAAGATGAAGCAGTTCCTACCAGGCGGAACTCCATGGCCCAGATGGCTGGCCCCACTCACTCTTCCAAAACCTTCTGGGCTCCAAGTCTGTCCATCAGCATCTGGAACCGGGCGTCCTCATCTTCGTCCATGTCGCCCAGATCCTCTTCCCCTCTGGACTGATACACCTTCTCATCCTGGAGCTGGGCCACCTGTTCACCTGCATCTTCCCCACCTGGGTCATTCTGGCTGAAGAAGAAGTGACCTGGGGATGCATGGCACGAGGGTCTGAATTAGGCAATGCTCACCCAGGAAGGGCTTAGCTTTCCCAGTTGCCAGGAATCGTTTGAGGTTCATTTGAGAGAAGAGAAAGGGAAACTTCCTATAGCAAAAGATCCTTGGACACCATGCTTGAATTTTGTGTCTATGTCCCAGGCTTTCCCCATCCCATGGGCATACTGTCAAAGGGGCTGAGACCTGGGGAGAGCAGAGTGCACGATGGGTGTTATGGCACTTTTGGGGTTCTCAATCCTTTGAAGTCTGGCTCAGAAGCCACCTTCTTGGTAATAAGTTCCCTAAGTAACCAAATTTTCTCCTCAATGCACTCCAGCAGCCTGAACACCCAGGCTTCATATTGCCAATCCTAGTCTCATCCCACCACCAGCATTACTGCAGCCATTCTTCACAATTACAAGTTACCCCACAGTCCTAGGTGTACCTTAGGCATACTCATGCTGCCTCGTATTGCAGCAACCTTTCCTGTCCTCTCAAGTCAGTTATAAGCTCCTGAAGGTCAGGGAAAGCATCTGATAATTCTAAGTAACCTATACAGCACCTTGCAAGAAGCAGATGTGTGGAAAAGTTTGCCTGTTGCTTTGTCTGTAAATAAATCAATATTTATTTACCAGGATCTGCCCTGAAGCATCTGATCTCAAGGTTTCTTTATCTTTTTCCTGGGTCTCAGTTCTCCACCCTCCTGGTTACCTTGAGAATGACTGGTCTACTCAAAGTCTCTTGAAAGTCCCCGGATAGCTGGAAGACTCAACTAGACTAGGGTCAGAAGGCACTAGTCAGGCATCAAGACAGAAGAGGAGAGTCTAGAAGTATCATCTCAGCTGCCCTTTCATGCCAAGCCTTTTGTCAGAGCTTCCCTTCGTTCCCCTAGCCATTCTCTGGTGGGAGGGGACTTGGCCATGGGAATGCCATGGGCACTAAGAGAACAGCGATGGAAGCAGACAAGGTAGACATGTGAAAAGAGATGCAAGGAATCCAGAGCCTGGAGGCTTCAGGCTCTGGATCCCTGAGGGGGCGTGGGAAAGCTCATATGCCCTGGTCCCCCAGATCTCCTGGGGGGCAGGGATGTACCTTACACAGCCTAGGTAGACCCTGGGCTCCCCAGCATCCTGCAGAACTTACTAAATCCGGTGGCGAACTCCTCTGGGGTCAGGAAGCCATTGCCATCTGCATCCAGGGCATCAAACACATCCTCCAGATCCTCCAGGCTGAGTGGCAACTCCTCATGGAGCCTCTGAAAGCAATCCAGGCTGCACTGGTTAATACTCTTGACGACTGTGGGGCTGACCTGCAGCCACACAGCCTTCTGCCAAAAAATGCCTAGAGTTTGGCTCCAGTCCTACCAAAAGCCAGGAGCAAGCTTCGTTAGCCCGACGGCTTTGCCATCCCTCTCCGCCTTTGACTATTAGAGCACCTGCCACCTACTGGGGGTGTTCATGGATTGAATTATGTCCTTTAAACAGATACATTCAAGTCCTAACTCCCATCCTATGAATGTGACCTTACTCGGAAAGAGGATCTTTGAAGCTGTGATTAGTTAAGATGAGGCCAAACTGGCTAAGGCTCGGCCCTAATCCAATATGACTGGTGTCCTTATAAGGAGAGAAATTTGGACACAAACAGACAGAAAAGATGGCCATGTGACAGAGGCAGACTGAGTTATGCCATAAGCCAAAGAGCGCTGTGACCGCTGGCAAGCCACGGCCATGACGCTTTAGACTTCAGAGGAAGCGTGGCCCTGCCAACACCTTGATTTTTGGCTTCTCACCTCCAGCTAAATTTCTGTTGCTCTAAGCCACCCAGTTTTGTTAGGGCATCCCTCGGAAGCTAAGAGAGGTATAAATATACACATTTGATCCTCCTGACAACCCTTTGAGGTAGGCACTACTATCCCAATTTTATAGACGAGCCGAAGGGCGTGAGGTTAGTTTAAGGTCACAGCTGGTGAATGACACAGCCAGGAGGTAAACCCCGGTCTGACTCCAAAGCTGGCACTCTTAACACCTGCAGAGGACCCAAAGTGTCCAGGACCACGTGTTTGTATGATAGTCCCCACCCCACACGGCTGTAGTGAAGTTAAATGAGATAATGACTGTAAAGCATCAGGCACAGTGCCTGGCACAGAGGAAGGAGTCAATAAAAAGTAAGAAGGCGGCAGGGAGAGAGAGAATCAGAGTGACAGCAGGCAACTGACCCACCCAGGCCGCCCGCTGAGCTGGGCAGAGCCAGGTTTCGCACCCAGGCCTTTCCAGTACTACCCAGCCCCTTCCCCCGAGCCGTGCTGCCTCCCTTGTTGGCGAGGGCACAGACCACCCTCTCAGAGGCCTTCCCAGGGCCCCAGCACTGCATCGGCAAGTTGCCCTGGACACATAAGAGGTTAGCTGTGTGGGCTTAAGGTATAGCCCCTCCCAAGGGTATTTGAGTTTTAAAGGGGGACTGGACAAGATGGTCTCAGGAGGTCATAAATAAACACCGGATGTGAGACCTGGCCTGACTAGGACCTCACAAGGAGGGGAGGGCAGGGACCGGCTGGTAGGATGAGGTGCACAATGGCTGAGCTATAGGTACACCCCCAGCCTTCTGCCTGATGTACAATGGCACCCTGCCAAGGCAAACTTGCATGGCTGGAATAGGTGTCCTCTCATAGCCTAATAATCAAAGTCTCCAAATGAGGACGCCCCGAGGGAGTTCATTATATCCAGCCCACCCTCCTCCTTCCTCCCAGTTACCCGAGGAGCACAATGTTGCCAGGGTAGAAGTGACTGGACAGCTGAAAGCAACGAATGTAGGGCTTCGTGGGAAGGAAGCTATGTACCCATCTGAGCAATAAAAAAGAGCGGGCAGGTGTGGAAGTCCATAACGGAACGTGCGAGAACACTTGGCACAATGCTACGGCAGTCTTCTAGCTGAGAAACCATAAAGCTTAATTTGGCAGGTACAGGCATCAAGGGAGACTCTGAGGCATAACAGAGTGGGAAGAGAGGATGATGTGGAAGCCATTTGGAAGGATTAAATTAAATATGAATGGGTTTTTTAAAAGAGGAGGGAGAGTGAGAGATGCACAAAGATTCTAGAAGTACATCTGCTTAGCATACAGCAGAATTTCTGACCTATCAACAATCCATAAACCAGCTGTCTCAAAGCCACAGTAAGACAACTGCAGGGCGAGGAGGGAAGCAACGTTGTAGTCAGAAAGTTTATCAGCTCCATCTGAAATAAAAGGCATTCCACTGGAGGGAGGGTGAAAAGCCCAGCTCCTGTCCCACGCAGATTCCAGTCCTTTCCTTGGTATAATCCCTCCTCCCTCCCCACTTTCCATCTAAAACGTGATCTCTTGTGCCGTGCTGGAGTTAGAGACAGGTTGGAAGGAATTTCTGGAGGTCAGTGGGACGATCAACTCATCTTTCACTCAAACTGCCCAGCACATGCTTTTCTCTTAGCATGAACAAGAAAAGGTTATTTCATATGCCACCTGAGGCACCGTTCCCGAATCTAATAACAGTTCCGACCACAAATCCTTCCTATTATCTAAAATGAGTCCTTCTTGTCTATGGCTCAAGCCAGTTTCCTCTTTCTGTTGTCAGGGGAGATGGGAAAAGCAATATTATATCCTGCAAGTAATTCTTACTCTTCATATCCTGGCAAATTAGTACTGAGTGCTTCTTCAGCCTTCTTTGCAAGCTGCACCTCGCCAGAGTCTTTAACTTCTCCTTATTGGACCTACTTGAAAAGCCCTTTAGTCTTAATAAATACAATTATCTCTTATTTATCTTTCTTCTCAGGGCCTGTAGAGCCATGTAAAAGCAACTTATCCTGATACTGTCCCCTGAGCACCTGGTGCTGTCTGCATTTTTAACTAAATGAGGTAAGGGGGTAGGGGAAGAGGGACAAGATGATCCATTCCATTGGGCAGATAGGACCGCGAGGTGCGGAGATGTGCCCAAAGTCACAGTGAAGACCAGAGCTGGGACAAAGAGCCAGTGTCCCATTCAGGGCTTCAGCTATGATCTAGTTCTCCAGCACATTCCTTCTATAATTCCTTAACCTTCATTACCTCTGCATACCTACCCACCCACCACGACCGCCAGCATCGGAACAAAGTTCAAAGTCTCTCTTGCCAGCACTACCAAGAACCGACATTCTGGAAATCCTGTTTCAGCCTTAGCGTTTCCACTCCCTGGGAAGGGCGGGCCAGGGAGAGAAGAGAAGTGGGGAGGTCGGCTCACCCTATTTCTTCTGCTCACAGCCCATGGCCCATGCAGCTCATTAGAACTCCAGGACTCCTTTAAACACCCATCTCCCTCCAGCCCCTTCTTCACCCTCAGCTCAGGAATCACTTCCTCCATAAAGCCTTCCTGACCCCCCAAGTTGGGTCAGGCTTCCCCAGAACTGCATGTCTCCCATTCACAAGTCCTATCTCAGTGTCCATTTTATATACCGATAGATGCTATTAGTCCATGAGCGCCTGTCTCCTTCAGCAGATTGGAAGCTTTCTGAGAACAGGAACTCTGTTTATTTTCGCTCAATATGGTGCCCGCAGGGTCTAGCCCAATGCTGGCAAACACAGAGTACAGAGATGTGTCTCGAATGCCTAAGTAAATCCTGACTCCTAAACCCCTATCTACAGAGCACTGGGTTTGAGCACACCCAGATCCTGACTGGCACAACTGCTGAGGCTTGGCAAAGTCTACCAGGCTGGAGGCTTCCCAGGGCCTGGAGCAGGAAGCAATCCTGCAGCAGTGCTGACGGCTCAGGCCTCAGAGCCATTGAGAAAGAAAGTCTTTTGCTGCACTCCAGCCAGATTCCTTTACCTCCCTGGTCACCAGCCCAGAAACATGCTTCATGTAGTTTAAACAAATGGTTACACAGCTTTAAACAGGCTTCTGTGAAACTCACTAAAGACAAGACCAGGAGAGATCCATCTTTATGGCCAGAGTTAAACTCTACCTCCTTTGGGGGCCCCCGCAGCATTCTGTTCAGACTTGTGTTTGAGCCCCAAACACTTTCTTTCCTGTGGCAGCACTCAGCTACACCAAGTATCTTCCAGAGGAGAGCGTGAGGTCCGGGAGGGCAGCATCTGCCTTCATTCTGCCTTGTGCCTTGGTGTGCTTGGCTTGAGCCAGCTGTTGGTATAGACCAGGGTTCCCCACCCTCTGCACTACTGACATCTTGGAATGGATGATTCTTTGTTGGGGGGCAGGGGGGCTGTCCTGTGCATTGTAGGATAATTAGCAGCATCCCCGGCCTTTACCCACTAGATGCCAGCAGCACCCCCTCCCGAGTTGTTTCAATCAAAAATGTCTCTAGACATTGCCAAATATTCTCTAGGGGGCAACCCCCCCCCACTAATGGGTCCAACAGAGAATGTCACCAGCTGGAAGAGAACAGAAGGTGGCCTCCTCAGCAGAAATGCCCCCTTCTTTATCTGTGAGGTTGGACAGATGACACACTTAAAATCACAGCGTGAAGAACACCAGGGACTGGGCTGAGGCACGGGCTTCAGGACCCCCACCCTTGTACCCCACAGGTGCATTTATGGAGGGATTCCCAGGTCTCAGTCTCAGGGCTCTGCGCTCTACGTGCATAAGCTCATTTAATTCTCCTCCAGTGCCAGGAGCGAGTTATGAATAATTCACAGATGAGAAACGACAGCCTAGAGAAGTTAAGAGACTTACACCAATTCACACAGCTAGTAAGTTATAGGTTCAGACTAAAACCCAAGGCAATTTGCCACAAAAATCTTTTGTTCACCTAAATCAGGTGCCAGCTAACTTTTTCTGAAAAGGGCCAGATAGTAACTGTCTTTTGTAGGCTTTGCAGGCCATAGGGTCTCTGTCATAACCACACTATTCTGCCAGTGTAGAATGAAAGCAGCAATAGATAGTATATAAAGAAATGAGCATGGCTGTGTCTCAATAAAACTTTACTTATAAAAACAGGCAGCGGGCCAGATTTGGCCCACAGCTCATAGTTTGTCAATCTCTGACCTAAATGATTCACAGTTTGGCTATATCAGGAACTCTAGGCAGTGTTGGGGAGGTACTGGGGATAGGTAGATAATCATTTCATTTCTATAAAAAAATTCAGGCAAACAGTGTTTTTGAGGCCCTATGTTTCTTCAGAGAGACCTTCTGCCCATCCTGCCCCTATCTCCCTCTCCCTTCATGTCCTCTGCAGCCTGGCCCTTCCTTGTCCTTCTTTCCCTCTGAAGCAGGACTGCCTTTCCCTCGGGGCCCTCATCTCCATACCTCTGCTTCTCCAGGGTACTGCACCAGGACCCAACCCTGCAAAGCAAATTCTTTCTGGAACAGTCCCCAAGAAACCCAGAAAAGTTTTCTGTGAAGGATGATGTGAGATATCTGAGGGGCCACTGGTAAGGCTGAGGACTGTCCAAACCACTGCCTAAGCTCTGTTCATGCAGACCAATGTCCCCTGTATGCCATCCCTGTAGCAAGATATGCCAGCTTGCACCCCACCCTCAGGGCAACTGTCTTAGTTAGCTAAGGCGGCTATGACAAATCCCACCAACTGGCTGGCTTAACCAACAGGAATTTATTGTCTGGGAGGTCGGAAGTTCAACAAAAACATATCGCCAGGCCATGCCTTCTCCCAGAGTCTGCAGCGTTCTGGTGATGGCTTGCCAGCAATCTAAGGTGTTCATTGGCTTATACATGCATCTCCACCTCCATCACGTGATGATCTCTCCTTCTCTGGCTTCTATTAATTCCTGCATCTGAATTTTCTCTGCTTATAAGGACTATAGTCATATTGGAGTAGGGCTGACCCTGATTCAATTGGCCTCATCCAAATAGGATGAGTTCATGTCTACAGGACTCGGGGTTAGGGCTTGAGGATGCCTTTAGGGTCCAGAAGGAACATTTCTGGGTTTCGTGGGGACCATTCCAGGCAGAATTTGCTTTGCAGGCCTGGGTCCTGGTGCAGTACCCTGGAGAAGCAGTCCATCTCAAATTCCTATTGGGTACCCCCAGGTTTCTCCGGGGGCCCAAATAAAAAGAAACTTCTCCTGGGCCCTGGTCCTTTAGTTCTCTAGTACTGGCTGTTTCAGGTTGGGCTGACTAAATACGGTGGGCCTCACAGTACAGTGGCCGTCGCCCCCTCCTCAGGACTTGGGAAGTCAATCTCACCCTTTGCAAATGGTTTTATTTTAGTAAGGGGGAAGAAGATAAAGAGCTCTAGGGGAGGGACTTAGCCCTCTCATTCCCTTTTCAAAACAACCACAAGCTCCCCAACTCTGCTTCTCCACCCGGCTCCTCCAGCCTCCTATGTTGCCCCTCCCACTGGCCCACAGCCTCTCGTTTCTTGAGAACTATTATCTATGTCATAGGGGATTTCCTGGTTGCCAAATTTGTGTGTGCATGAAAAGCTTCTGAGATCCTCCCCATCCAGTTCCCATGAGGCTTTGCAAGGAGGCAAAGCAGAAAAATGAGGTGGTAGCCAAGTCCATCAAGAAGCTGGGCACAGCCAAAGCCTGGGGACCAAACTCACAAAGGAGAGAAGCATGGGAGTGAGGAGCCAACAAGCAGATGTGCAAGATCTGCCACTGAGAGCCCAGAGTCGACTCTGATGGGGTGTTTGTTCCTTCATGTATCTCTTCCCAGTGCATCTTCCTCCGGATGTGACCACTGAAAGCAGCCAGGTGCTCAGATGATGTGCTCTGTTCTTGCATGACATCTCTTTCTTGACCTGAAGAACTGAACATCTGAAGGGCTTCATACTCCACAGGTGCATAAGAACTTTGGAAAAAATCAGTATGCAGCAGAAATAAATGCCATGGAGGCACAAGAACCTGCTGAGTGGGCTGGTCAGCCCCTTTCCCTCCTCCTGCATTGGGAGAGAGAGCTAAGGGAAGCTGAGGAGAATGCTAGCTGAGCTGGTCTCTCTGGGACCGGGTGCTTCTGACTATATTCCAAGTCAAATACAAACGATTAAAAAAAAAAAAAAATCTATACTCTCAAGTTTAAATTTACCATGCCTCTTCTTCATTAAAGACTGGGGCTAAATGAGGATTAATTGGGATATATAGGGACAGCACTTAGTTGCATAAGGCATGTGGTCCACAGCTGACACTCAATAAGTGTTAATTCCCTTCTCTTTGTTTCTAGAAGGAATAGTGAAAAGTTAAGCCTGCCATTAAAACCACCACCACCATCCTCCACCACTACAGACTGTGAGTGAGAATTATGAAGTCCACAGGCTGGGGCTTCTCACAGCTTTCCTCAAAACATGCTGAACCTGGCCTTGCACGGGAAGTGACACTCTGGGAACAGTTTCAGTGACAGAAATTTACTGGGGGATCAATTACTTCAAACAAGGGCGGGCTGAGCTCACTTGCAGGCTTAGCTGCTGCTGTTCCCCAGGGCTTTTTCCTCCATTCAAGCAATAACTGGATTGTGGAAAAGCTATAAGAGAGGCAGAAAAGCACCATCCCATGGGGCAAGAGCAAGAAAGAACTGCCTTTAGCCCAGGTCACCAAATCCATTTCTCAACCTCCAAGCCTCGCAGCTGACGTGTCTGAGCAGAGGTGCCACTGATACTGATGAGAGTCTCAATTGATTGCTCAACTTAAGTGTATTCTGAAAAACTAGACTTAAAACAAAACCCACCCAACGCAAGTCTTCCTCCCACGGCACAGGCAAGCGTCACTTCAAAAAAGGCTCTCGACAGAGTGAGAGATGATGAAAAGGTTGGGAGAAAACAGTTGGTTCCATAGTGCTTTCCAGGAGCCTGCATTTTATTTACTCACATTAGGGTGAAATCATGACTGAAGCATAAATGATTTAAAAGTAAGACACGGAGAAGAACCTTTTGCCACTACAGATGGAAAAGCATCAGACCAGGGGTGGGCAAACTGCAGCCCTGAGCTAAATCTGGCCCATTGCCTGTCTTTGTGGGGCCAGAGAGCTAAGCATGGTTTTTACATTTTTACATGGTTAAAAAGATATCAAAGGAAGAAAAATATTTGGTGATGTGAAAATTAATTGACATTCAAATTTCAGAGTTCATAGGGGAACGGATGTAGCTCAAGCGGTTGAGCGCCTGCTTCCCATGTACAAGGTCCCGGGTTCAATCCCTGGTACTTCCTAAAAAAACAATTTCAGAGTCCATAAATAGTTTTATGGGCACACAGGCACATGCATTCATTCATGCATGTCTATGCTTTTGTGTTACAGTGGCAGGGTCGATGAGTTGTGACAGAGACATATGGCCTGAAAAGCCTGAAAGATTTACTAACTGGCCCTTTACAGAAAAAGGTTGCCAAGCCCAGTCCTAGGCAATAGTGAGCACCGAGGCTCTGCGGTATCTCTGTCTGGAAATGCTTAGGAGGAGGTGAAATGTGGTGGGGTTTGAGGGTGGGAGACAGATAAGATTCCTCCAGCAAGTCCTTCCGACCGGGTTGTGCCATGTGAAGGCCCACCACTGTCTCCATGGCTAAAGCACACACTGCACCTTGCACGGACGACTTCATCGTTGTGAGATAACATGTTGGTATAATGTGACTATCACTGTTTCCCACAGTCCTGGAAACTTACTGAGTCAGAGAAGGAAAACAACCCCCAAATCTGACAGTAAGTGAAGGCCAGGCAAGGAGTAAACCCAGGGGATCTGGCCCCCAGGGAAGTTGGGCTGAACACCTCCTCCCAGGGAATTGATGGCATCTTTTCTGTTGATGATGTCACCTCCAGTGGGTGAGCCCTAGCCCAAAACAGGGAGACCCAAGCCATTTAGCCTTCCGGGTAGGCAGGCCCTGCTGGGGCCCCTCTTACCTGCATGTCCCTCCTGGCGATGAAGCCCTTGCCCTCAGCATCACAGGTCTGGAAGAATTCCTGGGCCTTCCTCAGTACAGCCAGGTGGCTCGGCGCCTGCTTGGGGGCCTCCTTCTGCTCCTCGCTGCCCGGGGGACCCAGGCTGTCCCCACTTCTCTTTGGCCCCTGGCCAGTTCTTTGGGGTCTGGAGACCACCCTCCTGTTGGGGGTAGCCATTCCGATGTATCGCCTTCTTTACAGAACCTGAAAGTGGAAGGTAGAGAGAGGAGAGAGGGATGGGGATGGTGGGGATGGGGTGAGGCTGAAAACGGATGAGAGGAGACAAGAATGAAGCTCAGACATCTCTTAGCTACTGCCTCTTAATTAGCAGAAGCTCTGGAGAAGAAGGGGATATTCTGCCACGATTGCTAATAGATCAACCCTCTAAAGGGACAAGAAAAGAGGGGGAAAGAAAACAGCCATTTTCAGATTGAAAGGAGGTGGGGTGGAAAAAGTCTAAAAACACTTAGCCTGAATTTAAGCAAACAAATAGCAACAAAACAGATCCTGGTAGACCAACTGCCATTTTGAGTGTTCATTTAGGGGCAGGCACCATGCCATACTCTCCATATATATTTTCTTATGTATTTCTCACATCCCTCTGAAACATATATTATCATCTCCATTTTACCACTGAGGCAATTGAGGCTCAGAGAGGTTGAGTAACTTGCCCAAAGCCACTTAGCAAATCAGTGCAACAGCTAAGATTTAAATACCAGCTCATCTGGCTTGAATTTGCTCTTAATTCCACAGGTGTTGCCTCCTCAGAGCTGCCAAGGGTAGAGACTCCCCTCCCTCAGATGTACTGTCCCTCTTCACTCACAATCAGCTAGCTCTTGGCGAGCTCTTCCCTGATGCTGCAGGCTTCTGCAGGTGTATAAGAGAGCGCACCCACCCTTACAGAGCTTCCTATTGTATACTGGACTTGCCAGGCCTGGTTTGGTGACACCCGAGGCTGTCCTCAACCAACACAGAATCACACATCCTATATCTCAATCAGAAAGGCCCTCAGGATCCCTTTCAAAAAGTTTCTTGTGATGTGATGTCATGGAAAAAGGCATGTAGACTCTGCTGCTACTTAAGTGACCTTGCAAGTCACTACCTGTCTGGGCTCCAGTTTCCTCATCTGAACAACGCTAGGACTGGACCAGTTTGTCTTTAGGTTCCCTTAGAGGTCTGACACTCTGTAGGTCTGAGAAATTCTCAAAATAAAAAAGAGTTCTTGATGAAAAATTAGGCTAATGTGATAAAAGGGAATCATCAATATCCTCGGAGCTTTCCATCTGAATATTTTGGGGAGTAGGCGAGGTCCAAATTTTAAAAACATGATTCACTGAATTCAAAAATACAGATATGCACTATAATGCATTTTTGTAGGGAACTGGAAAAAGTGATGTCCTGAACCAAATAAGTCCTGTATCCATATTAGTAGAAAAGACAGAAAATCATATCACCTGATGAGTTTCTCTGATCACCTCAAATACCAAGACGCAGGCTACTGCCTCATCTACACTAGGACTCTAAGTGACCTACGATCCCAGCCTACAGCCTCCAGGTACCACATTTGCCAAGGGCTGTGGGCCCAGAGCTCAAAGCCTACCTGCTGGCCTCAGGAATTAGCTCCAGGTGACAGAGCCCCAACAAAGCAGAGGGGCTGCACCTTCTCACTGCCCTCGGCTGGACATGCGCCTCCCACCCTGGCTCCTCTTACCAGCCCCTCACCCAGGGAATGCTCTTTTTCTTCATGCCTGCTTGGTGTGAGCTGGTCATCACCTAATTATATGCAGGTTTAACATTTTTATCCTGTCTTCCAGAGAGAGCTGCCCTGGATGGACGTCCCAAGGGGGTTGAATTTGTGTGGTTTTTGTGCATCACCAAACATACATGCAGTGCTGGGCTTAGGAAGGGCTTTTGGATAATGATGTGGCAATGTGAGCTTCTGTAAAGACCTGCTGCCTTGCCGGGACCTCACCAGGACTCTGTCTGCAAGGTCTGTGCACCTAGTAGGTCCACCCCACTCCTACCTGCGGTACCCGGGAGACTAGACTTGCCATTCCTTAAAGGCTTTCTCTTGCCAGGCCCCTAGCATACTTCACCCTATGGGAACCTGACATCCTCCCATAAGGTAAGTGTCATATAGATAAGGGAGCTGAATTCCAGAGAGGTTAAATCACTTGGCTCGAGGACACCACACTGCCTTCCTACCGAGGCTCCAGCTGGGCCCTTGCCCTTAACAGCCCAGTCATCCTCAATGGACAATGACCTAAGTTGCCTCCAAGAGGCATATTCATCATTTTGACAGGCATATCGTTAACTAATTAATTAATTAATTCATTCATTCATTCATTTATTCAGATTCTCCTTTACTGATTACCATCTGGAAGACTCTGCCCTAACACCGAGAAACGCAAACATGAAAAAGATGGAGTCCCTGCCCTTAGCGACGGAGCGTCTAATGGTGGGGGAAGGTATTCTGAGTTGGGTGCCGCCTCCATATCCCTGCTACTGACAAGCTGTGTGTGCTTAAGTGAATCCCTGAGCCACTCTGGGCCTGGGAATTAGTAGAGATGAGCTCTCTGTTTCAGGTCTAAGTTTCTCTGGCTCTTTACCTACCTTGGCCTATGTCACTTGTGAAGCACGGTATGAGAGAACCAACCTAATATTTCTAACAATAGCAGCTATAAGCAACTGGTGACAGGCACCATATCTTATTTGAGTTTATCCTCAGTTCCTAGCCCAGCATATGTTATATAATAGGTGCTCATTGATTGATGAATGAAGGAAAACCAATCTTTTGCTGAATTCTTTACAGGAAGATCTAGAAACATTTGTCTTTGACTCAGTCTTATGTACGGGATTTTTATCTCACAAAGAATAGGTTCAAACTTCTGTTTCCAGAAAACATGGAAGAACAGAGCCTGGGTGTACCCTCCCTCTTAGAACAACAAAAAATTCAAACAAAATATTTTTGGAAAGTGGTTTTTAAGGCTCTGGGCACAGGCTACAAAGGACAACGATACTTGATTAGGGCTGGGACTAGGATGTGGTGAGTGAGGCCCCTAAGATGCAAAATTTGAGGAGGCACTCTCGCTCAGGTGCTGACCTGGTACTTGCATGACCCTAAGAGTGTCTTCCTAAGAGGAAGGCACTTGGGGTGCATTCACTCTTAAGGTCATGCACCTAAGAACAAGTGCCTTCTTATATTCTACACCAAAGGAGCCTCACTCAGCTTACCCTAGTTCTGGCCTTTTTCCCGAAATATGGTAAACAAACAAAGTGAACCTCGTATTTGCCCCATTTGATTGCCTAGAGAGGTTTGGGTCCATGGCACAGGGAAGGAGGACCCAGGAAGAGCCCAGAAGACTCCCTGAGTTGAGGAAATCCAACTGTATGTTGCCTCCAAGAAATTCATTATGAGATAAAGAAACAAAAAGGTTAAAAGTAAAAGGTTTGAAAAAAGATATACTGCATTGAAGCTAGTCAAGGGAAAATAGTATATTAATATCAGACAAAGTTGATTCAAGAGCAAAGAACATTAACGGGGATAAAGAAAGTCATTTCATAATGAGAAAGATCAATTCATCAAGAGGACATAGTAAATCCAAAACATCTAGGCACCTAATAACAGAGCTTCAAAATACATGGAGAAATAGACAAGTCCACAATTACATTCAAAGTTTCCAATATCCTTCTCTCAATAATTAATAGCACGAGTAGATAGAAAACCAATAAGCATACGGAAGATTTGAACAACGCTATCAAATTTGAACTAATTGACATTTATAGAACATTCCACTCGACAATAGCTAGATACATTTTCTTTCCCAGAGCACATGAAACATTTACAAAGGTAATTCATGTTCTGGGTTATGAAACGTGTCAATAAATTTTAAAGGAGTCAAGTCATTCAAAGTAAGTATTTGACTGTAATGGAATTACATTAGGAAGCAATAACAGAAAGACCTCTGGAAAACCCACTAACTTCAAAACTAAATACCACAATTCTCAAGAACCCTTCTTCTCACCCACACTTCCTAAAAAAGAGTGAAAAGAAAACGTGTTTTGAATTAAATGAAAATAGAGTACAACATATCAGAATGTCTGGAATACTTATGCTAAAGTAGTGATCAGGGGAAATTTTATAGCACTACACATATATATTAATAAAGAATAGTCTCAAACCAATGACATCAGCTTCCACTCTAAGAAACTAAAAAAGAAGAGCAAATAAAACCCAAAGTAAGGAGAAAAAATGACTAATGATCAGAGCAGAAATCCATGAAAAGAAATCAGAAAACCAATAAAGAAAAGCTGAATTCTCAGAGATTATTAATAAAGTTGTTCAGCCCATGGCCAGAATGTTCAGGAAAAAAGAAAGAAAATAGAAATTACAATACTGGGAATTAGCAAGGGGACATCATCACAGATTCTACATCCATTAAAAGGATAATGAGGGAAGATTATCAATGGTTTTATGCCAATAAACTTGACAATTTAAATGAAATAGACAAACTCTTTGAAAGACATTAAATATCAAAGCTCATTCAAGGAGAAACAGATAACATGAATAGCTATTAAAGAAATGTTATCGATAGTTAGAAACATCACTAAAAAGAAAAATATAGGCCCAGATGGCTATATCGATGAATTATACTAAATCTTTAAAGAAGTTATACCAATTCTACATAAACTCTTACAGAAAATTGAAGACAAGGAAATATTTCCTAAATATTTCATGAAGCCAGCATTACCCCAATTCCAAAATGAAGACATTACAAGAAAAGAAAACTAGAGGCCAATATCCCTCATGAACATAGGTGAAAAAATTCTTTTTAAAATTTAGCAAACCAAATTCAACAATAAATGTAAAATGGATAATATATCCTTACCAAGCAGATTTATTCCAGGAATGTAAGGATGGGTTACCATTTGAAAAATCTATGTAATTCACTATATTAACAAATTTAGAAAGATAAACTTGATAATCTCAGTAGATGGAGAAAAAGCATTTGACAAAATCCAACATTCACTCTTGATCAAAATTCTCAGCAAACTAGGAATAGAAAGAGGAACTCGTGCAATCTGAAAAACAACAACTACAAAAAAACAAGAGTTAACATCATACCCAATGGTGAAAAAGCAAATGTTTCCACCCATGATTAAGAAAAAAAGACTTGGATTTTCTGCCTAACCACTTCATTTAAACATCGTGTTTTAGGTTCCAAGCAATGAGGCAAGAAAAAGAAATAAAAGGCATCCAGATTGGAAAGGAAGTAAAATGGTCTTTATTCCCAGAAAACATGATTGTCTATGTAAAAAATCTGATGAAATTCATTAAAAGCTATTTGATCTAACAAGTGAGTATGTCAAAGTTGCAAGATACAAGCTCTTTATATAAAAATCAATTATTTAAGGTAATGAAAGAGAAAAACTGCCAATCAAGACTTCTATATCCAGCAAAACTGTCCTCCCAAAATGACATGAGGGGAACAGATGTATTTCAAGTGGTTGAGCAACTGCTTCCCATGTACGAGGTCCCAGGTTCAATACCTGGTACCTCCTAAAACAAAACAAACAAATGAAAAAAAAACCAACAACTTTCATTGGGGAGTAGATGGAGCTCAGTGGTTGAGCGCCTGCTTCCCATGTATGAGGACCCAGGTTTGATCCCCGGTACCTCCTAAAAAACAAAAAAGAGGATGAGTTCTTCAAAGTCTTCAAAGACAAATAAAAACTGAAGAATATTTTACCAAAAGAACAGAATTACAATAGATACTAAAGGGAGTGCTGCAGCCTGAAAGTAAAAAACAGACTTGAGGAACAGTGTAAAAGTGAAAATTATTAGGAAGGGTAAATTAAAGGGTAAAAAGACAGACAATGATATGATATGACACCAGAAAGCCAAAGGACAAAATGGATGAAGTAAGTAATGCATTAACAGTAACAACACTGAATGTTAATGGCTTGAACTCCCGAATCAGAAGACATAGACTGACAGAATGGATTAAAAAAATATGAGCCATCTATATGTTGTCTTCAAGAGACTCACCTCAGATGTAAGGACACAACCAGGCTAAAAGAGAAAGGCTGGAAAAAGATATTCCATGCAAATAATAACCAAAAAAGAGCTGGAGTAGTGATACTATCGGACAAAATAGATTTTAAATGCAAAACTGTTAAAAGAGATGAAGAAGGTCATTATATATTAATAAAAGATATAACTATACTAAATATTTATGCACCTAATCTCAGTGCCCCAAGATACATGAGGCACACGCTGGCAAAACTGAAGAGAGAAATAGATGTCTCTATAATAACAGTCAGAGACTTCAATATACCACTTTCAGTATTGGATAGAACATCTGGGCAGAGAATAAATAAAGAAACAGAGAACTTGAATAATATGATAAATTAAATAGACCTAACAGACATCTACAGAGCATTGCACTCCAAAACAGCAGGTATACTTTCTTTTCAAGTCTCATGGATCCTTCTCCAAGGTAGAACGTACATTGGATCACAATACAAGTCTCAATAAATTTCAAAAGATTGAAATTATACAAAACACTTTCTCTGATCATAACAGAATGAAGGTGGAAATCAATAATGGATGGAAAAAGGGAAAATTCATAAATATATGGAGATAAAACAACACACTCTTAATCAGTGGGTCAAAGAAGAAATTGCAAGAGAATTCAGCAAATATCTTAAAATGAATGAAAAAGAGAACACAACATATCAAAACTTATGGGACATGGGAGCGGATGTGGCTCAAGTGGTTGAGCACCTGCCTCCTGCATGGGAGGTCCTAGGTTCAGTTCCCGGTGCCTCCTGAAAATAACAAAAACAAGCAACAAGCAAAACAAATGAGAAGCCAACTCAAGGAAGCCGATGTGTCTCATTGGTTGAGCGCCGGCCTCCCGTATATGAGGTCCTGGGTTCAATCCCCACCCCAGTACCTCAAAAAAAAAAAAAAAAAAAAGCAATCCTATGGGACACTTCAAAGGCAGTGCTGAGGGAAATTTACAGCACTCAATGCTTATATTAAAAAATAAGAAATAAATAAAATAAATCTTTAAATTAAAAAAAAGGGAGGTTGATGTGGCTCAAGCAGTTGGATGCCCGCCTACCACATGGGAGGTCCTGGGCTTGGTTTCTGGTACCTCCTAGAGAAGACAGGCAGGACAGTGAGCTGATGTGACAGGCTGGCACGGTGAGCTGATGCAGCAAGGTGACGCAACAAGATGACGCATCGAAGAGACACAATGAGGAAACACAATGAGAGACACAGCAAGTGGGAAGTGGAGGTGGCTCAAGTCAATGGGTACCTCCCTCCCACATGGGAGGTCCCAGGTTCGGTTCCCAGTGCCTCCTAAAAAGAAGACGAGCACACAGCAATCAGACACAGAGAAAAGACAGCGAGTGCAAAACAACGGGGGCGGGGGCAGGAGAAATAAATAAATAAAATAAATCTTTTTTTAAAAAAACGAAGGAGTTAAAATTGAAGATCTAACTGCACACCTGGAGGAATTAGAAGTAGAACAGCAAACTAATCCCAAACCAAGCCAAAGGAAAGAGTAAAGATCAGAGCAGAAAGAAATGAAATCGAGAACCCAAAACAATAGAGAGAATCAACAAAACCAAAAGTTGGTTCTTTGAAAAATCAACAAAATCTACAAACCCATACCTAGACTGACAAAGAAAAAAAGAGAGAAGACGTAAATAAATAGAAATAAGAGATATCATAAGAGTATACTATGAACAACTGTATGCCAAAAACCTAAACAATGTAGAGGAGATGGACAAATTCCTAGATACACATGAACCACCTACACTGACCCTAGACGAAAGAGAAGATCTCCACAAACCAATCACAGGTGAAGAGACTGAAAGAGCCATCAAAAACCTCCCAAAGATGAAAAGCCTGGACCAAATGGCTCCACAGGTGAATTCTAGCAATCATTCAAAAGCAATCTAATACCAGTCTTGCTCAAGCTCTTCCAAAAATTGAATAGGAAAGAACCTTCCAAACTCATTCTATGAAGCCACCATCACCCTAATACCAAAACCAGATAAAGATACTACAAAAAAAGAAAATGACAGGCCAATTACCTCTAATGAATATAGACGCAAAAATCCTCAACAAAATACTTGCCAACAGAATCCAAAAGTATATTAGAAGAATTATACACCACGATCAAGTGAGTTTTATTCCAGGTATGCAAAGGGTGGTTCAACACAAGAAAATCAATTAGTGTAATACAACACACTGATAAATTGAAGAAGAAAGATCACATGAGCCTCTCAATTGATGCAGAAAGGGTATTTGACAAAATACAGCATCCTTTCTTGATAAAAGCCAGGAATAGAAGGATGTTTTCTCAATATGGTAAAGTGCATATGTAAAAAACCGACAGCTAGCATTGTACTCCATGATGAAAGACTGAAAGCTTTCCTGCTGAGATCAGGAACAAGACAAGGATGCCCACTGTCACCATTATTATTCAATATTGTGCTAGAAGTTCTACCTAGAGCAATTGGGTTAGATAAAGAAATAAAAGGCACCCAAAGAGGAAAGGAAGAAGTAAAACTTTCACTATTCGCTGGTGATATAATCCTATATCTAGAATCTCCTGAAAAATACACAATAAGCTACCAGAACAAATAGATGAATTCAGCAAAGTGGCAGGATACAAGATTAATAGGCAAAAATTAATAACATTTCTAAACACTACTGATGTGCAATCTGAGGAGGAAATCAGGGGAAAAATTCCATTTATAATAGCAACTAAAACAATCAAATAATTAGGAATAAACTTAACCTAGGACATAAAGGATCTGTATTCAGAAAACTACAAAACATTGCTAAAAGAAACCAAAGAAGACTTAAATAAATGGAAGGACATTCTGTGTTCATGAATTGGAAGACTAAATATCGTTAAGAGGTCAGTTCTACTGAAACTGATTGACGGATTCAATGCAATCCCAATAAAAACCCCAATAGTCTTTTTTGCAGAAGTAGAAAAACCAATTATCAAATTTATTTGGAAAAGTAAAGGGCCCTGAATAGCCAAAAAAGATCTTTAAAAAGAAGAACAAAGTTGTAAGACTCTCATTTCCGGACTTTAAAGCATATTACTTAGCTACAGTGGTAAAAACAGCATGGTACTGGCATAAAGACAGAAACATTGACCAATGGAACCAAACCAAGAACTCAGAAATAGATCCTCACATCTGCAGTCAAGTGATTTTTGACAAGGCTGTCAAGCCCTCCCAGCTGGGCCAGAACAGTCTATTCAACAAATGGTGCTGGGAAAACTGGATGTCCATATCCAAAAGAAAGAAAATAGACCTGTATCTCATACCTTATACAAAATTTAACTCAAAATGGATCAAGGACCTAAATATAAAAGCAACAACCATAAAACTCTTAAATGAAAATGTAGGAAAACATTTTCAAGATCCTGTGGTAGGCAGTAGTTTCTTAAACTTTACACCCAAAGCATGAGCAACAAAAGAAAAAAATAGGTAAATGAGTCTTCCTCACAAACACTTTTGCACCTCAAAGGACTTTGTCAAAAGGGTGAAAAGGCAACCGACTGAATGGAAGAAAATATTTGGCAATCACATATCATAAGGGTTTAATATTCATGATATATAAAGAGATCATACAACTCAACAATGAAAAGACAAATTACCTGATTAAAAGACTAGAAAAGACAATTGTCCAAAGAAGAAATACAAATGGCAAAGAAACACATGAAAAAATGTTCAACATCACTAGTGATTAGGGAAATGCAAATCAAAACTACAATGAGATATCATTTCACACCTATTAGACTGGCCACTGTTAAAAAGTCAAAAAATGGGGAGCAGATGTGGCTCAAGTGGTTGAAAACCTGTCTCCCACATAGGAGGTCCCGAGTTCAGTTACCACTGCCTCCTAAAGACAAAGAGCAGGCAATGAGCAGAACACGAGCAGGCAACGAGAAAAAAAACAATGAGCAGACAATGAGTAAAAGCAAACGAGCAAACAACAAGCAAACAGACGAGTGAGCCACCTCAGGGGAGCCGATGTGGCTCAGTGGTTGAGCACTGGCCTCCGGTATACAAGGTCCCAGGTTCATTCCCTGGGCCCGGTACCTCAAAAAAAAAAAAAAAAAAAAGTCAAAAAACTGTAAATGTTGGAGAGGATGTGGAAAGATAGGAACATTTATTCACTGTTGGTGGGAATGTAGAATGGTACAGCCACTGTGGAGGACTGTTTGGCAGTTCCTAAGGAAGTTGAATATAGACTTGCCACGTGACCCTGCAATACCACTACTGGGCATATACCCAGAAGAACTGAGAGCAGAGACACAAACAGACATCTGCACACCGATGTTCATAGAGGCATTATTCACAATTGCCAAAAGTTGGAAACAACGCAGCATCCATCAACAAATGAATGGATAAACAAACCATGGTGTATACACACAATGGAATAATATGCAGCAGTAAGAAGAAATGAAGTCGCGAAGCATGTGAAAAAATGGATGAACCTGGAGGACATTATATTGAGTGAAGCAAGCCAGACACAAAAGAAAAATACTGTATGATTGCACTATTATGAACTAAATATATTGTGTAAACTCATGCAGTTAATAATTAGAATATAGGTCATCAGAAAACAGGAGGGTAGAGAATGGAAAGCTAAGGGTTAATCTGTGAAGAATTGGTAAAAAGGTTGTGAATGGCTATAGCATGTCATGGTGTTTGTAACTAGTAGTACCACTGTATGGGTATGACAGTGGTTGAAAGGGAAAGTCTAAGGTCATGTATATTACTAGAAGGAAAACTAAAAACTGCAATGTGGGACTGTATAAGATAGTAAAACCACATGCAAAATATGAATATGTGTGATACTGCATATATAAGACTGTTTTTACAAATATAAATACAAATATACCAGAGAGAAGGAAGAACAAGAGCAGCTATGTAAAGCAGGGGAAGCATAGAGAGATTGAGAGGTAATGAGTTTTGTTTGGTTGGTTTTTGTTTATTATTAATATTAATACTGGAATAATGAAAATGCTCTAAAAATGATTGAAGTAATGAATGTACAACTATGTGATTATACTAATACCATTGATGTACACTTCAGATGGATTTATGCTTTATTAATACGTATCAATAAAATGGATTTGTTAAAAAATAAAATAAAAATCAATTGTATTTTACATCCTAACAGAAACAACTGAAATTGAAATAAAAATAACATTTACAACAGCTTCACAACTATGAAATAATTACAGATATAGCTGGAAAAAAGATATACAATACCTGTGCACCGAAAACCACGTAATACTGATAAGAGAAATTAAAGAGGACCTAAATAAATGAAGATATATTCCATGTTCATGGATTGGAAGACTCAATATTATTAAGATGTCTTTTCTCCCCCAATTCATTTATAGGTTTACCTCAATCTCAATCAAAATCCCAAAAGGCTTTTTTTTGTGTGTAAAATTTGACAAGCTGATCTAAAACTCAGATGGAGATGCAAAGGACCTATGATACCCAAAACAACTTTGAAAAGGAAGATCAAAATTGGAGGACTAACACGATCTGATTTCAAGATGTATTACAAAGCTATAGGAATCAATGTGGTATAGGCATAAATTCAGAAAAATAGGCAAGCGGAAGAGAATAGAGAATAGAGAATCCAGAAAAGACCCATACCTATATAGACAACAATTTTTTACAAAGCTGCAAAGGCAATTCGATGATAGATGAACAGGTGTCCATTTGCTAAAAAGGAAAAAAAAAAGAATTTCCATACATACCTTGCATCACATACAAAAATTAATTCAAAATGAATAATGGACCTACATGTAAATCCTAAAACTATAAAACTTCTAGAAGAAAACACCTTTGTAACCTCAGCTTAGGCAAAGATTTCTTAGGTATAATAGTAATAGTACAATCCATTTAAAAAAAAAAAAAACTGAATTATCAAAATTTAAAACTTCTGCCCTTTGAAAGACCTTGTTTATGAGAATGAAAAACTAGTCACAGACTGAGAAAAAATAATTACATAATATACACCTGATAGAGGATTTTGATATAAAGAATATGTAAAGAACTCTCAAAACTCATTAATAAGAAAACAAACAACTCCATTTTCAAAATGGGCAAAAGATTTGAACAGACACTTCCCCACATAAGATATATGGATGTCAATAGCTACATTCAAAGATACTCAACATCATTAGTCAGAAGGGAAATGGAAATTAAAACCACAATTAGATACCACTACACACTTATTAGAATAGCTAAAATTAAAAAGACTGACTATACCAAGTCTTGGGAAGGATGTGGAGAAACAAACTCCCACACATCGCTGGTGGGAATGTAAAATGGTACAAACTCTTTGGGGAACATTTGGCAGTTTCTTAAAAAGTCAGTGTCCATCAACAGGTGAATGGATAAACAAATTGTGGTATATACATACAGTGGAATACTATTTTTCAATAAAAGGAATGAACTATTGATCCAAGCAAAATGGATGACTCTCTAAATAATCATACTAAGTAAAAGAAAATAGACAAAAAGGAGTACACAGTATATGAACCCATTTATATAAAATCCTAAAAAATGAAAACTAATCCATAGTGACAGAAAGCAGATGGGGAAGAGTAAGACATAATGAACAGGAGAGGACACTTTTGGTGCAAAAAAGTTGGATATATTCATTGTCTTGAATAAAATGTCTCAAACTGTACACCTGATATATGGGCAATTTATTGAATGTCAACTATATATCCATAAAGTTTTTTTTTTAAAGTATAGGTCCAGATCAGAAGTCCAGCCTGTATCTCCACATGTCTCCCCAAGCCTTACAAATCTAGCAGGGCTCATCCCCAGAAGCCTGCTTCTCCCTTTTAAAGACCATTCTGACAAGCAGGAAAAGGCTCGGAATTAAGCAGTTTCCACATGAAAACTCTCAGTCCTTCAGTGCAGAGAGCTAAATAAACTCTAAAAAAATAAGGGAGCAGGGCTGCGCCCCCTCCCCCCAAAGACCATGCACCTATAAATTCAGTCTTCCTCTTACTGCACATGCCCTGGTCTGGCCCCCAATCTTTGCAGAGCATCTGTGGGTATTTCAAGGGGGGGTGGTAGACAAAACAACAGAATTGCTTATACTTTCACTTCAAAATCAAGTGGAAGTGTTAGCGGAACACTCTGGGTTCTGGATTCTAGGTTCTTAGCTTATGTTGCATAAAAGAATTTAAGGACACACCATAGGGTAGGCAAGGGAGTAAAGAGTTTATTAAGAAAGAAAAAAAAGTCTACACCCAAGACACGGCTGCGGGCTTGCTAGGGGTGACTGGCGCGCACGGCCTTCCCTCCCCCCCCCCTTGCCATATTGAGGAGGGCCCCCAGCTAATGGCTCTCTTGATTGGCTGCCTTTCTTCCTTCACCTGCTAGCTTTCAGGGACCCAATGGGGAGGCCTTTCAGTGTGGAGTTATCCTGGGCTTCTTTTGAGCCGAGGAGTTTCAAATGGAACCTCGTGACCAGGGTCTCGGTGGCCTTTCGGCTGTAAAGCTTACCGTGTGTTCTCGAGCAGTGGCCTACCCCCAGGAGGTTTCCAGGTGGGGTCTCGTGGCTGTGGTCTGTCCAGGGGGCTCCCAGCCGCTGTGGCTCTATTCTGACCAGCCGCCTTCCCTGCTTCCTATACTAACCTGCCTCCGAAGCCCTGTCACGAGATCAGATCATCTCTCTTGCATATGGATAAGGCCCAGTGATGCCTTAGGCTCAAGGCTGGACACAGCTTTTTGTCTCAAAGATTTTTCATTAGACAACAGACAGGAGAGCCATAAAAGGGGAAATGGTGGGTATGTTCGAAAAGCAAAGGGAAAAGGCCATCACAACAGGAAAAAGAGAAAATATTTTTTATCTGCCTGCCCCAATGAGAGCTTGCAGACGACTTTTTCCCTCCAGAATGGTCCCATAAAAGCCTTTATACACAGATGGAAATTATCCAGCCCTTAAACATTTCCAACCAGATTTCCCAGACTTCCAAAGTAATTCCAGCAGCTTAGTAATGGCTGCAATCAGAAAGTTCACAGATGACACCTAAATCCCTCCTAAGAGTTCCCCTGACTCTGGGCTGGGTGGAAGTGGAGAGCAGCTGGCGTCTTCCTCCACACCAGGCCCTTTGCAAACTTGAAAGCCGGCGCTAAGTCACCCTCATCTCCCATGAATCCCTCCTGCAGTAGACAGTTAGGAAATCAATAGCCCAAAAAGCATCTACAGGATCCCTTCAAACCTCTTTAATTACCCAAGCTTCCTTGGGAGGAATACTCATATACAGCAGCGCTCTGAAGTCCCACCAATTGATTTTCAGTCAGCAAAGTCACCTGAAGGCAAAAAGATCAGTGGGGGAAGTGGATGTGGCTCAAGTAGTGGAACACCCACCTCCCACATGGGAGGTCTGGGGTTTGGTTCCTAAAGAAGATAAACGAGCAGACATTGAGCAAAGACAATGAGCAAACAATGAGCAAACGCGAGCAAAACAACAAACAGACAACAAGCAAAAACAAACAAGCAGGGAGCAGATGTGGCTCAAGCAGCTGAGCTCTCACCTCCCACGTGGGAGGTCCCAGGATCTGCCCCCTACCTCCTAAAATAAAAACAGACAACAGGCAGACAATGAGGGAAAAAAAGATCAGTGGGTTTTGTCAAACTGCAGAGCAGAGAAGGGTTGCTAAGCAAAGGGTTTTGAAGGGAGCTCTAATGTGAAGGAATGCAGATGCTCATCATGGAATGGCACATGGTGGGCTCCTGGGAAGAAGCAGGTTAAGAAAGAATTAAGTCCTCAGATGGGAGGTGTCATGGCAAACCCTGAGACAAGGATCTGAGGGAAAGCAGTTTATTTAGAAGGGTCAGGAAACACTGCAGGGGGAGTAGGAAGTGAGACTGGGAAGGGAAGACAGCCAGCTGATGAGCAGTGCCTTATCTAGTCAGCTCCTGGATAACCAGCTCTGGGGAACTGGACATACTGGCTCCAGAAAACTCTGCAACTTGGTATAGAACACATCTGGTTATCCAACCCAAGGGGCAAAGGAGCTGGGGCATTTCTACACCAAGCCCCATCAGTCATAGGTTAAGGGCTGCTCCCCAGGATGCCTTTAGATTCCCCAGCATTCCCGCTGGCCATGTGTACTGGGGCTCTGGAGAAAACCCCCAGGCAGGGACACAGATTCTTGTGGCTGGAAGTTGCCAGAGCACATGGAAAGGGTCAGGCCCTAGTGATGTGGGCAGGCAGTGGCAGCATCTGCTACAGGATAGGGGGTGTGGTGAGACAAGAGCGCCTGGGCCATCCACATGGCAGAGGGGACAGGCTCAAACGCTGCTTTTTGTTAGGGAGAGAATGTAGGTGGGGCGGGGGAAGCTGGAGGACAGAGCAGAGAAAGGAAGCCCATAGGACTCCATCTCTCTTCTTTCTCCTCAAGGCAAAGAGGCAGGAAGCACAGTGGTAAGAGCCACATTTCCCTAGGCTCAAATCCTGGCTCCGTCACTTCCTAGCTATGTGACCACGGACAAGTTAGTTAACCTTCCCATGCCTCAGTTTCCCTATCTGTAACATGCCGATGATGGTGATACCTACTTCATGAGGTTGCTGTGCAGACTAACCAAGTTAAAATAAAACACATAAAGCACTTGGAAACCCTTTCTGGTACATAGGAGGCTGTTGGTAAAGTTAGCTGTCATGATAATTTTCTAAGGCATTTTTCCACATTATCCTTTCTTGTTCAAAATTCTGATAGTGAGATGACTCCTAGGGAGGAGATGAAATTCATTATAATAATGAATAATGAGGCATATAGACTCATAAGGCCACAGTGTAAAGAGAACTCTCGCCTCTGTGATCAGTCATTCCCGTGTGAGGCTGCCAGGACTGGCTCTCTTGTTTCTCTCAGATTCATGAAAATCTCGGCCTCCAAGAGGTTAAGTGACTTGTCCCAGGTCACGAAGCGAGGAAGGCTGAGACTCACACTTACCACTCCAGAGAGGAAAGAGGAAAGACTGGGTCGTAAGGGATATGCATTTGTTTCCTGGGCCTTAACAAAGGCAAGTGTTTCCGTTCCTTCTCCCTCCTGCAAGAACACTTTCCATGGGTCCTTTCAACAGTCACTGCTGTATGTGCCTCCGGGGCTTGTTCTACGGCCACCTTCTCTGAGAACCCTTCCCTGATCACCCTGCTGGGATGGCATTGCCCCTCCCCTGTACCTCTGATTACTTACTGTCTCTTTCTTGTTGTTTTTAAATTTTTATTTTAGCAGCTTTAACTGGGCCACACAATTGAGCCATTTAAAGTACACGATTCAAGGCTTTTTGTATATTCATACAGTTGTGTGATCATTACCACAATCAATTTTAGAACATTTTTATCACCCCCAAAAAGAAACTTGTACCATTTAGCCATTGCCCCACAATCCCCCCATTCCTTTAGTTCTGGACAACCACAAATCTATTTTCTATCTCTATAGATTTGTCTATTCTGGATATTTCATAAATATGGAATCATATAACAAGTGGTCCTTTGTGTCTGGCTTCTTTCACTTAGCATAATGCTTTCAAGGTTCATCCACATTATAGCATGTATCAGTACTCCATTCCTCTTTATTGCTGAATAATATTCCATTTATGGAATACCAAATTTCATTCATCCATTCATCAGCTGATGAACATTTGGGTTCTTTCCACTTTGGGGCTATTATGAATAATGCTGCCATGAATATTCATGTACAGGTTTTTGTGTGGACATATGTTTTCATTTCTCTTGGGACTATACCTAGGAGTAGAATTGCTGGGTCATATGATAACTCAATGTTTAACCTTTTGAGGAACTGCCAAACTCTCTTACTCTCTCTTTCATGCTTTAGGCATTAGAACATACTGCTTTGCTGGCTGGTTAGTTTTTCAAGCATACATGATATGTCTTATTTCTCTCTTGAAGTCAGAGGCCCCATCTCAATAATTCTTAGTAGGTATGAAGTTAATATTTGATCATTTAAATGAATAAATGTCCGACCAATTCCCAGCCTGGCACCTTGCATATAACAGGTGCTCAATAAATGCGTGTTGGCTTCTAAAACTGACCATTGAGAGTGGATCTGAGAGTAGCGGTATGATGGTAAATATTTAACCACCAGTTCTCTGGGGGTGGAGTAGAGAGGGAAGCCCTGATCTGTAGCATCTGCTCTCCCATGGTGTACATACTCCCATCATTACCAATTTCCAGCTAGTGGCTCTCATCAAGAAAGGAATCCTGAGGCTGCTGTTTCTGCCCAGGGTGGTCTCTGCATCCCAGTGCTTTGTGCGTGGGCAGCGGTGGCTCATGCCACTGTATTCTACAGGGCAGGGCCATGATTAAATCCATCTCCATCAAACGTCAGGGTTTCACAGGTGAACTGCCAGTTATTCAGAGCTGTGCCCCTCCTGTGCCCCCTCTGGTGAGGCGAGGACAGTAAGGAACAAAGACCCTGAGCTGCTGTCCAGGGCCCCGTTCACCACCCCACCAGAACCAAACCAGTCCAGAAAGGAGACTTTTTCTGTTCGGTATGAGACTGTTATTTACTTCTTTAACACATGGTGCAGGGGGCTTTGGACAAATACCTCCCCTTTGCTGACAGACCTCTTACCAAGGTGGATAAGAACACCTGGGCTCCAAGGCCAGGCTGCCTGAGTCCTCCACCCTCCACTTACCAGCTCGTGACCACTGCCAGGTTTCTTAAGCGTTCTCTCACTTTCCTCATTGTAAAATGGGGGGGGGGGGGAAGGTGCCTTATAAGTGTCAGCTATTATGATTATGATTATGGAAATCAAGTTGGCTTCCTCCACTCAAGATTATACTCTAATCAAACAACTTAAGAAACAAAAAAGCAAAACACAAAAAAAGTATTACTTGAAGAGATGCACTCAAGAGGCCCATAAATCTGCCTTCCCCACCCCAGGCCACCCCAAGGGTGAATGTGCCCCGCTCAGCCCATAGCAAGGGGCCTGTGTGCCTTTGAGAAGGGCAATCTGACCGTTTTGCTGCCTGCTGTAGCTTATGCAACTGCTCCATCTTGCATCCTTTCTCCTCAAATTAGGTCCCATTTCCTTTTCTAGCCTCCAGGGAGACAGGGAACAGCTGTCTCCTACCTCTGTAAAATAACTCTTCCAGGACTGGACAACTATTATTAAACATCCCCCTTCACACTCCTCTTGTGCTATTATCAGATAGAGGAAAGGCCCTTGGTAATGGTTTGAGGTCTCTGTGAGATGGGTGCTGTTCACCCTAATTCCTGCCGTAATTAGTGGTTGTAAGCCACTTTGAAGATAAAAGGCATTTTATAAAAGCTAACTCCTATTATGATTAGCTTTCCAATATTTCCTTGCCGATGCTGATGGGTACATCAAAGCCAAACATCGCCACAGCATGAGATCTGGTGGTTAATTAGATGTCTTTCAAGGCGGCTGGTATACATTAAAGAAACTGCTGCAACATTTATGAACATTTTAAAAGTGCCTGCTTTCTTCCCAACGTGAACAAGCTCTTTACAAAGGCTGTCAGTGTTGATACCTGCAAGACAAGCACCCTGGAGAGGCCCAAGTGCTCCGGGCCCGGAAGAGAAAGCTGCAGTAACAATACCTGGCTTTGCTCCATGTTTTACTGTTGTCAACATGATCCTATACATCCTACCTCTTTTGATTTATTTGGGTTTTTTTTTTGGGGGGGGGGATCTTTCTGAATATAAACAATAAAGTAACACTATCCCCTCTTTACAGATTAGGAAGTTGCATAAGCCCACGGGCTTTAGAGGCATGGGAGCACTGTAGTATAAAGTGGGCACAGCTGAGGCTGCAGACAGCTGGCACCATCGAGGCTCCACCCAGCTCCCAGATCTGTGCACCTCCCGCCGGCTTCTGGGTGTCTTTGCTTCTAACTCCCAGCACTGGTGACTCCCAGAAGGCCGGCCTGTGGGCTGCAGGAGCCACTCTGCCCACATGGGCAGAGCTGGAAGTGCCTGGAAGTTCCCCGGCCCCCTCCAATGGCTGCCTGTGCAGAGCTGTGAAAGCCCAGTTCCCTGCCTCTGGGGGGACAAACTCTTCCCAACACTCTTGTGGGACCAGGCTGGGGCTAGAACTGCGCCTGAGGGAGCGCTCTGCCTGGCCCCTTCCCCACACCTTTTCTGGGTCCTTCCGGAAGCGTTTTCTTGATAAAGCACTTGCATATGGGCCCTGGTTCTCTGGATCTGCTTCTGGGGCACCTGACCCACGGCAAATCCCTTGACTCAAAACTAATGAGAACATTTTCCATATTTTCTATTGAATACATCCCCGCAGATTCCCTAAATTCCAAACTTCCTCCTATGAATCCCCAGCCTTAAGTATCTATCTCTTTTGTGTCTCCCCCCATGCCCCCCAAGTCTTCGCTCTTAGTCTGAAAGCCCCACTTCCCCTTGGACCATGATGTTCCAACTGCTTACAGAAAAACCAACCACTGGGCTCTGCTCAGCCACAAGGAAAGCACTGAGCCAGGCAGATGCTATGGGAGATACAAAGACAAAATATGTAAGTCTGCTCCTTTCCTCAATGAGCGTACCATCTAGCAGGGGGACGGGATACAGTGATGGAGGTGGAGGATGTGATAAGAGCCACATGTTTGTACATGTCACAAACTACAGGGGCAAACAACCTTCAGAGGAGTACCCCAAAGTGAAGTCACCCTCCAATAACTCTCCACACCAGATGATCCTGGCTTACAGACTTCATTTTTGAAGCAGAACCTATACTCAAATGTTTAAGATTGAGGTTAGCCTTCAGCAGAGGTAATCCAAGAGAGTGGATAATCCAGTAAAGAGGGGCTTACCTTTAATTCTGGTTTGCATTATTTTTTTAAATAGTAACATCTTCAGAAACAGTTTCACAGAGGCTAAGTAATTTGTCCTAGGAAAACAGCTAATTACTAACAGTTTGGCTTCAATCCTAAATCTCACCGGCTCTTTAAAATCCCAGTTTCTTTATCTGTAAAATGGAGTTAATGAATCTTACTTTGCAGAATGATTGTAAGGATTAAACAAAATAATGTGTACAGCATATAAAAACAGCTGGTGCAAAGCAAAGTAGGTGTTTTATTGTCATTATTATCATAATTCCCAAAAGGTATTTTGTGTGCACATTTTTAAGGCTCTTAATACATATTACCAAACTGCTGTCCAAAAAAGTTAAACAAAGCTATGACAGCCCTGCCAATGGGATCTCTCTAGAATGCAGACTGGATCGTGCCTTCTCATTGCTTTTGGGATGAATCGTAAACACGCAGGACCACCACCACCTGCTCAGGATTCTCTCCTCCCACACCCACCACCTCCTCTTCCCTGCAGATTATTTCCTACCCTCTCAACTCTTAGGTGCCTCAGCACATTCAAACATGCTGCTTGCTCACCTGGCACACTCTTCCACTTGTCTGTGCCTGGCTAAGTCCTACTAATACTTGAATTCCATTCTAATGGCACTTCCTCAGAGAAGTCATCCTTGACCTCAGTCTGACATACTGCTCCTCTTCTGAGCTTTCATAGTCTCCTGGGATTCCCTCTGCTGTGGGAATTATCCACGATATTCACTTGTTTATCTTCCCCCATCATATGTGTGCACACACACGCACAAACTGCAAATGCGTCGCAAGAAGGGAGCATATCTCATTTCCTGCACTCAGCAGAATATCTGGCACATAGACAAAGCTAAATAAATAAATCTATGTAAAAGAAAGAATAAAAGAAAGAATGCAAACCCATGCTCTCTCCTCCGAGCCAAAGCAGACAAGCAAACCAACAACCTGTTTAACATAAAAGGCGCTAAGCTGAGATTGGGCAAGAGACCACCCAAAGGGCTAGATTCAGACATTTTTCTCCCAAGCCACAGTCCTGGGAGAATCACTCTGAATTTAGACAGCATATTATTGTGAATTTTAGTGGCTGGAAGAAAATGAGAGAACAGGGACAGCAGTGAATCCAGCTTGCAGAGACAACCTCATCATCATCTTAGCCAACACTTTCCAACCACTTCCCCACCCAGCCTCTAGCCTGAGTTTCCTCTGCATTCCACATCCTTGATTGTCCCAAGCCCCTCTTTCAAGAGGCCGGGAGCAAGGTGGTGCCACAGGGAGGTTCTGACCAGCAGCAAAGCTCAGGTTCAAGTGCTCACTTCACTATCATGTGACCACGGGAAGCTGGTCCATTTCTCTGAAAAAGTGGGGCTGATTCCCCCCAGCCTTCCCTACTGGAGGGGCACCCAATGAGACGCTGGGCATGAACAGCATGCTGTACTCACGCACGCCTGTTCTCAAAGGAGCGGTCAAGGAGCAGGAGAAAGAACAGGAGAGTGGACACGCTCCACGGAGGAATCTCCCGGGCGGGAGAAGTGGCTGTGGAGCGGCCAGACAAAAAAGAGAGGCCAGCAAATGTTCCAGGCGCTTCTGCCAACGCGTATAAAAGCTGGGAAAAGAGACCTTCCTCAAACCTCACGGGATACCCACTTATTCACCATCTGCCCCGAGGGGGTGGAACAGAGCATTTAAGAAAGAATGTTCTCAATAAGGCTCAGAAGAAATGGCTGGTCTAATGAGCTCAGCTTCTCTGATCTGAATATTAAAATCAGCTTCTCCAATCTGAATATTAAAATCAGCGCCAAAGGCGTGCACACTGGCAGGGCCCCACGTCAAGGGATCCTGGGGAGTGGTAAAGTGCTTGGCAGCGTGTCCGCCTTGTGTTGCCTCACTCACCTCGCTGGCCCGGCTCAGTGGACAAGTAATTCTTTACACCTGGAGGGCAATTTTGCTACCGGGAATTGGATGCTACCCACCTAGGAAACACACAAGAGATGAATCACAGCTTGTTTTCCATTGGAGATGACAGTGGCAGATTTTTTAGGGGTAGAATTGGGGGGAAATGTTCCTGCGAGTAGGGCTGTAACGTTCCAAAAGAAAACAGGTCTCTCCCACCCATCTCCAGGTAATGGAGAGGAGGAGGATGGCAGCAGGATAGCAGTGGGACGTCAGCATGGCAAGCCCAAATCCTGAGCGCACACCCAGCCCAGTGCATGAGAAAGGGCCTCAGGTCTAGCAGGACAACCCCTCCCAGAAGCCTCGGCTCTCGGCAGGATTCTGGAAGCTTTCTGCATCCATCCCCAGATGCCGTCTGCACTCTGGCAGCTCAGCCTTGAAGAGAGAGATGCAGAATTACAGCCAGAAACACTGCCCTACCTAAGAAAGAAATGTATAAGGAATTTATAGGTAGCCTAAGGGTACCGTAAGAACGGGCTGAAAGGGGCTGGAGAAGGAGCAGACTTTGGGAGAAGATGGACTTCCTTACCTACAGCAGTTAAGGGGGGGCTGGTTAAGGCTGTGAACATGGAGAGGAATTTTGTAGACTGCCTTGGCCAAATGTTAAGTAGCACGATCTGAGAGAGCGCTTGAAATTACAGGAGGTAGCAGAGGCAATAGCCAAAGGGAATGGAATTTATATATCATACTTTATGCTAAGGCCAAAACCCAAACCCTCACTAGAGCTGGCAGACCAGATGTATACCACCAGCGAATGTGGTCTGTGTGTGGCTCCTAGGCACAATCCATTGGAGGCAAGTGTTTATGAAGTGCCTCCTATTCTGTATAAGGCAGGATAGCACTCGGGGTTCATGTGTTCGATGAATATTTACTGAGCATCTTTTCGGGGCAGGTCCTTTTTGAGGTGCCAAACAGGCAGCAATAGGCAAAATGAGCAAAGCTTTTGTCCTCATGGAGCTTATGTGTCAATGGAGAGAGACAAACAATAAATACATAAGGCCAGGAAGTGCTTTCAGATAGCGGAAAAGCTGAAAGAAGACGGCCCCTCCCTAAGCCACTTCTTGGTACCCGGCTGGCACTGCTTCCCAGGACGCCAGGAGCAGCCACGGCACAGAGGTGCCACCCTCTAGTGGCTCCCTGGGCAGCAGCTTCAGCAGCCATGCACTGGGAGAACGTGAGGCAGATGTGGCTCTGTCCTGCTCCCAGCTACTGATGCCTGGGAAACTAAGGTCATATATAAAAAAAAAAAAAAAAAAAGATTTAAGGTCACACACAAAATGCTAACAGTGCTATTTCTAAATGGTTATCTCAGAGATGATTTTTATTTTCTTCTGAATTCTCTAATACTTTTGTTATTACAATCTACTGCTTTTGCAGTAAGGGAAACATTTTTAATGAGAAGATTGGCCTAGCTAAACCAAATTAATGAGAAATACATTTGGACAGGTAGGCAGGAACCAGATGTTAGGGTGGTAATCTTACCTTCAACCCTTACAAGACTTTCTCCAGGATGCACAGAAACTAAACCTTGGTGCAGGAAAACCCCTGACCCAGGCCCCTGACTTGCATTACTGCACACGGCTGTCTGCGACCAGCCTCATTCACCCTCACAACCGAGGCCTCCAGAAAGCTGCTGCAGGACCTACCTCTGTGCTCCCCCCTTGCCCTCTCCTCCAGAGCCCAAGCCGATTCATTCAGACCGGCTTGTGTTGAACTAGGATTTACCAAGCACCACGGCCCCACACTCCCCCAGCTTCTCGGCATTGTACTAGGTGCTCGGGAGACAGCAGAGAATGAAATAGGCCTCCCAGTGGAGGATTCAGGCCTTCACAATAAATGAAAATATCATACAAATCGCGGTGACCACAAAAAAGAAAGGAAAGGGCATCATGTGAGTGACGAGCATCAGAGGGAGTTGGTTTGGTTTGGGCACCGGGCCTTTGCTCAGCATCATGCAATGCACTGACACTGAGAACCCCAGGTAAGTCAGGCAGACACTCTAGATGGAGGCTGAGGACCAGCCGGACTCTCAGTGAGCGTATATTCTGGATGGAGAGACAGCAACAGAGCCAAGTGGAAAGTTAATTAAGAACGCTGCATGCAGTTACAATAAAGAACCCACCCCCCTTAAGTCCTCTATGGGACCAGCTGGAGTCTACCAACTAGATCATCAGAGATGGCACAATTCAGCCCATAATTGTCACCAGAAGAGGTCACAGAAGGCTGGAAATGGGAAAGAAACAGCCCACCCTTACAGAAAATAGGAAGCTCATCATGCAAGATGGGGGACACTCCAGCGTCTGAGAGACACAGACATTCCACATTATGGGATGTTAGAGGTGGGTGAGGGATGGAGGGGGCTGAAATGGTCAGGAAAGACTTTGGTGGAGGAGGTGGGACTCCAGAGAGTGAAGGGAATTAGGATGTTCTTCAAGGTAATCCCATTTAGGAAGGGCGCCAGGAATGCCCAGGAAATCTGCGGCAGCCTGGGAGCCCTTCCTCTTCCTGGCCTCTCACCTGTCCTGGGGCCCCTCCATCATGCCTGCGAGTTCCTAAGTGTCTCCCTAACTGTGCTCTGCAGAAACGGGAGTGCTGCTGGCCAGCCAGGGCCGAATATCAAGACTGAGCTCAGTGCCGGCAAGCTGGCAAACTCTGGTAACACCTGGCTAATTAGCTCACCTGCACATGGATTTCTACAGCAATAGATCCATAAGCAAAGCTCAAAACTTCCAGCTGCTGGGACCCACTGAGGACAGAAAATTCAAGTCAGGTTATGTTCTCAGTTGCCATTTGATATTCGCTGAAAGCTGGGCTCTGGGGAACTCCCTGGACACGCCATCAACTCAAAGATAATAATATCACCAACCATAGAATGATGATAGCACACTTTTACACGGTGCTTTAGAACCTTCAAAGATGGCTGAGACTTACGCGTATCACTTATGGGCAACATACATATGTTAAATGGTTTTCAAAGTTGGTGCTATCTTATTTGTAATAAGCACATTGCTGTGGTTATGAATACTGGACGACAGCTGGTGAAGGGCTGGGCCTGGGGATGCCGACGTCTCACATATACCTTTCCACACAACACTTAATCATCCTCAGTGACACCCTCCTCTCCAAAGCATTTGGACTTGGCAATGAGGCCTTTGAGTGCATGAAGCGAGCCTTGGACCAGAACTCAGGGACTCTGTGTTCAGTTCCCTTGCGACCCCGGATGGATCTCTGTGTGTTTTGAGAATTCTAGGCTCTGGCTTTAAACAGCCGTGGGTTCAAATCCCAGGTCTGCCACTTTCCTCCCGTCACCTAACCTCTCCGAGCCCGTTTTCTCATCTATTCAACATGGGTAAAAAAAATCATACCTCCCTCGGAAAGTTGTTGTGGGATTCTAAGTTACAGAGTGGGTGAGGTGTTTACACGGGCCGGGCCCATACCCAGTGCTCACTCAGTGCTAATTATCTTTATTGTTATTACTTTGTTGTTGTTCATCTCCTCTCCCCTCTTTCTTGCACTGAAAAGGGCTCTCCAGTCAAGATTCCTTTGCATCCCCCAAATCAATGATTTGCTTGTTTAAGGGTTCTCTTTGATTTTACTTGGTTTTAGATGCTTTTCAACAGAAGCCAAAACTTTGCAGACTCTTTCCTTGATCTTGTAACGAAATCCCCTCAGAGATATTTAATTCTGGAAATTGCTTCTGCTATGCCACATACCCTTTAAATAAAAAAGGCACCCAAATAGCAAACATCGCACCCTATTCAAATAAAAGCGTCAGCTGGCAAATGGGCTTGTTTCCCCTCTACCTCCTTCTACAGTTCTGTTGCTAGCCATCCACATGACTTTCCTACATTTTGTCCCCAAATGGAGGGTATTTAACATCCCACCAGCCGCTCATGTTTCCCACATACGGCTTACAGAGATCCGGATACTATGTTAACGCTTCCTCCTGCTTCTGCTCCCCTGAAACACTGGCTCTCGTGGGCTCTGCTTTGCTTTACACCTGCTGAATAAATTCCCCTCCTGACCTGGCCCCAGCCTCCCCACACTGAGGATTTTTGGAAAAGAGCCTGCATAATCTCCACTTCCAACTCCGGCTCAAGAGCCTTTTGAATTTTAATCTAAGAAAAGAGTATTTTAGAGCCAAAACTGACTTTTCAAAGAAGAAAGTCTTACCCACTCCCCTTGGGTGAAACGCCAACCCTGTTTGAGATCAGAGAGGATTTTAAAAAAAGAGAGATTTGCCAGAATCAACTGTGTCCTTCTAAAGCGAGACAAAGGACCTCAGTCGTGTAACGGGGGCAAAGTTGCTTTTGAAGGCAACACGATGCAGAACACATTTCATCCCTGGCCCGTGGCTCAGCCACCTGTTGAATCGTTACGGCTTTTGGGTCCCTTTCTCCAGCTGCCCAGCAGGGCGGTTGGCTGGCCGGCACTCACCATGTGCTCGGGGATGGCATGTGGCATTTTAAATAAGCAGTCAACCCCAGAACAGCAAATCTCCTCCTTTAAATAATTAAGTGCTGAGTTCCAAAGCTAAACAAATTCACTGATTTGTCCTATTCAGCTAGTATGTACGGATGTCTCCTGGTGCAAGATGCTGCGCTAAGTGTCAGGGACAAAAAGTGAGTGACACGTTGCCCTGGCCCTTAAGGAGCTTATAGTCTAACAGAGATGGATGGATGTGACAAAGTACAAGTAAGGCAGAATGAGGAAAGGGCAATAAGTGTGTGTGTGTGAACTGAGAAAAGACTGGAAGGAAATATACCACAGTGTTAATAATGGTTATCTCTGCTTAGTGGGCTTATGGGTGATTTATATTCTCTTTTTTACTGGCTTTCTATATTTTCTGACTTTTTAACAATAAACATATATTACATAAATAATAAAAAATTTTTTTCTAAAGAAAAATACAACAGCTATAAAGGAAAATGATTTGGGTGAAAATCGACTTAATGGAGGATGGGGTATGTCCCTGGCCCTGGCGGACAGGTAGAGCTGAACAGTGAGGAGAGGAAGGGAGGCAATACCAGGCAAAAGGACCAGCTTTCAATATCCCCCAGGGCTGTTCGGAGGTGGAGGGCACTGGGAAAATATGAGTATGAGAACAGTAGGCATGGACGCAGGGTAGAGCGAGAAGGAGGGCTGGGGTGGGGCAGGGCTGGAGGGCCCCCAAGGCCAAGCCAAGTAGACGCCGTTGCTTATTCCCTGAGTCCCCACAGCCCTATGCATTTGCTGCTGATACATAACTCACAGCATGCCTTGTCTGTGGCTGTACACATGTCTCCCCAGCTGACTGTGCATCATGGGCTGGGACCACAACCCATTCATGCCATAGCCAGAGGACCCGGCACAACAACTAGCACATAACAGGAATTAATAAATGCTTCCTGGATGAACTGAATTCAAAGGAGTTGATTCCTTACTTGGTAGGTAATAAGGAGTCATCACTGGTTCCAGGAACCTAACATGCTTGAGCCAGTTAGATGCTTTAGGCAGTGTGCTGGGTGCATAACCACAGTGTCTTAATTGATCCGGTAACCTGTGGGATATTGTCAGCCCTCATTTATTCACAGGGCTCAGAAAGGTTAAGTAACCAGCCTAAGGTCACACAGCCAGGAATCGGAGAAGCCAGGACAGTCTGAAAACAGTGTGGAAGATGGAATCAAACAGAAAGATAGCAGAAAAAAAGGAAACTACCCCAGTGAGAGGCTGTGGGGGAGCAGGCTAGAATAGCACAGAGCATGGAAGAGAGGACAGCGGCTGAGAGGAAGAGTGGAAGCAGTGCTGATAATTGAGGGCTGACTCACTCCTCAGCTACTCCATCAAGTATGTTTATTCTTTCTGATATCAAATTAGGACAAACAGCTCCACAGGGCTCACCCTTGGCTTAGACTAGTTCCCTCCCAGCAGAAGTAGGACTCTTGGAAAGAGCCGCTACCTACCCACTGGATTGTTTTAAAAAGCTCTAAGACCTGGCCACTTTCATGAAAACTGGCCCTGATCACAAATGTAAATCAATTCTCCCAGTCCAGATGAAAACAGAACTGGGAGTCAGAAGAGGTCTGTCGTGACCTCTCAGCCACCGACTCCCTGGGTAATCTTTTAACTTCCTTCCCTTCTCTGGGCCTCAGTTTCCCCATCTACAAATTGAGCAGGCTGGACAAGGGGAACAAGACCCCCTGCCCAGCCCAGGACTACTATTGTCTCGTCTCACGGGCTTGCTCTCCCCTCTCAGCATGTATGCCCACTATAACGAAACAACATTAAATCCCCAACACAGCTGGCAGTGAAGACCAAGAATAACCACGGGTCAGCTGTTCTCCTCTGCTTCCTCTTCTTCCCTCTCCATCCATCCCCACCTCAGCCCAGTGCAGTCCCTAGATGTTTCTTGGAGGGCAGCATTTAATTTCTTCGTGTCCACCGTGAAGGCAACCTCATAGCCAGGGTGACCTCTCTGCGCCCACGCTATTGGTCCTTTCTGATTTAGCTGTTCAAAGCAACGCCTGGGAAATGCTCACGCGAGGTCCAGCAAGGCGATTAGTGAGTGCTTGCACAAACTCTCTCATACCCTCTCAGCTCCTGCTGAGCCAGCTGGAAGTCAGGGAGGGCTCTGCTTTCACAGGCATTATTTTTTGTTTTTTTTTTGTTTTTTTTTTTTTCACAAAATTATTAAAAGCTTTATTTACGATTGGAATCATTCAACAAAAAAGCAAAAGCCAAAGAGCCTGAAAAAGGAACTAAGCTGCTGCCTAAAAGATCGCAGAGCACTCGACACCTCAGTAGCTAGGCTGCCTCTGCACCCGGCTGGCATGACAACAGCGGCTCAGCACACACAGCAGTGGCACTAAACAGCAGCACAAATTTTCCCCCTAAAACTTGCCCAGAATAAAGCAAGAAAACAAGGGGAGGCTATAAACTCTGCCAAAGTAAGTGTATTTAAATACTGCATGAAATTGTTAACAGCCTGAACCTTTTCCCTCATTTTTGATAGTTGCAGATTGATGTAGTAACTGTCATTTAGCAAATGCAGAATGCACGACGAAGAAATCATGTGGCCTTAAAAATCCAAACACGAGCGATACTGATGAATGTTCTTGGTATAGCTTCAAGGGCTTCTCTCATGACTTTTCTGTGTCTAAGGATAGTTCCAGCATTACCGAGCACCTGAAGCGAAGGTAAAGCAGCTAGCAATGTTCCAAGTATTCAGTCACTCTAGAGATAGACTTAATCAAAGTTTCCCTTGCTTAAGTTTACAGAAAGTAGGGCGTGGGTCAGTGCTCATCACGCAGTGCCCAGATAACTGGCTGGTTGCTGGCAAGTGCAGGCTGCACTGCGGGGCCTTTGAGGCGGGCTGCTCTCACTCTAAGGGCCGGTCTGGGGCTGGGAAGCGAGGGTCCCTCTGGAGAAGCTCCTCAGACGGGATGTGATGTAGTTTAGGGATCTGCAGAAGGGACTGACCTCCAAGACATCGACAGACTCCACTGAGTAATGTCAGACCTCCCAAGACTGGGCAACAAATGGCTTTGCTCATCCAGCCTCAGCTGTAAGACAGGGCCACTGGTGCAGGGAGCAGTGGGGAGCAAAAGGAGTATAGTGACTGGTCCATGATTCAGCAACAGAATACCAAGTGTTCAAACATGCAACCTTGGGCTGGGGGGGCCTCCCTAAAACATCGTCATGTCACTCCCTCTTTGGCACCCTTCAATGGTTCCCGCTGCTGCGGAATCAAGTGCAAACCCTCTTGGGCCTTCTGTGGTCTTAGGAGGTGAGGCCAATGTAAGCCACTGAAATATGACAGGACAGAATGGAGAGGAAGGCATCATTCCTGGGAAAAGGAATTATCTCCACCCAGGAATTCCTCAGGTGGACCATCTACAGAATTAGTTCCTACTCCTCTTGGAGAGTCATGCTCTATTCTAGTTAGTCCTGCCTGCTATTTTACCCATGGCCACGGCTTCCTGCATTTATTTATTTTGCTTCCATATCTGAAAAACTCTCCCATATTCCTTCCAGCTTACCAAATCTTGTCCACTCTTTCAGCAATGTATTAGTGTCCAACGGCTGCAGTAACAAATGACTACAATGTGGTGGCTTAAAACGAGAGAAACTGGGGAGCACCTGCTTCCTATGTACAAGGTCCAGGGCTCAAACCTCAGTACCTCCTAAAAAACAAACAAACAAACCAAAAAACTCAGAAATGTATTCCCTCAGCTCTGGAGGCCAGATGTCCAAAAGCAAGGTGCCAACAGGGGCACACTCCTCCCAAAGGCTCTCAGGGCACTTCCTGCCTCTTCCAGCTTCTGGTGGGCCCAGGCAATCCTTGGCTTGTGACTGCATTGCTCCAGTTGCTGCCTCCTCTTTGTGGGTCTCACCTCTGTGTATCTTATAAGTACACTTGGCATTGAATTTAGGGCTTACACAGATGATACAGGAATATCTCATCTCGAGATGTGCAACCAAGATCCTTTTTTGCGGTCCTACATTCACAAGGCCAGGGATTAGAGCATGGCCGTACCTTTTTGGGGGGCCCCCATTCAACACATTGTGGGCAGTGATTCTCAACTCTCACAATGCATCAGAATCACCTGCAGAGATTTTTTTAACAATCCACATTCCCAGGAGTCACTCTAGAGATTTGGTTTCAAATGATTGTGAGTCGGGCCAAGGTATGAGTATTTTCTTTAAGCTCCCCAGTTTCTAAAGTGCAGCCACTGTTAAAGAAACTGTTTTAAGTCTTGAGAAGTTAGCGTACCAAGAAGACGTATGGGTAACATCTACTTTCACTAATCCCTTTCTCCTCTAGGAAGTTTTCTGCTTAGTCACAAATCAGACTGTGATCTATATATAGTCTTTTAAATGTTGCACAAAGAGACCTTAGAGACATTTAACCCAGCAGTTCTCCACTCTATCCAACCATGGTCCCATTTTGGTAACACCCTCTTTACCACCCTGAAAGAAATTCAAAAATAAGTTAACCCATATATACAATTTCACTCTAATTGTAATATAAAGGAGAAAAAAAGGAAAGAGATTTATAATAAAATAACATATATTTCCATATGTATGCTGATGCTTAACTACCCTTGAACACATAAGAAGTAATCAATGTTTATACCTTCTTATAATGGTTAAGTTTAGATTTAGGAGAAGATGACTACAAGCCCCTCCATATAAGAAGTACAAGGAAATAAAAAAGCAGAGGGATGCATGTGGACACTGAATTTTTAAAATATGTTAGGATGAGAAACAACAAATTCATGTCTATATCTGCATATGACAACAGGAGAAAGGAAACCACCTTAACTCAGCTAGAGATAACATGCCAAATCAAATTACAAATGTGGAAGTAGAGAAAACAAGGGAGTATATTATTCTTGCAGGTAGTCCTTATCTATAAGCATAGTGTCATAATAATTTATTATGCTGTGACATGGGACAGGGCAGTGACAATGTATCATGGGAAACATATTCTGATCTAGAAATCCCACCCACAGAGTTGAAGAACACATTTAGTCATTAGCATTAAAAAAAAGGCTTGCAAATGATATCCTTTTAGTTTAGGCAGTGGGGTGAGAGGGATGGATTGGGTATAAATTACTTGGGGGAATCTCTAAGGAGAATATCAGAGTAAGAGTGAAAAACAGATGCAGCTGCTATGAAAAACAGTTTGGTGGGTCCTCAAAAAGTCAAACACAGAATTACTAAATCATCCAGTAACTCCACTCCTAGGTATATACTCCAAATCCTTGAAAACAGGAACTCAAACATATACTCGTGCACCGATACTCACAGGAGCATTATTCGCAACAGCCAAAAGGACACCTAAGTGTCCACCAAAAGTTGATGGATAAACAAAATGTAGTCTATTCATCCGATGGAATATTATTCAGCCATAAAAAGGAATGAAGTTGTGATATATGCTACAACATGGATGAACCTTGAAAGCATAATGCTAAATGAAATAAGGCACACACAAAAGCATAAATATTGTATGATTCCACATAGATGAAATATCTAGAATAGGCAAATTCATAGAGGCAGAAATGAGATGAGAGGTTACCTGAGGCTGGGGGAGGGGAGGGGAAATAGGGAGTTACTGCTTTAGTGGGTACGGTTTTTATTCAGATGATGAAAAAGTTTTGAAAGTGGTGGTGATTGTTGAAATACATTGTGAATGTAATTAATATCACTGAATTGAACTCTTAGAAAAGGTTAAAGTGACAAATTTTATCTGAATTTTACCACAAAAAAATAAAAGAGTGAAAAAGGCAACCCCAAAATAATGTAAAAATCTAATTTTTGCAAGAGATTTCTTATAATTGTACTACAAAAATAAATGTTTATTATAAGAATATAAAATATTTTTAAAACAGCCTTTAAAAGTGAAGTTCATTGATAGGGTGCATTTCATGTGCCCCTGCTACCTTAAAAATGAAGTCTAGTAATTGAGTCTGTTAGGTGCAGTGTTAAATCTCCTGTTACAAATCTCCAAGTAGTATCCTTGATTTTTCAGGAACTACATATTGCAATGAAGCCTTTTTCAGTTAAACGCGTGTTTGGAAAGGCTCTAAAATCGAGGAGTAGACAGAATGTGTTGAGTGGGCAAATTATCCAATCATTGCAAGACCTGGTCTTTATTCCATTTAGGCTTCCCTTTCCAAGGCAACTATGTTGTCAATTATTGGGCTTTTGGTACAATGGCTTTTGAAATTTTCAGTATTATTATGTCAGAAATTACTTCCCATTTTTAGGTGTAGTGGGTTGAGTTTGGGCAGGGCATGTGACAATTCTTCATGGATTGGTTGATGTGCACCTCAAATCAGGGCTGGCGTCCCCAGCCCCCACCCACTAAATGCCAGTGCCATCCCTCAGTCAAACAAAAGCCACCCCGCTGATGACTAAAATGCCCTCCAGGGCCTCGATGCGCGAAGTGCGCCCCAAGGCCCAGCAGCACCACCTGGGAGCCTGCTGGCTCAGACCTGCAGACTCTTAGACCTGGGCCCAGACCTACTGACTTGGAATCTGCATTTTAACAAGATCCCGGGTGAATCAGACGCACAGCACACTGAGCGTTGCGAGGCACTGCTCTCGGGGGCAATACTGCCCTGTGGGGAACACAGATCAAACAACCTCATTCATTTTCCTAATGAGAAAACAGGCCCAAGAGGGTAAGCCAACTGTATATTTTGTTCCTCCACTTGTCACTAAGTTTTTTGAGGATGCCAAGGGCTTCAGATACTTCTCTTGTATGTCCATACAGCTGCCAGCACAGAGAATCACAAGTAGCTGGGACCCCAGCGATGCCCTCTGTCTGTACCCCATCAAGATTCTGAGTTAATTTTAACCAAAAACTCCCACTAGATCCTAATTACTTATCCAAAGGGGGCACAAGCAACAGCTTCCCAGCAGTCACTTACTTAGGACTGAGTTTCAACACCTTTGTTTCATAGTTTCACCGCTAGCATTAGCTGCAGCCAAACATCATAGAACTTCAATGAAAACCAGCTCCCTTCCCACCCCCTTCTGCCCAGAGGCTGCTGTGGTTAGCATCACATTCAGAGAAAGAATAAATAAAAAGCAAAAACCCTAGTTGTACTAAGACACCTACAGAGATGACAGATGCTGTTGCATGCAAACTTGGGCCAGAGGAAAGATAAACAGCAACAATAAAAAGCCAAGAGAGGGTCCTCCCTGCGACAAGAAGCCCCAGCCTGCAAATCCTTGGGCCGAGGTGTGCTTTCAGAGGTTGAATATGGTGACTTATTAACTGTGCCTTCCTGGCCCTGTCCCCTGATCTGGCCTTAGCAGTCCCTCACTGGGGAAGAGGATTTTGCCCCGCTGGTGGCAAAACTCTCAATGTGAGTGCTCCATGGGAAGCAGCCAAGCTCAGTGGCTAAACAGACAGCCAGGAATGAGGAAAGCTGAGATGGAGAGCAGCAAAGGGGAAAGGTTTCCTCTGGCCCACCTTCCAACCCTGGCTGGGCCAATCGCCAAAGAGCCAACAATCTGCAGAGCTGCTGCCGCTGTCAGGTTCACCCCAGGCTGTGGGCAGCAGGATGGCCCAATGTCTTTGCCACAGCCCTCCACTTCCGGGCCCTCACTTCCTTCCTGCGCAGAGCAATGCAAAATGATGAAGGCCCAAGGCAGCTGGAAAGCATCCAGCTCGTTACTCCACAGCGAATTCACTTCTTATATCATTAATAATTCAAGACCCAGCTGGACACATCCGTGTCACAACAATATCACACTTAGCAGGTGGCACTGCAGCTTTCTTTTGCCATGGAACTGGATGTGGTTCGCTCATCTTATCTCCCATGCCTATTGTGGTGCCTGGCAATCGGAAGTTGCTCCACAAATGTTTGGGGAAGGAGGGAGCCAAGGGGGGCCAATGTGAGTCTATAAAGGGTGAAAGTCCATAAAGGAGGAGCAGTCACCTTTGTTAGCATTCTCCTTCTATGTCCTGTCTTTGGGGTATGGAACCATCTCCCCCCCTTTCAGAGATGGCTCTCTTATCTTTGTCATGCCCAATCATTGCCATGTCTCTGACAACAAACTTACAAGATAAGAGGTGTAACTGGAAGCCACACCTTTTTTTTTTTTTTTTTTTGCCTTTTCTTTCTTTTTTTAATTTAAGGCTTTGGTGGCAGCATAATATATTGGCTAAAACATCAGGTCCTAGAGTCAGAAATACGTGGCTCCACCACCTTCGAGTTAAGAATCTTACCTCTATCACAGCTTCCTTGTCTATAACACTGGGATACGAGTACCACTTCCTCATGTGATACACATGTAACAGAGCAATATTGTTTAGCTATCTTGTTCATCTTTATTGCTATCTCCAAGAAGCTACCCAGGCAGTGCTAACTAGAGAACAGAGTTCCTTCCCTTCTACTGTTGAGATGAAAGAAAGGCCTGAGCCCTCCAGGGGCTGCAAACTCAAGCTCCTAGACAAATAATCTAAATGAGCCAAGTACATAAGTGCAAAGGAAGCACAATTATATCCACACCAAAATTTGCCCTCTCCCCTTCTTTTAGAAAAAGAGCCTCCTTGGGCTTCCCTTTTCCACTCGGAAAAGATGCACGCACAAGAGCTATGTCCCCTTCCTCTGTAATCTATTCTAAGAAAAACAGCATAATCATGGTGATAAATGCAATCAGCACCCAGCCTTAATGGAAGAGAGACAGTGAAAGGTGGTGGGGAAAATGGCAGATGGGAGCAGCTACTTAAGTCCAACCAATTTTCAACATGCATTTATTAGAGTCCAGTATTTCCAGTCTTTCTGATAATTTAAAGACATTTTAGAAATTTTAAAATATGTGCAGGCATACTTAGAAAATGACAAGCTTCTTCACTGCAGAGTTACTTGTAATGAACAGCAAAGGACTGAAAACAACCCAAGAGTCCCTCCCTAGAGGATGGATTCAACAAACTGTGGTGCACCCAGACAAGGGAATACAATGTTGCCATAAAAAAGAATGAAGAGACTCTCTACACACTGATAGGGAAAGATCTCCAAGATAAATTACTAAACGGAAAAAGCAAGCTAAAAAACCAGTGTGGACAGTATGCTATGGTTTATGTAAGAAAGAAAGGAATGGAGGCAGAATATATATTTGCACTGGTTTGTATATATCTAGAAGATATATAAGCAACTAATAAAAGTGGCTGTGGGTGGGAGGGGCATGACAGGCAGATGGAGGCAGGGATAAGAGTACGCGTTTTCACCATGTATACCTTTACATAATGATTTGCTTTTTGAACCAAGTGCATGGATTGCTTATTCACATTGCTTATCTAAAATATAAAAAACAACAACAGTGTGGACATAAATCACTGGGAACAAAACATTTCTACAAGCTTTGCACTAAGGAGTCCGAAACCGGGACAGTAGAGAAGTTAGCAGCATAACGTCCAACTTGTACTAGGTTTAGAAACAAGCAGGTTGTTCAGTATCTGAGCCCTGGAATAATCTCTGGATTGCCTGGCCAATTTTTCTCCCCCTTTCCCAAGCAGTCTGTTTGTTCCCCTCTGGCAAGGCCTTTTCCCTGTCTTTTCCTATAAAAAAGGGAGAGTAACAGGAAGGTGAAGTTTCTCCACTGAAGCCCAGTGTCATGGCGTGCCCACCTGGACCCCAGCTCAAGCAATCTTCTCTAGAAAATGCCCAGAGGACAGAGGACCTGTGCTCCTGCTGGCTCTTTCCCCTGTGTAACCAAGGGGCACTATTCACCCCTAGCCCTTTGTATGTCTCTAGTCTTGTCACTATGAGGGAGCTCAATTAGGAACCTCAGGCCAGCTCAAGTGGCAAAGGCATCTGACACTATTCCATCGTAGATACTGGTGGCAAGTCTGCCTATATCAATGAACATTCTACGAGCTTGACCAATCAGGTGTTATTGAATAGGTATGCAGCCAATAATCCACTAATAAAAAATCACCTTGTGAAGAAGGTGAGAGAAATAAAATATTTTATCACTGCCCTCAAAGAGTTTATAATCTGGTTGGGTTCAAGACATACATAAAATACAATACATATTATAATGACCAAGTAAGTGTTAGGCCACACCCAATGGAGGTAGTATAATTTGCTCTTAACTAACCCCAACTGTACTGCCATGATATTCATACCCTCTACCATATTTCATTTTAGCCACTCTTGATATGTGTCTGGAAGAAGTGGGAAAGCTTTAGGAAGTCAGGCTAGTCGACAATTTCTAGAGGCTGTTGCCACTGCTCCTGGAGTGAGCCCCAGGCTTCTTGTCCACTGTGGACAGCCACGCCTGGCCGTGATCGTTACTTGCTAGACTCATGCAAAGCCTCTCCCAACACTTTCTTATCAGCTCTCTTTTTCTGGCCAGAGAGGGACGGTGAGCCTATTCTGCAGGTCTCCATGAACTGGACATGCAGAAAATGTGAGGCCCAGGAGGTTTGGGAACCCACCTTGGTGAGTTACTAACAGAGATTTTAGGGGAGGCGCTACAGAAAATCAGAGACCCGCTAGCAGAGACGCTGTTTCCATCACCATCATTCAGCATATTTAAGTATTTGGCTCATGACTGCACCCAGAATGATCTGGATCTAGGAACCTCTGCTCTTATAGTAAGCAAGTCTCATCTCCAGTTACACACCTGAGGGTGGCAGCGCAGCTTGACTGAGCTCACCTGGGGCTGCTGCTGAATCCCAGGTCTCTGGCCTCTGGCTCCCCAGGCTCCCTTCTGCAGCTCTCTCCTCAGGCTAAGCTCGTGGAGGGGCAGGGGTAGGCTGGTGCTGCCTCACCCTTGACCAGCAGCAGCCTGATGACCTGACTGTGGCCTCCTGGAGGGCCGCGTGGTCAGGACACGACCTGCAGGTGGAACAGACAGAGAAGAGGCTTCCTTGCCTCAACTTCAAGTAATTCATTGTAGACTGTCAGGGTGGGAGATATCTTTGAAGTCACTTCACTTTCATCCTGTGACTTTTAAAATAAACTTCTAGCTGGGGTCTGGGTCAGGCTTTGAAGCAGACACTGTTGCTTGCCTAAGTGACACTTATTTCTCCCTTCCTCCTTTCTAAGTGACTTCCAGATTTGTTCGGAGGCCTACCCCTCAGGGAAGAGGCCTCATCCAGAGCCCTCTCCAGTGCATAGGTTAGGGGTGGGCTTGTGACCCATCTCTGGCCCTTGAGACAAGAGGAATGATCATGTCTCCTGGGGATGCATCTAGAAATGTGTTCCTGGCTCTTAAAAAGGGAGACGAGGGATGATGGTCCAGACAAGCAACAACAGGGTTTGAATGAACTGAGGTGGTGCCAGTGCGGGGAAAGGAGGACTAGGACTGTCAAGAGACAGACAGTGATCGCAGCTGGACATGGGGCACTGAGCCGGCAGAGTGTCCAGGATGACTCCATGGCTTCTGGCTTCAGAGGTGAAACTATTCAGCCAGACTGAAGAGCGGGAACAAGGAGAGCAAGGGAGATAATTAGCTCCATCTGGGAAAGGTTAAGATCTGGATGCACGTGGGACATCAGGATGAAGGTATTCAGGAAGCAGTGAGAGAGAAGGAGCTGGCACCCGGGAAGGGGTCAGGGTTGGACATTCAGGTTTGGGAGTCACCAGCCTGAATGTGATGGTTGAAGCATTAGATACAGACAAAGCCACTCAGGGACTAGGTAGAAGGGGGGGGAAAGAGTGAGGGCTGGAACCATGCAAGACGCTAGCGTGTAAGGGACACTCAGAGCAGGTCGGCAGAGGAAGCTGGGAGGCAGTGCTTAGCAGAAAACAAAGGAGAGAAGACTGTCTCGGAATCAAAGGATGAGGAAAGTTGGAGAATGCTTAAAGAAATAGAAGGTCGACAGCAGTTTCACCAGTCAGATGTCAAGTGCCAAGACTGAAAAGAAACCCTGGATTTAGCAATTAGGGGGTCACAAATGAACTCAGTAAGAGCAGTTTCAGTGAAGTGAAGTGATGAAAGCCAGATTCATTTACAGATTAATTCTCTAAACATTTATTGAGTAACATCCACCATGCGCCAGGCTTTGTGCACGGCGTTGGGGATATAGTGATGAACAGGACGTACGCGAATCCAGCCCTTACCAGAGAATGGGGGAGACACGCAATAAACCAAAATTACACAAATGACAAGAGAAGCAAGTGCTCTGCTGAAGACACGGAGGCAGAGAGAGGGCTTGCTATAGAGAGCAGAGGGCAACACTACCAACATCGGCGACCAAGAAAAGAAATTACATTTAAGCTGGATCCTGCAGGATGAGTAGGAATGAATCAAGGAAAAGGAGGAAAGAGGGATGGAGAGCATTTTAAGGAGAGGGAACATCAGGTGCATGCAAATGTCCTCAGGTAAAAAGAGGTTTTTGTATGTTCAAGAAATGAAAAAAAACAAAAACCATGGTAGCCAGAACAATTTGAATGTGGACATGAAAAGCAGGAGATGAGGTTAAAGGATGGAGCTTTATGGGCAAGGTTAGGGATTTGGGGCTTTATCCAAAAAGTCATAGGAAACCACTCAACTTAAAAGGTTGAGAGAGACATGATCTGATTTGAATTTTTAAAAAGATGGCTTTGGATAGACCATATGGTATGTGAATATATCTCAATAAAACTGCTTAATAAACAAATAAACAATTGTGTAAGAATAGCCAGAAATAGCAGCTATGTACAGGGGGGGAAACAGAGACTGAGAGGTGAAGAAGTTTTTTGTTTGTTTGTCTGTGTTTTGTTTATTATTATTATTGAAATAATGAAAATGCTTTAATAATGATTGAAGTGATGAATGCACAACTAAGTGATTATACCAAATACCATTGATTGTACACTTTGGATAAACTGTATGCTTTATTAATATGTATCAATAAAAAAAAATTTTTTTTAAAGACGGCTTTGGCTACTTGTGGGGAATGAACTGGGGAGGGGAGGGATAAGGAGTGGAAGCATTGAGACCAGTTAGGAAATTATTACAGTCCAGGCAAAGACAGATTCTAGAGCTACTGAGAAGGTGTAATTAAGAGGACTGGATGACTGACTGGATGTGGCAAGTGGGAAGAAGAGATTGAGGCCAGCTTGGACTCTTGGTCTCCTGTACATCCATTCTTGCATATCCCCACAGGGTCACTGGGATGGAAGAATGCATATACCCTGAATTCCAAGCAAAGACCAGGCCAAGTCCCACTGGCTCTGACAGGGCTCAAACCAACAGCCAAAGGTCAAGTCCTTCCAACCTTTCCTCTCTTAAGGGAGCCTTTATTTCCTCACATATAAAAATGCTTCTTTCTAAAATAGGCCTTCTGAAAATCTCCCCATCTTGTCTGAAAATCTCCTCATCTTCCTACTTCTGGTGCACGTCCTGGGTGACGAGACCACATCTCCATCACTCTGCCACTCTGGCTGCACAGCCAGCACTATGAGTGGCTTCTCATTAAGTCACCTCATGCACTCTTCAGGGGGTTCATAAAATGCATTCAGTCTAGGGTGTGAAATTCCAGGTTTCTTAATGCCAACTTCCATTTGCTTACATTTCCCTCTCATAATTTTGTCATTTTTAAATAGCTATGCTAGACTTCTATTTCTAGAAATTGGCAGGCTAGGTATCTAGATTGATCCTCCCACTGAAAACAACTGAAAATCTTGTATAAAATATAAAAATCAATTTTCCTAAAAGCAGTGATAAACTGGCAAGATAGGAAGGAGTTTACTGGCAAGTGTCTTCTTCAGATAATGGACTATCCAAGCACTGAATTAATAATGAATATAATGCATTTAAAGAAATTAAAGACACACTTGAAAATATGTGCAGGGAATTAAAAATATAAAAAAAAATAACAAAGAAGATTTTTATAATGAACTAAATAGAACTTAGAGAAATCAAAAATTAAACAATTGAAATTACAAACTGTGGACAGACTTGATAACATATTAGATATAGCCTAAAGAAGAAATAGTCAGCCAGAAGATAGGTCAAAGTAAATTAACCAAAATGCAGCACAGAAAGATGAGACAGAACATATGAAAGAGAACTTAAGAGCCATAAAAATAGAGCCCAACATATGTCTATCTGGAGTCCCAGAAGGGGAAAAGAAAGAGAGAACATTCATAGACATAATGGCCGATTTTCCAGAAGGAATAAAAGACAAAAATACACATATGAAAGAATCTCAATGAATCCCAAGAAGGAGAAATAAAAAGAAATCCACAACCAGGCACATCTCAGTGAGAAGACAGAACAACAAAGACAAAGAGACTATCTGAAAAGCAGCCACAGAGAGAAAAGACAAAGTATGTTCAAATGAGTCACAGTTAGACTGCTAACTTCTCATCAGCAACAATGCAAGCAGGAAGATAGTGGTAGAATACCTCCAATGTGCTGAAAGAAACTGTCATCAGAAAATTCTATACTCAAAGAAAATATACTTCAAGAATAAGAGAGAAAAAAGATATTTTCTGACAAAAATGAGAGAGTTTGCCACAAGCAGACTCTCATTAAAGGGAAATTTTAAAAGATATACTTCAGACACAAGTAAATAGATTCTAATGGAACATCTGAGATTAAACAAGGGATGAAGAACAAAGATGGTGAAAATGGATTTTTCAGTGTGGCATTGAGGAAATAACAGATCTGGAGTCAGACATTCGTACATCTGTACCTTGCTGCCATCTCTTACTATCTGGGGCACTTGAAATAAGTTACTTAATTCACCAAGAGTCTCAAAAATCCTCATCTTAAAAATTCATAGAATATAACCAATTAGGAGAGGCTTTTGTGAGGAATAAATGAGCAGGTACATCTAAAAGCTCCCAACATAGCTTCTGAATCTAGAAGGTAAAAAATAAATGCTAATATTTAAATAAGATATCATTAGCAACAAAGAATCAGTCCCTCTGCTTCACATCTAAGGCAAAATTCTGGCATTTTTTCATATTGTATGACTCTACACCACAAAGCTGATGCTTACTGGTTGTTTTCTTTTCATCTTTCCAGTATCAAACCTAAGATCTTTTCAACAAAATATTTATGATTTCTTTATTTTAGAAAACACAGCATGTGCACACACAATCCTCTTGGAATATACACTGGCTGCCAGTTTAATTCTCCAATAATTTGTGTCCACAGTTTTACAAGATCATATGTGTTGGCTCTTCCACGTGTCTGTCGTGCCCAAGACCCTACCTCCCCCAGGGCTCCCTCCCACCGGGAGATGGAGGCACACAGAGTATGCCTCTGCAGCTTCTCCCAGCCACAGCCTCCCATGCCAAGCGAGCTCACCCACCTCCATGCTTGCCTTCACTCTCATGTCCATAAAGGACTAAAACAGAAGAGATAAACTAAAGCAGTAAAAGGTGGCGAAGAAAAGTGAACTTTTTCTCTTTTAGGGTTTCTGCCTGAAGTTCATTTGGCAATAGTTTGGCAGGCAAAGATAAGCCCAGAGCCAACCTTTCCTGGATGGTGTCAAGGAAACCAAGAGCACTGGTCCTGAAATTCAGAGACCTGGGTTGGTGACCTTACCTTGCTATCTGCTACTTATGTGCCTTTGGGCAAGCTACTTCACCTCTGATTTTATTGTCCTCATCTCTAAGTTGGAGGCAATAATCTTATCTTGTATTTGTAGAGCATTTTACAACTGACTGTTTCCACCATCATAATTTCCTTTAATATGCACAGTCAGGTATATAATACCCAGTATTAACATTCACCTCACTGTGTTGCATAAAGATTCAAAAGCAGACTGGGGGGAAGGGGCTGCTGCATAAACTGCGAAGAGTTTCATCAGTGTAAAGGATCCTCGCCAAGGTACTTAGCTTACCCCATTATGGGAACAGGCCCTGCAGTCTGAGTGCCTGGATTTGAATTCTGAGTCTACCCTTACTGGCTATGTTGGCCTTGAGCAAGCTGCTGAGTTTCTCCAAGCCTCAGTTTCCCCACCTCTAAGTTAAGGGTGATTAGATGCATGCTATCTCATAACTCAGGGCCTTGCACATGGAAGGCACTCAATGCAGGAGAGCTGACTTGAACCTGCACCAGTCCAGTCGCCCTGTCTGACACACACACATGTCCAGGCTGACACCTGTCACCCTCCCTCCCTTCTCCACAGCCCTGGCCAAATATTTGCAAAGGGAGGGCAGAAGCTCGGATATCAGGACAGACCACAGATTATTTGTTCCTTGAAGATGACCACACCTCATTTCCCCACCCTGCAGGCTCTGACTCCTACTCTATTTAGATGGAAGCACAGCCCAGGCTCCCCAGGGTCCCAGTCAGCCTGGACCCTTTCCCACTTCTCCTGGGAGTCTTGAGTCAGCAAGATGCAGGGCTCTGGGCTCTGGGACAGTGGCCGAGCCTCGTGGACTGTCCAGTATACCTACCGATAAGAGGTACTGAGGACTGAAAGGACACCAAATGGATTTATGGTTAATTTAGCCCAACCTGATAAATGGCAGCTACTTGGCTTGCAAGAAACACGAGCAGCCCCCATTTAAAAGGCATTATCCATTTCAAGAACTTACACATGCTCATGGTTTCATTTCCATCTTTGTACCATCCCTCAAAGGCATGAAGGGCAACCAACCCATACATGAGGCAACTGAAGCCCACTGTGAGCCAGTGGTGAGGCCGGCAAAAAGCATGCCTTTTTGCCATGAACCTGACACAAGCCTGAGTGTTCCACCTCATCCACCTGCCGGCCTCCTTGGACCCAGATCCAAGGACGGCATTAGGACTTCCAGAGACATGGCATTTGCACCCAGAATGGGGCCAGGCCTTAGACAAGAAAAGAGAAAGCACCCTCAGGAGTGCTAATTGGCCCGGAACGGCTGGAGTGCACAGGCTAAATCCATCAGCATGGAGTGGGCAGCACCCTGTCAGCTGCAACTGTTACCGCACCAGTTAACATCTCTTTATAAAGTGCCTCCGAGGCAGCCCGGCCCCAAAGACTTGCTGGCACAGGCTGAGGACAGAGCACGGTGCGGCTGCCCAGGCTGAGGGAACCCGTGAGGCACAGGCAGGCTGGGATAGAGAGAGCTGGACGAACCACCACTACCAGGCCTGGGACACAGCCACAACTGGGAAAAGCTGCCTTCGCCCCTATGGCGAGCTAAGTTACCATCCGGCCTACTCCTTTCTTTCTGTTCTGGGCTGCTTTCCTGGGAGGTAACTGTGTAAGAAGTAGGCGTCCCTGAGGGTGGTCCCTCCTGTCTCCACTCCACATCCTCACAACACCTTCTGCAGGGTTCTGAACACCCCCTCCATCCTAATGAAACGTGGTTCAAACAATACATTCCCAAACCCACACGGACTCTAGAAGCCTTCCAGGGTAGACGCTAGTGTGCCGAGGCAGGACTGGTTCGACTAGAGTCCCTGTAACTACAACCCTGTCTAAACAGGGGAGGAAGGATCAGAAGGTCCAGAATCCAATCTAGAAGTCTCACATTCTTTGAGCGGTAAACTGAGTCAGCAAAGGCCAGCAGGAGAGAGGGTGACCCTTAGAAATACTGGAAGGGTTAAGGCACATTTTATGAGATAGGCAGAACCTCACTGGTTTAATTTCTAGGCAGAATGGTCCTCAAGCACCATCTTTTAAGACGGACTGAAGGACTCTCATGGACGGTTCCTACCAGAACTCCCAGCCACCACTGACTTGCTGAACTCTACCATCCTTGAAGGCCCAGCTCAGGTCCCACCTTCTCAGTGAAGCCCTCTTCAAAGCCCAGCTTCCTTCAGGAGCACATGTTGCTGCTTTTCCTTTGCATCTGGTCAAAAGAAGTACCAAGCCCTTTGTTCTCTCCCCTAGTACAATGTGCTGCCCACAGTAGGTGCTCAATTAGTATCTGTTGATTGTGTGGGGTTTCTTTTTTGTTTTTGGCATTAACACAAAATAAAACCACATTGATTTAGACTCTAAAACTCGAGAAAATTCAGACGTGGTATGTGATCGCTATTCAGCACAAATTAGAACATTTAATCCTATTTCTAACTCCAGTAAATAGGGATTATATGTTTTTAAAAAATACTTTTAGTTTGCAATGTGTGATTACATAATGGAGGCCTAGTCATTTTTCTTTTTCGTTAACATTCATTTCACTTAGAGGCTCTTTTTTGTGTCTTTGTTTCTGATTCTAGCTGTGGTTTGATGTATTAAAATTGCATTTCTTAAAAAGAAGTTCTATATCAGACTTTTGAACTGGTGTTCCTCACCTTACATTTCTGACCTGCCTGTGCCTGGGGCAGCTCACCTAGTATGGAGGCAAGGGATTCTTATTCCCATTTTCCAGGTGTCTTCAAAGAGTTCTGTCATCAAGCGGACCCCACAATCTGCGGGCTCAGCCCTTTACAGGGAGCCAGTGTAGTGCAGGGGGTTACCGCATGAGGTGCAGTATCCGTGACATGGGGTTTATAGCAGGACTAGATGTGGACCCAGACAAGCTATTTTACCTCTCTGAGCCTCAGTTTCCTCATCTGTGAAATGGGGGTGCCGAGATCTAGATTAGATACAGAGCCAGGCACAAGGCTTATTATCATTAATAAGATGATAATTATCTTATCATCATTCCTGGGGCCCGCATGACAGTCTGTTGGGTGCTTAGCTGCTGCTCCGGCTGACTTTATTTCCAAAGAGTAAAGCAACATCTACCAAAGCCAGAACCCCGAGCCCCAAGCAAAGATGAGCCCCAAAATCTGAATACAGAGAGACATAGCAGGGGTGAGTGCAGTCCATGGAAGGGACAATGACCAGCTACTGGCAATGTGCCAGAGAGACACAGAACAGAAGCAAGAACACCTGCTGGGGAGATGGGAACTCCCCTCAGCAGTATCTGCAGCCAGGACAGCCAAGCCCTGGGAACAATCTGCCTGGGGCCCTGAGGAAATGCAGATTCAAGCTGCAGCAAGTTACCAAAAAGGGACAGAAAAGTACAACCGATCAAGAACAAGAACTGAGATAGTGACCAAGCCCCAGACGGCCAGAGAAGATTCAACAACTCTAGCCGGAGGGCCAGGGGCGGGGGGGGGGGGTGGACAGGATGGTCACCCATGGCCAAAACCAAACTTGCACTTTTCTAGAACATGTATAATTAGTGGAAAAGCTTAATTTAGCAGTTTGGTAAAGTCCGTAGCAGTTTACCTATGGCATATAATTAAGCTATTTCCAAGCAAGTCCGTTTTGCTTGAAAGACATGGTTCATATAATATATTGAGGTTCTAGAAACCTTCCAGAGGAGACACCAATGTGCCGAGGCAGGCCAGCTCAGCTCGAGTCTCTACAATTACACCTGTCTAGATGGTGGAGGAGGATCAGGGGGTCCAGAAGTGGACCCTGGCTCTGCGAGTTACTCTGGCCTTGGGTGTGTTGTCTACAGCTCTGATGTCCAGTTCCCTCGTCTGAAAAGGGAAGGTGAGGACAACCACCCTACAGGACTGCTGGGAGAATTACAGAAGGTACCAAATAAGTGCTTAGCACAGAACCCAGCAAGCACAGAGGAGGACGGAAGCACAGATGCTTGTTTGGCCGAAGCAGAGAAGTCAAAGAACCAGAATGTTACAAGTAACGGCAGAAGAAAGACTGCCTGGAGGAGAGGGTGTCTGATGGCGAGGCCACCATGCAGATGGGAAGCTGAGGCGGCGCGGCACTGTAGGACTTCAGGAGCCTGCTCTCAGCCCACTGAAGGCTCCAAAACAACATTACAGGAAGGAGAGCCAGGATGGCCTTCTCTCTGCGGGATTCCGGGGGGAAGAAAGTTTCTACCTTCCCCTGCCACCCAGACACCACCCTGATGGCCTCGCGAGTCAAGGTCTTCCTCATGCCGAGAAGACCCTTATCTGGCATGTCCATTTGACCTAAGCTCCTACAAGACTCAAAAACCAAAAAAAGAGCCACCACGGGCCATGACACCAGAGAGGGATCAGAACAATTTGTCCTTCCTGATGCTATCTCCCCCGACAGTAACTTCTGGCCATTCTCCAGATGGCTCTACCCACCAAACGAAACTGCCAAGAAGCCCTCAGCTCCCTCACACCCCAGGGTGCTCTGGCGACAGCAGCGCTGCTGAGACGACCCTGGCCTTCGGGTAGGAGGCCTCTCCTCTTCAGTCCCACTCAGGTCACAGAGTCATGTGGACACACCATCTCCTCCTTCCTCACAGTAAAACAAAGACAGGTGTAGGCTCTCTGGCTCTCCAACCCTCTCCCCAGTGACCTCCATTCCAACCTGGTGCCGCCATGCTGGGGTCAAACGGCTGCCCTGTGCCTCTTGAACTGCGGCTGCAAATGCCTCACAGCCTGGGCTTTCCCACACTGGGGAAGCTGCCTGGGCCCGTGAGACCCAGCAGCACTTTCTAGCTGCCCATTCCCCAACTTTCCATTAAAAGCTGCAGGAGGCAGCTCTCTGGTGGAGAGGTCTACTTGAAGCTGGCCAGAGAGAGCTGCTGATGCAGACCCCTAAGGGGGACCCTCCAGGCAGGCTGGCCCTCTCACCATCCTAGGGCAAACTCACCTTTCCCCAGGAGGCTTCTGCTTACCTGCCTTTCTCCTCTCTGCCTTCCAAAGTCTGCTGTTCTTCCAGATCCAGATCAAATCCCTCTTTGTCTGTAAAGCCACAAGAAATATGCTTCACTCTGCTTGCCTGGATTGGCTATCATTTTAGAGGTATCATCTCACCAAGGGACTGTGAACACCTGTTGCAAGGACCTTGTCCCCTCTTCTTAAACCAGATGCCCTGTGGGGGACCTTTGCTGACACAGAAGGGGGCTTTATAAGCATAGATACTAATTAGGTGATGGATTGTCTGTGCTCTCTAGAGAATTTCATTCCAAGACTGACACACTGACAAGGACCAAGAAGAGGAGGACACCTAGACAAGGGAACTTCACAGGTAAAGTCCCCATAACCAAGGGGATGCTGACCACAGTGCCTTTGCACATCCATTATCCCACCCAAGATGGATCGGCAGATAATTATTCCCATTTCACCAAAGAGGGAAGAAGATCAGGCTTACAGCGTTAATCCTGAGGACACACGACTGGTTGGAGTCAGAAGTGGGCTCTGAACTAAGCATTTAGAAGAGACAGGCTGAGTAATGGTTAAAGGCATGGCCCTGGAATCAGACTGCCAGACCACCTGGAGTAAGACTGCTGGAGTCAAACCCAGCTCAGCCATTTATTAGTTGTGTGAGCCTGGTTACTAGACTTCTTGGATCTATCTAATAAGGTGCTGTAAAGACTGAATGAGTTCATTCATTCCAAGCTCCCCACCACACCTGGTGCATTTCTCTGCATCCAACCTTGAGGCATGGTAGAAAGAGGGTCCCCACAGTTCCCTATTAAGGCAGAGTAGGCTGCAGGAAGTGCCCCCATCCATGCCAATCCAACCTTCCATCCGAAGGGTGAGGTGCATGGTTATATGGATCAGGCCCACCGTGGCAAAACTTCATCCACTTATCAGAACTCTGGCTGGCTGCAAATCCTGCAACTCAGTGCTGAGCAATCTCTAAAGTAAATAAAGTGAAAATAAATCAATCGCCCAGGTAATAGGAGATTTTCCTCTTGTCTGCACTGGTAATTGAGCCATTGTCACCAACCTCCTACTTCCCCTGTTGCTGCTGTGAAGGTAAAGGGGAGAGAAGGAGGCTGCCTGGTCAGAAACTTCAAAGCAGGCTCCTGGAGGAGGGCACCCACACTGCTGGTCCCAGTGGGTGCTGGCACAGTAGCAGCATTGCGCCAAGTCACACTCTTCTCACCGTTCCTCCGCGCCCAGTGCTGGAAGCAATCCAGCACACTGCTGGGTCCCCCTCGGTAAGGTGCAGTTTCCACCCTCCCACAATTCCTCAGGCCCAGCCTCGCTTTTTTCCTCCAACCCTGGGCAGGGAAGCACTAGATGTGAACAAGTGGTCTTCAGCAAGGGTACAGGGCTCAGAGGCCCTTGGATTCTGCACCCCATGTGAAGCCTGCCTCTACTTCCCTGCATCTCCTAGAAAAGCCTGCAGCATCACCGAGTCAGGCTCTGCCCACCACGGGGCCTGCTGCCCCGAAACAACTCCCTCAGCCGAGCCTGTCCACGTGTCAGCAAATAGGCAGGGGACGAAAGCACCTTGCTGGCATTCTGAAAAATCTGGGGCTGGGAGCCAAAACAAACCAATGGAGGGAACACGCTCTCGCCAGAAGACTCTGTCACGGAAGAAAATCCTGTATTTCTCAAGCTGGAAGACACCTCGAATGTAACCCTGTCTATCAGACGTCGTCCCCATCTAGTTGTCCCAGGCAGAGAGGTCCTTCAGAAACCGGTTCCTCACATTGACCTTCAAGGGGTGCTTCCTGTATCTAACGCAGCCCATAGTACCTCAGTGACTTGGTCTGAAAGGCCAAGTGGTTAGAAGGCAAGAATGAATTAAGACTCAAAGACTGGAGGCCGAGGCCCTTGCAAACAAGGTGTGGAGTTGAGGATGAAACCTACTGGGTGCTTCCTCCCCTCACCTCAACCACAGGCTCATTTTGTTTCATCCTGATGTAGTCACACTAGATTGACCATTCAGAACAACCATGGAGGGAAATGAAGACCCAAAAGGCCAGGGTGCTGAGCCCTGGAGGAGACCGGGGGAGTCACCTTTGGCTTAACGCCATTGCTGAGTGGTGAGCCAATGTACATGATGCTTAATTCACGGGCTCTGGAGTAGCTGTCCGCCTGGGCTCCAATCCTGCCTCCACCATCTCCTGGTGGGGTGACCATGGACGTGACTCTTTGCCTCTCTCTTCCTCAGTTCACTCTTCTATCAAGTAGGAATGATAGCAGTGCCTGCTCAATTGGGTTGTTGTGAGACTTCAATAAGCAAATACCTGGGACACCCTTAGAACTGTGCCTGAGCTTTCATGTGTCCTGGTGGTCATGTAAATGACCAGTTGGCCCACATCATCCTGGCTTAGTATGCCTGTTGCCCCAGCAGAAGTACTAATACCCTCCCTTTAGCTCTTGAAAGTGTCCCTGGATAAGGCCAACTAGCTCTTGTCATTTTTATGTCCACCTGGTATCTCCCTGCTCCATGCTGCTTCTCCAAGTATTGCGGAGCCCAGGTAACCCAAAGCATAGGTCACCCAAGACAGATCTGCCCATGGCACCCAGGTGTCTGTGCCTTAAACTCATTTCTTCCTTTCTTTCTTTTCTCCTCCCTTTGTCTCTCCTTCTTCTTCTTCACCCACAGTCATCCTCTCCTTCCCTGCTACCCCCTTGTCTTAGGGTTCCAGTTTTGCACAAGGTACCGTTTGACCTTACGGGGGCCTCCCACTGGCCCTGCACATTTGGACAGGGTGCTTGTTTGGCTCTCTAAACTATGCCTGATCACATTTCTCTTAGAGGACAAGAAACAAACACTATGACAATGCAAAGAAATTACTCAACCACTAGATGGATGGCTGGAAACAATGTACTGATTTGCTGATTTGTGTGTGTGTGTTATTTAAGAGGAAAAAAAGAGAATGCCAGCATGAAGTGGCCCATCCAATGCAGGAAGCTGTCTACACAAAGCACCCCAGGGTGGTTTTATGGGAACGCCTGAGGCTGCTCTCCAGGTTCAGCAGACAGCAAAAACCTGAGAGTCAGGGGCCCCAGGGTCTGGACCCAGTCCTGCCACTCACTAACCACTGGGCCAAGGACCACAGTGCTCTGAAGCCTCAGTTTCCCCATCTGTAAAAGAGAACAGGCTTGTCCCTGGAATGTCCTGATTCTCTGACATCTGTAACAGGCTGGTGGAATTCCATAGAATTCTGCAACCTCATCTATAGAACCCATCGAACCCATAAAAAGGGGAAAACACTGGAGGGAACCAGGGTCTGGGAAGATATGATAACCTGGACTAATTCTCACCCAACGAGTCATGGTAAGTACACAAGACCCCTGTGCACTGCGACAGAACACACGTTGCTCTGTGTGGAAGGAAAGCCAGGTAGTGACGTGAACTCCGCGTCTGAGTGCCCAGGTCCCTGGGGACTCCCCCACCAGACCGCCCTCAGCCCACCTTCTCCCAGAGCTTTGCCAGAATCTGAGCAGCCTGTGGACTCGGCAAACTGCCCAGACACCAAGCCAGGGGTGGGGGGGGGGGGTGTGGAATAACAGAACCAGAGACTGCAGACCCTTCCTCAGGGCTGGGGCCTCCTTTCTGGAGGCTCAGTATGCTGGTTTCTCCCAGAGACAAGGAACTCACTACCTGAGTTAGGTTCTCCTACTGAACTCTGACCACCCCTGGGGGCTCCTGGCACTGGCTGTGTCTGCCCTCTGGAGCCCCACAGAGCTCATTCCTACAGGATTCCTGGTGTCCTCCCCAGAGCCAGGTGCTGGGCCGTTTCCAATAAGCACATGTGCAGAAATGGGCAGATAAATGGATTCAGGGGGCTTTCCCACCTGCTGAGGTAGAGTCATTGTATTTCTGTGTGCACACACATGTGCATGCCTGTACACACACACACACACACACACACCTAAGCAGAGTCAGCCAAGGCAGGCTGAGTCACACGACCAGACCACAGCACAAACAGGGGCCGGGGAGGAAGTGAAGCCCCAGTAGCGGCCCATTTCCTGACTTTCTTACTTTGCTCTGGGAGCTTCTCTTTCTGTGTCTTTGTCTTTCTGTCTTTCTCAGTTCTTTGGTTTTTTGTTTTGTTTTGTTTTTTGTTTTGTTTCTACAAGTTAGGGTAGTGGCTGCTCTCCTGGCCACGTGGCAAGGGCTCCTAACAGCACTGTCCTAAAAGTCAGGAATTTTGGTTTTGACCTGTGACCCTAGGCAAGTCCCTTGACCATTCTGAGCCTCCCTTCCTCATCTGTAAATTCAAGAGGCTGAATGTGGCTAAAGGTTTTCTGGGGTCCCTACTCAATCTAAACTCAGGGCTGCTCCTCTCTCCTCCATCCACCCCCGCCCCCAGTGCGCTGAGCGGGGTAGATCTAACGGAGGGAAAGGAGCAAAGGTCAGGCCTGGCCTGGGGACAGGAGTCAGAGAGACCAGCTGTCCAGATCGCAGGGCCATAGCCTCCCGCCAGGAGCCCCCATAAACCCCAGGCGCCACACACACACCTCTGCCCACACTTCCCTGCCGGGGAAGCAGGCAGGAAGCGCCCGCCTCCGGGCTGCCCGGGGCAGGCAGGCAGGGGGAGCGCCCACCCCGCCACCTTCCTCCACGTTACCTCGGGCTTCGCCGCCTGCGCCCCTTCTCGTGCACCTGCTCGCGCCGACCCGCTGGACTCTGCGCCAGGGGGCAGCCCCCTGCCTGCCAGGCTGCTCCGCCCCCGACCCGCGCGGGCTGGACCAGCCCCCCGCGGCGCTGAAGTGCAAGCGGCGCCCTGGGAGCCCCGCTGCAGGCACGCCGCCGCCGCCCCCTGGACGCCCGCTGGGATCTGCGCGCCCGCGCGGTGGGGTCCAGGCCCGGCGGGAAGGCGGGCGGCCAGGGAGCCTGGGTGGCGAGGGCGGGGCCGCCGCCGACCCAGCCTGCCTGACAGGTCGGGCTCCTGGGCCCCCTGCCCTGATTCGGGAATTCTCAGGCGTAGAATCCGGTTCCAGAGCCCTGCATTTCTCTAAAGGTGGGTCACTGGAGAGAGATGGCATCTAGGTATGGAGCCCCAAAAGCCCGGCATTGTCTCCGGGGAGGGAAACTAAGAGGATTACTTTCTTTATACTCTTCTGTCTTTTCTATATATTCAGGAATATGCAGGAATGACTGTGTAAGAAGAAACATCTAATACACATTTATTATTAAAGCATAAATAAATCTTCAAAGATCTCCCAAGGCGTCCAGGCTAAAGGATAACCCCTCAGCCTGGACCCCCGACCCTCACTGCACACTCTCCTTCCACAAGTACATTTTCTAGCCTTGCCCCTCCTACCCAAACACACACGTGTGTGCACACACACACACATCCCTGCTCTAGGCACACTGACTGCTACCAAACATCAGTTGTTCTTTATAGCTGCTGTGAGCTCTCATTCTTTCTTTTCTGCCTGTTGAACTCCTACTCATCCTTCCAGACCCCACTGAAAAGTCACCTTTCTCAGTGACTCCTTCCCCAGACACAGCAGACAGCAGAATATCCCAGTCCCTTCTTGGTGAGTCCTGTCATTCTCTTGCTGGTTTGTGTCCATCCCCTCACACACTGAGCCCTGTTCCAGGAGGGATGGAAAAGAATAAACACTTATTGAGCAGCTGTTATGTGTGCAGAGCCTCATACAGTGCCTCAGAGAGAACTAATTAATTAAATTGCTATGTGGTGTTGCTTCTCCTTGCAGGGTAGCTAGCCTGCTAGCCCGTGACCTCCTCCCACCCCACCATCGCAGAATGACTGCACCAAATGCTCTCCAATCCCGACTCCCACCAGAGTTTTGAAGGCTGTCCAGGGGTCCTTTCAGGCCCACCTTTTGATGTGCTCTAGGCCTGTGCATTCGTCTCTTCCATCCCTATGCTGGGGTGTGCTTGCTTGCACCTACTAGGTGACGAGTAAGTCCAAAGCAGGGCTGGTTTCATGGGCATGCGACCTGTCCAGTCTCTCAGATACCCACAGTTAGAAGGGCCTCATGCTTGATTTAATGCTCTGCTGTTACCTCCCTGAAATTCTTAATCTTTAAACAAGGGGCCCTGCATTTTTATTTTGCACTGGACCCTGAAAATTGTGCCAGGCTTCATTATCACATGCATTTGTGTAACTGGCAAATTGTGTCTCTAGTCCCAGCCCTAGGCTCTTCCCTGGGAGCTCTCAGTCTTGTAGAAGTCTACTAGGGAAATGATGATTATAGTCCAGGGGATGGGAGCTGTCATAGAGGCAGGGTAGCTGTGGGACATGGGATAGGGGCTTGGCCAGTGTTTGGCCCACTCAGGCCACTTTCCCCGGCTGCATAGCCTCCCCGGTCACCATCCCCTTCCTGTAGTGCTACTTGCTGGGAGAAGAGTGGCCTTGGGTTAGCATCAGGACCTGCAGTCCCAAATAGCTGCTGCCACCCTGGCTGCCCTATCAGGCCACTAGCAGGAACATATGCTGTTGGAGCTTGAAGCCTGCCTTCTGTCCCCCACCCAGGCCTCCAGGCTCCCATTGGCCTCTTGTTCCTTTGGCCTTCTGAGATCCAGCCTGACTTCAGAAAAAGGGTAGATAAGGTCACCCACATTGAAAAGCAAGTGGTAGACAAAACCTAATGGGTTGCTCATCCAAAGGACATGTGGGTTTTGTTTGGGATATTTTTGTAATTTTTGGCCTACCACAATGCCTGACATATAGTAGGCATCCTTACATGAGAACTGAGTGAATGTATGAAGGATAAATGTACATGACGAAGCCTGGAATTGACAAATTGAAGGTCACTGCCCTAAGAACAGGGACTTTTTTTGTTGTTTTCTTTTCTTTTTTTTTTTTTTTTTTTTTTTTGAGGTGTGCTAGAAACCTCAACACATTGATCTAGGAGTAAATGGAAGTGAGGAAATTACAGAGTAAGGAGGTTGGCAGTGGAGGGGAGGAGATATAGTATGGGAGTTAGAGGAGGAAGCCAAGCAGAAGGGGACCTCGAAGATGTTTGTAGATTGAGGCCAAGAATCTGATGATGAGAGAAGGGATGCAGAGTGAAGAGGGATCGATGGCCCTGGTTCAAGAAGAGGCAGGAAGCCTGGAAAGCAGAAGTGGGGTCCGGGAGCCCCAAAGTCTCCACCTTAGAAACATGGGGAAGGAAATAAGATGGGTGAGGGATCGGGAGAGAGGCAGTAGGAGGTAAGCAGATGGAGCTCCTATATGGTAGTCCCTGTTCATTCTACAACACCAGAGAAGGGGCAGAGTTGGAGGGCATGGGCAGACCTTTGGGGCAGACCCTCATGCTGTGTTGCTGCCTCTGGGGAGGGGCATCCACTGGGGGAATGGAGTAAGGGCATGAAGGGACACAGGGACACTTCCTGGGAGTTGAGCTATGCTCTTCCTGAGTCACCTTTAAGCTTCATGGCATCCTTTCTTCTGGTTGCTCTGGTTTCCTTTGTTTTTTCTTGCTTACTTGCTTTCACCTCTAATTTAAGCCAGGTTCCACTTGCTTGGTCCCCCCAAGAGAACAGTGAAAATATTCACTGTTACAGTACAGGAATTTCCCTGCTGTCCATTCTTCCTTATTGTGGGTGGTTATAATTACAGAGTTTCCAACAGGTGAAGGCAGAAAACAAACAGACCTTTCAATGTTGACTCTCTCAGGCTCCAAGTAGAATGATGGCATCTGCCCCACCTCCCATAGCCTCACAGGCAAAGGTCAAATCCAACAGCTGCCAAGGGTTATAAGGCTGGCAGGCTCTACTGTAACAAGCAAACCCCAGAGGGAAATCTCCCTATAACCTCATCTTCCATCTTTCTGTTCATATGGAACTTGCAAGGAGACATTTTCCGTGAGATCACAGGAGCCCAAGTCAAGCTGCCTGCACATAGCAATTACTGAAAAAATAAGGCTAGAATGTAGGGCCTCCCTGAGGATATTTATGAGAGCCATGTACCTCCTCTATGGGATTTATAAAGCTGGAGTCCTTCAAAAGCAGGAAAAGTCCAGTAGCAGGACTGGACTTCATCATTCAGATGGAATTGTAGACTTATCAAGCTGGAAGAGAACTGAAAGTTATAGAGCCAATCCCACAATTTGTAGAGCCCATCCTACATATTACAGATGAGGTAAATGTGGCTCAGGGATTCTGGCCAACAGGACACAGCTTGAGGGTGACTGCTTCAGGCCTTGGATGCAGGATTTCACCACAACCCCAGCCCCCATGAGTAGCTGCTGAGAGACAAAGGCCTCCTTATGTGGGACATTGTTTTTCCTGTCACAAATCTCTAAGCCCCATGCTTATGGAATAGAGAGAGAAAAGTCACATTATAATTCAGATATTCCCAGAAAGGACAATAGAAGCCATAGCATTATGTCTGTTAAAAATTGAAAGACTCTCCAATGAGTAATGCATTCCTCAGAAAGTACGGGAATATAGAGGTAGAGTTAGCTTCTCTAGGAATGATAAAATTAATAATATTTTAGAACTGCTATTTTTCTGTTTGTAAAGTGTTTGAGAAAGCAAAGTATGGATCTTTTTTCCCTCATAATTTTGCTTTCTCATGTGTGTGTAGCCAATACTCTGGCTATTAATGTAATGAAAAAGGAAATAAGAAATGTAGAAAGGTGAACAGAGAGTGCTCTAAGCCAAAGGATGTTTTCAGTTCTAGCATTTGGTGGAGCATTTGGTGGAGCAGATGAGGACAAAGGAAAGCTGCTGCCAATTGCAATATAGGATGGCTCCAAATTATCTTATCCTTCCAGCATCAAAAGTTTGTCAGGGAATATCACCATTTTTAGGCAAATGCTTTGTGGTAAACAGAAAAATATTTTGTGTTTTCTAAGCTAGTGCTGTCAACCAATAATAGATTTTAGACCTCAAAAATTGTACTCTCAGTCTCCTTGTTGCTCAAATGTGGCCTTTCTCCAGCCCAAACTCACCATATAAATGCATTGCCTTCCCCCCAGCATGGGACATGACTCCTGGGGATGAGCCTCCCTAGCACCGAGGGATTACTACCAAACACCAACTAGCAATGCAACAGGAAAAAGGCCTCAAATAAAAGGGGGGAAAAGGTAAAAACAAATGAGTTTATATGGCTAAGAAACTTCAAGGTGAGTCGGAAGGTCATCCAAGAGGTAACGCTTACACACCTCTCAGCAGGATCTCATAGACTACCAAAGTGGATACTACCCCAAATAGCGGGGCTCCCGAGGGCTCTGGAGACACCCACATCCTATGATCAGGGCAGATAGTTCCGGAGTTTGGTGCCTTGCCTGTGGGCCCTACTTTGGAGTTTGTGCTCCTGAGACTGACAGAGTTGGACTCAATTATGTCTTCCCTACACATCTGTCCCTTCTATTTAAACCTATACTTGGTGCTGGAGTTTGTAGGTGTACATCCAAGAGACTTGAGCATTTGGGCTGTCCATGTGCCAGCTAGGCCCGGAACCTCAGCGGAGTTGCAATACCCACTCTACAGCTCATTGGACTCATCCAGGACAACTAACAAGGAAGTTATCATGGACAACGACCATCCCAAGGAACAGAGAGAGTCTACAACTGCAAGCAAGATAGTCCCATCCATCTTCCCCTTGGGATACAAGCCCCCTCTCAATTAGAGGTGGAGTGGCTATCACCATCCCAGAATCTTCAGGATTGGAGAAGGAACTATGGACTATAGTGGACTTACTGGTATTCTACTATAGACATATTGCAATTCTAACAATGGAAGAAATTACAACAGTGATATGGAGCCAGTGGCCACTGGAGGCTCTGAGGGCAGGGAGACGGGAAAAAGGTTGTAATGCGGGGGCTTTTTCGAGACTTGGGAACTGTCCTGAATGACACTGCAATGACAGATATAGGCCATTTCATATCATCACATTACATGCAGAACTGTGTGGAAGAGAGTGTAGACTACAATGTGAACTATGGTCCATGCTTAATGGCAAAGCCCCAGGATGTGTTTATCAATTGCAGTGATTATGCCCACACTAATGAAGGATGTTTATGTGGGAGGGTATGGGAAGTGTGGGGAGTGGGGCATATGGGAATATCTATATGTTTTGTGTAGCATTTATGTAATCTAAGTATCTTTAAAAAAAATTATTTTTAATTATTAAATAAAAGAAATTGTACTCTCATTCTCTGGGACAGACTATATTTTAGGTCACAAACCAAGTCCCAATATTTTAAAAAATTGAAATCATACTTAGAATCTTCTCTGACCACAATGGAATGATACTAGAAATGAATGACAGGGAGAACTGGAAATTTTACAAATATGTGGGAATTAAACAATACACTCTTAACAACCAATGTCAAGAAGAACTCTCAAAGAAATTCAGGAAATATGTTGAGATGAATAGAAATGAAAGCACAACATACTCAAACTTATGGGATGCAACAAAGGCCATTCTCAGAGGGAAATTTATAGCTCTAAACTTACATTATAAAAGAAAAAAGATCTCAAATGAGTTACCTAACTTCCTACCTGGAGGAACAAGAGAAAGAAGAGCAAACCAAAACTAAAGTGAGCAGAAAGAAGGAAATAATAAATATCAGAGAAGAGATAAATGAAATAAAGAATAGAAAACAAGAGAATCAACAAACCCAAAAGTTATTTCTTTGAAAAGGTCAATGAAATTGGCAAACTTTTAGTTAGACTAGCAAAGAAAGAGAGAGGAGAGAAATACAAAAATCAGAATTGAAAAGAGGCATGTCTACAACCCTTACAGAAATAAAAATGACTATAAGAGGATATTGTGAACAATTGTATGCCAAGAAATTAGACAGCCTGGACAAAATGGAAAAATTCCTAGAAATATACCAATTACCTAAACTGACTCAAGAAGAAATAGAGTATCTCAAGTAAGGAGATTGAATCAGTAATCAAACACCTCCCAGCAGAGAGAAGTCCAGGATCAGATGGCTGCACTAGTGGATTTTACCAAACATTCAAGGAAGATTTAACACCAATCCTGCTCAAACTCTTCCAAAAAATTAAGAGGAAGTATACTCCATAATTCATTCTATGAGGTCAACATAACCCTAATATCAAACCCAGATAAAGACTCCACAAAAAGAAAATTACAGACCAATATCCTTCATGAATATAGATGCAAAAATCCTCTTCAAATTACTAGCAAACCAAATCCTACACCATGATCAAATGGGATTTATCTCTGATATGCAAAGGTGGGTCAACATAAGGAAATCAATTAATGTAATACACTACATTAACAGAATGAAGGGATAAAAACACATGATCATCTCAACTGACAAAAAAAAAAAACAAAATAAAAAATAAATCTATTGATGAAGAAAAGGCATTTGACAAAATCCAGCACCCCTTCATGATAAAAAACAAAACAAAACACTTAGAACAATAGGAAGAGAAGGAAACTACCTCAACATGATAACGTGAACATATGAAAAGGCCACAGTTAACATCATACTTAATGGTAGAAGTCTGGAAGCTTTCTCTCTAAGATCAGGAGCAAGGCAAGGATGCCCAGGTCACTGCTGTTATTCACTATTGTACTGGAAGTTCTAGCCAGAGCAATTAGGCAACAAAAAGAAATAAGAGGCATCCAGTTTAGAAAGTAAGAAGTAAAACTTTTCCTGTTTACAGAAGATATGATACTATTTAAAGAAAATCCTGAAAATTTTCCAACAAAGCTAGTAGAGCTGATATATGAATTCAGCAAAACACTCAAAAAATTAGTGATGTTTCCATACACTAACAATGAACAATCCAAAAATGAAATCAAGAAAAACAATTCCATTTATAATAGCAACTTAAAGAATCAAATATCTGGGAATAAATTTAACCAATATTGTAAAGGACAACTTGTATACTAGTTTTGTATAGAAAACTACAAATCATTACTAAAAGAAATAAAAGAATATAAAATGGTACAGCCTCTGTGGAAAACAGTTTGGCAGTTCCTCAAAATGTTAAACGAAGACCTACCATATGACCCAGCAATCCCACTTCTAGGTATATGCCCCAAATAATTAAAAGCAGGGATTTGGACAGATATTTGTACACACAGCAGCATTGTTCACAGTAGCCAAAAGGTGGAAGCAACCCAAATGTTCATCAGTAGAGGAATGGGTAAACAAAATATAGTATATACACACAATGGAATATTATGCAGCCTTTAGAAAGCAGTGAAGTTCTGATACATGCTACTACATGGATGAACCTCGAAGTCATTATGTTGAATGAAATAAGCCAGACACAAAAGGACAGATATTGTGTGATTCCACTTATATGAAATAGCTAGAATATGCAAATTCATAGATAGAGTGCAGGTTACCAGGGGCTGGAGGAAGGGAAAATGGGAAGTTAATGCTAATGGCTATAGGTTCTCTTTGGGGAGATGGGAAAGTTCTGACAATGGATGATGGTAGCATCGCTAATGTGATTAATCCCACTTAAATTGTATGTTTGGGAGTGGTTGAGATAGAAAGTTGATGTTGTATATATGTTTCCACAATTAAAAAAAAAAAATAGATAGAGGCTAAAGAGATAATGAATATTAAATGCAATACATAGATCCTGGACTGGATCTAATAATGTAGGTGAGAAGCCCAAAAAGATATTATTGGGACACATGGAAAATTAGAATATAGATTGTAAACTTTATATCAATGTTACATTTCTTAAAGTTGATTACTGTAAGATGGCTACATGTGAATATTCTCGCTGTCCTGATTTTGTGATAATCAGGGTAGGCTAAACATTTGCTATATTAGAAACCATGCATGTGTCCCCAGATCTAGTTTTTCTCCCTAGGTCTGGTTTTTAGAATGTTGGTGATAAACTAAGCCTGATTTATTATATGACCATCCTGTATGGGAAATGACTGAAACTCTAGGTATCCTTGATCAACCTTAAGAGATATAGCAGCGGGGCGGATGTGGCTCAAATGGTTGGGTGTCTGTCACCCACATGGAGGGACCTGGCTCTGGTCCCTGGGACCTCCCAGTAAAAATTTAAAAAAAGAAGAATATAGAAGGTGCACGAGCCACCAGGCCCCGTGTGTGGGCGTGCCATCAGGCCCCCCTGAGCCACACAACAAGATGATGATGTAACAGGAGAGTGACACAAAGGAGAGCCAAGACAAGACAAAACCAGGAACTAAGGTGGCGCAGGCAGTAGGACACCTCTCTCCCACATCAGAGGTTCTGAGGATCGAATCCTGGTGAAGACAGGAGGAGAAGGATGAGAAGAGAGGGCAGGAAACACACAAAGAGAATTGCCCAGCAAATGGACACAAAAACAGCAAAAATGGGGGTGGGGGTGTAAAAATGGATAAAAGTAAATAAATAAAAAAATAATAATAATAGAGTGGGTTGGGGGAAAATACAGCAAATATAAGGTATGGACTATAGTTAGTGCTGTAGTAATATTTTGGCGATATTCTTTCATAATTTCTAACAAATGTTTCACAACAATGTGAGGTATTGGTGGTGGGGTGATGTATGGGAGCCCTGTATGATGTTATGCATATTTGTTTTGTAAATTCACAACTTTCACTATACACTTATTGTTTATGTATGTTCATGTATGAATGATATACTTCAATAAAATTTTTTAAAAAAGAAACTGAAGAGAATAAAAAAAAAAAAGGAAAGATGGTTATATAAGTGAACAGCCTTGTTGTTTGAGAATGTAAATGAAATTATTAAGTATTCAAGAAGGATGATATATACAACCTACTCTCAAATGTTCAGAAAATAGATTAATAAACAGATAGATTGTTAGTAGATAGATGGATAGGTAGATGACAGATAGATAGACAGACAGACAGACAGAGTTGCTGTGGAGTGAAAGAGGAGTGAAAGAGGACTGAAAGGTAGATAGTAACTATTTAGCTCTGAGTGAGTCAGAAAGTTTCTCTGCTCTTCAGTTTCCTAACTGTAAAATATAATTAAGGATAGGACATACCTGATAAGGTTATTATGAAAACTAAATGGGATAATTCCTGTAAAGAGCATTTAGTACATGTCTGGTAATAATCAGGGCTCACAGTGTTGGAAAGGTAGGAAAGGAGCAAGAGACGAGGAAGGGAAAGAAGAAGAGAAGGAGAGAAAAGAGAAGATAAGACAAGAGAAAAAGAAAAGAATGTCCCTTTTCTGTTGGAGTCAAAGGCACCATTGCTGCTTCTTAGATTAAACACACACATATAAACTTTTGGGATGCAAGATTTTATGTAAAAATGATATCAAGATCACAGAAAAGGTGAAATCAAGTAATCATTTTAGGCCCATGGTGCAAATTCATTAGCTGCTGTTTCAGTTTTGCTTGGCTGCTAAGACAAAGCCACACAGTGGGTTGGCGTCATAACAAGAATTTATTGGTTCATAGTTACAAAGGCTGGAAGGCTTGTTTCTTCCCAGAGTTGGTGTCATTCTGGCTGGCTGACAATCCTTAGGTTCCTTGGCTTTCTTGTCTCGTGACAATGCCTTTCCTTCCTCTTCTGGTCACGTTGACTTCTGACTTCTGGCTCTTCCTTGAGGTTTTTTCTTTCTAAGGCCTTCAGTAATAGGATTAAGACCCATCCTGACTTAGCTGGCCATACCTTCAGTAAAAATAACATCTTCAAAAGGTCCTATTTATAATGGGTTCACACCCACAGGAATAGGGTTAAATTTAAGAACTTGTTTTTTCTGGAGTAATAATTCAATCCACTACAACTTCATTCTGAATTCCATTACAAATTTAATATTTTCAAGATGGAAGGGACTGTGGAAATCAACCTGTTCAACTCCCAATGCTCTCCAGCTGAAGGAAACTGAGCTCTGCAAATAAGACCTAGAAAGTGGCAGAGTCCAGACTTGTCGTCTTTCAGTCCAGAGCTCTTCCCATCCTGCACATCATCTTCCCAGGCTTCAGGAAAGACACTATAGGTACCTGATGTTCAGAGAAGAATTTCTGTGATGAAAGAGTGAGGAGGTCAATAAACTCTCTCCCCAAAGAGCAACTGTAATACTTAGCCAAAACTGTCAAAACAACCATTAAATCACTCTATTTGTGATTAAATTTATTCTCAATTCACAAATTGAGAGGTGTTTCATGAAAACCACTAATTTTTTAGTAAGGACAGTGGGAAACAGTGATGTTCTTGCCTGAACCTGTTCCCAAGCACCCCCAGCTCTGTTGTTTAATAGTTTAATCAGGACAGGGCATTTATGAAAATCAGCAGCTTTGCTGCCACTGCCAGAGTGAGCTCATTTGATTTGGCACAGTACTGGTTTAAGTGCTGATTTCAGAGACAGGTGAACAGGGAAAGCCAGCAGCTCCACTGACCTGAAATTGCAGAACAAGTAATGGACTGGTGGACTGGCTTGGTATTTAACAGGAGGTTCCAAGAGATGAGGAAGTCATAAAGAGATTAAGTTCTCCATATATCATGGATTGACCAAAAGTTGTGCACATGTGCAGCAGTGACAAGAGCAGCCAAACCCATCCACATATCCCTGGCCAATGGCACCTACTTTCATGTGCAAAGGAGATGCAGGAGGACCTGAGAGGGCTCATGGAAAGTAGAAGCCTGGGAAGACTTGAAAAAAAGGTCTGAAATTTGAATGTGCTCCCAGTCCACATACAGACTCATCAGTAGGCAATGGAGACCTTACTGGCTCAAAATATTTGGGCACAACCTTTAACTAATCTTTGGCTGAACATTAATCTATACAAAAACAGGGGTGACCCTAGGAGCCATGTTTGTTTAAGGAGAAAAAAAAGCGGGAAAAAAACATAGCAGAAACATTTGCGGATGCATATTGTAGAGGAGGAAGAATTCACAGATTTATTCAAGGCAAGTTATTAAACAAACAAACAAAACAACTGAAACAACTCTCAGAGGGGAATTAGAATCCATAATTGCCACCTATGCTATATAAAATATCCAGTTTTCAACAAAGTAATTGCAAGACAGGCAAAAGCAACAAGAAAGTGTGATTCATATTCAGAAAACAAAGAGATCAATAGAAACGTCTCTTGAGTGTTCCCAGATGTTGGATGCTTCAAAATAGCTATTATAAATATGTAACAGAGCTAAAGGAAACTATGTTTAAAGAGTTAAAGTATGACAGCAATGATTATAATTAGTGAATTTTAAGATTCAATAAAAAGATAGAAATAATACAAAAGAATCAAATGGAAATTCTGGAGTTGAAATATAATATCTGAATTGGAAAATCCACTGAGGAAACTCAACAGCAAATTTGAAATGGAAGAATATAGAATCACTAAACTGGAAGATAAATCAATAGAGATTACCCAATCAAATAAGAAGAGTGGGGAAAAAAAAATAAAGAAAAATGAACAGAACTTCAGAAACCAAAACCTCTGGGACAGACAACATCAAGGGTACCAACATATATGTAATAGGATTCCTAGAAAGAAAAGAGACATAAAAAGGTGCAGTAAAAATATTTCAAGAAATAATGACTGGGAAGCAGGTGTGGCTCAAGTGATTGGGCTCCTGTCTACCATATAGGAAGGCCAGGGTTCAATTCCCAGGGCCTCCTGGTGAAAAGCAAGCTGGCCCGTGCAGTGAGCTGGCCCGAGCTGAGAGCTGGCCCATGCAGAGTGCTGGCCCATGCAGGATGCTGGCCCACACAGGAGTGCTGGCCCACACAGAGAGTTGGTGCAGCAAGATGACACAACAAAAGGAGACTCAGAAGAGAAACAATGAGAGACGCAGCAAATCAGGGAGCTGAGGTGGTGCAGGAGATAGAGCAGCTTCTGTCTACTCCGGAAGGTCCCAGGGTCAGTTCCCAGTGCTGCCTGGGGAGAGGACGAACAGACACAGTAGAACACACAGAGAGCAGACAGCAAGTGCAAAAAAACAATGGGGTGGCGGGGGGGAGAGATAAATGGATAAATAAATCTTTTTAAAAAAAGAAAAAGAAAGAAAGAAAAGAAATAATGACTGAAAACTTTCCAAATTTATGAAAGAATAAGTGTGCAGATCCAGGAATATCACTGAACCTCATGTAGCTCAAGCACAAAGAGATCCACATCTAGATACAACACATTAAAATTGTTAAAAGAAAAAAATAAAAACAGGAAAAAAAAAGAAAAAGAAAAAAGAGACAATAAAAATTGTTAAAATACAAAGAAAATACCTTGAAAGCAGCAAGAGAAAAATAACATCAGGTGCAAGAGAACATTATGATTCATATCTGACTTCTCATCTAAAACAATGGAGGTATAAGGAAGTGGAATGACATATTCAAAGTGCTGAAAAAATCCTGTCAGCCAATGATTTGATATCCAGCAAAGTAAAACATTCCCAGAAACCAAAGACCAAGAGAATGTTTTGATTAGCAGATGTGCCTTACAGGAAATACTAAAGGATGTCCTTTAGCCTGAAAGTAAATGACATCAGATATCAACTCAAATCCACAGGAAGAAGTAAAGAGTTCTCAGAAATGATAAATATGTGGGTAGATATAAAAGACTCCAAATAAATAGGTTTTCCTAATTTCTTGTCTTAACTTTCTTAAAAGGCATAACATTTTAAGAAGCAAAAGTTATAACACTGAATTGTTAGGTATATAACATATGTAGAAATTTATGTAATAATGATACAAAGGAAGAGAGGAGAAAGGGGGCGATATTGGAATAATATTTCTATATTTTACTAAGTTGGTAGTACTTTAGGTAGATTGTGATAATTGAGATGCATATTGTAATACTTAAAGCAACCACTAAGAAAATAAATAAAAACATAGCCAAAAAAAATCAACATAGGAATTAAAATAGTACACTAGAACTATTTATTTGCCACAAAAAAGGAATAGAGGAACAAAAGAAACATGAGAAAAATAGAAAATGAATAGCAAAATGGCAGGTATAACTCCAACCATTTCAATAATTATATTGAATATAAATGCACTAAACACCTCACTCAAAAGCCACAGATTGTCAGACTGGGTTAAAAGAGTAAGACCAAATTATTTGCTGTCTGTAAAAAAACAAAAAACAAAACAGACTTAGATTTAAAGAAAAAAGATGATAAAAGTAAAAGGACAGAAGACTTCCAGTTTCAGCTATAACATGTAAAGAGCTTGGAAGTCATCACTCCTATCCTTATAACGTGATAAAAGCTGAAAAAAATTGAAAATGAATGCATTTTCTAAGACCCATCAAAGAATTGATGTCACAGGGCAAAGCACTACCCTGAAATCTAGAGATACAATAGATTACAGAAAATCACAGCTTAAATCAGCTTACCAGAGCAGAAGCCACTGGAGCCATAAACTGATAGGAACACTCAAATTGTAGTTTTAATAAATTGCTGGAGGCTGATTGAATTTGCTTCAGAGGGAGAAACTCTTGGAGATGTAGTCTTAGGGGGGGTCCTCATGCTTTCATGGGTTTTACTTTCATGAAACCCACCAGATTCTCAAAGTGAAGATCTGAGGAAAATTCCCTCATGTTTTAGACAGGGGTGAGGGAAAATGTAGCTATTTTTAAAATACTCCCAGAGTATTTTCCATAACAAAGGCCATCTATTTTAGGGAACTGACTTTACCAGAGCTTTATCTACCTGGGGGAAGGGCAATTAGCCAACTCCAGCTTCCTCTAAGACAAGAAATCTCTGTTGCCTACAGCTACAGAAAACATTAAACACAATTCAGCTCCTCATAAAACTTCATATTATAAGCTTATTTCCCTATAGAAATAGTTCCTATGACCTGATATGTCATGCCTGGCTTTCATCAAAATATCATAAAGCATGCTAAAAGGCAAGAAAAAACACAATGTCTAGAGTCAAAGCAAGCATCAGAACCAAACTCATATTGAAGAGATTTTGGAATTAACAGACAGGGAATTTAAAATAACTGTGATTAATATGCTAAGGACTCTAATGGAAGCATGGACAACATGAAAGAAGAGGTAAGCAAAGAAATGGAAATTCTGAGAAAAAATCTAAAGAAAATGCTAGAAAAATAAAAAAATACTGTAGTATAAATGAAGAATGCCTTTGATAGTCTAATCAATAGACTGGACATGGCCAAGGAAAGAATCTCTGAGCCTGAAAATAGATGTCAATAGAAACTTCCCAAACTGAAATGGAAAGAGAAAAAAAAAAAGGAAATAAAAAGAGGGATAGAATATTCAAGAACTGTGGAACAATTACATATAATGGGAACACCAAAGGAGAAGAAAGTGAGAAAGGAGCAGAAGAAACATTTGAATTAATAATGGCTGAGAATTTTCCAAAATTAATGTCAGACAACAAAGCACAAGAAACTCAGAGAACACCAAAAAGGATAAATACCTAAAAATCTACACCTCAGCATATCATACACAAACTACAGAAAATAAAGACAAAGAGAAAATCTTGAAAGAAGCCAGAGGGGAAAAAAAACACCTTACCTATAGAGGGAAAAAGATAAGAGTTGCATCAGACTTCTCATCAGAAATCATGCAAGCAAGAAGAGAGTATGGTGAAACATTTAAAGTATTGAAAGAAAAAACCCACCAAACTATAATTCTATATCCAGGGAAATTGTCCCTCAAAAGTGAAGAAGAAATAAAGACTTTCTCAGATAAATAAAAACTGAGGGGATTCATCCCCAGTAGACCTTCCCTGTAAGAAATGCTAAAAGAAGTTTTTCAGAGAGAAGGAAAATACTGTAGGTCAGAAACTTTGGTCTACATAAAGAAAGGAAGAGCATTGGAGAAAGAATAAATGCAGGTAAAATAATTTTTTACTTTTCTTATTCCTAATTGATCTAACAGATAACTATTATTTCAAAGTAATAATAGTAAAATGTATTAAGTGACTAAAGCATATGGATAAGTGAAATAAATGATTGTAATATTATAAGGGATCCCTGTACTAACCATGAAGTGGTATAGTGTTATTCGAAAGTTAACTCCAATTAGTGGCAAAAATGTATACAGTAACATCTAGGGCAATCACTAAAATAATTGAAAAGAGGCATAATTAATATGCTAAGAGGGGAGAGAAAAATGGAATCAGATAAAATGTTCAATTAAAACCAGAGAAGCAGGAAAAGAGAGGAAGATTTTTAAAATGAAACAAACAACAAATGCAGTGAATAGAAGACAACGAGCTATAAAAGTAGTAGATATTAATCCAACTATATCAAAAATTACTTTAAGTGTGAATGGTCTAAATAACCAATTAAAAGACAGAGATTGTCAGAGTGGATTAAAAAAAAACAAGACCCAACTATATATTGTCTTCAAGAAACCCACATTAAATATAAAGACACAGGTAGGTTAAAAAGTAAAGGGATGGAGAAAGAGAACCATGCTAATAATACGCAAAAGAAATCTGGAGTAGCTATATTAATTTCAGACAGGCAGATCTCAGAGCAATAAAAATGATCAGAGATAAGGAAAGACATTACATAGTGAACAAAGAATCACTTCTCCAAGAAGACATAGCAATCTTTAATGTGTATACACCTAAAGACAGAGTATCAAAATATGTGAGGCAAAAATTGATAGAACTCCAAAAAGTAATAGACAAATCCACTATTACAATGAGAACTTCAACATCCCTCTTACTATAATTGACAGGTCTAGCAGGCAGAAAATCAATAAGAATATAGCTGAACTGAACAGCACCATTAATCAACTAAATCTAATTGACATTTACAGAACACTTCATCCAACAAAAGCAGAATACACATTCTTCTCAAGTTCACACAGAACATTCCCCAACATAGACCAATTCTAGGCTGTAAGACAAATTTCATCAAATATAAAAGAATAAGAATAGTAATCATTCAAAATATGTTCTCAGCGCACAATGATATTAAACCAGTAATGAATAACAGAAAGATAGCTGGGAAATCCCAAAATATTTGGAAATTAAACAACTCACTTCTAAATAATATATGGGTCAGAGAAGTTTCAAGAGAAATTTAAAAAAATATTTTGAGCTAAATGAAAATGAAAATACAACTTATCAAAATTGTCAGATGCAGCAAAGGCAGTGCTTACAAGGAAATTTATAGAATTGAATGTACATATAAGAAAAGAAAAAAGATCTAAAATCAATAATCTAAGCTTCCACCTTAGGAAACTAGAGAAAGATGTGCAATTTAAGCCTAAAACAAACAGAAGAAAATATATTAAAAATTAGAGCAGGAATCAATGAAATTGAAGACAGGAACTCACTAGAGAAAATCAACAAAACAAAAGATGATTCTTTGAAAAGACCAATAAAATAGACAAACTCTAATCAGGCTATCTAAGAAAAAGAAAGAAAAGTTACAAATTACCAATTTCAGTAATGAAAGAAGGGTCATCAGTGAGGCAGGTTAGTGTAGTGAAAGGGGGAAGGTGGCTGGCTCAGCAGACAACATGGCTGACAGACAACATGGCCAACAGACCACATGGCCACGAAGCCCTGCCTAGAAACCCCCTGAGAAGAAGGCTGCCAGAAAGACCTGGCAAGGTCCCAGCCATGAGAATCTCATTTGGCATGGGAATCCCATTCAGGGTCAAGGGAAAGCCCTGGATATTTTCAAAAGGTCTCACCATTGGCCCCCTGAGAAATTACAGGTAGGGCAACCAATCAGAACAGCAAACAGACTTTAAAAAGCCCTGACCTGGGGCCCCATGTATGCAATTCACTCTTCAGTACACCCATGGACCATGTACTTTTCTTGTTTTCTTGTTTCTTAATAAACTTTTTACTCCCTTGTGTATGTATGCCATAGGGTACTATGGCATGTCCTTAAATTCTTTTATGCGGCAAAAGCCGAGAACCTAGAAGCCCAGAAACCAGAGCCATCCATTAACAATCAGTACTGATCTCATGGACATTAAAAGGATAACAAAGGATATTGTGAACAATTTTATGGCCACAAATTTGCTAAATCAGATGCAATGTACCAATTCCTTAAAAGACATCATCTTCAAAAATTCTCACAAGAGAAATAAATAATCTGAACAGGCTTATACTCTTAAAGAAATGGAATCAATAATAATTCCTTGCTTTCACTAGTGAAGTAGATATCAAACATTTATAATGATAAAATGGTCAATAGATCAAGAAGATGTGACAATTACAAATATGTACCTCCCTAAAAACAAAATTCCCAAATTAATGGAACAAAACCTGATGGAATTAAAGGAGAAATAGAGAGTTGACACACACACACAAAAAAATTGTTGGAGATTTCAGTATCCCATTCTGAAAATTGAAGTAACAAAGGTAGAAAATCAGCAAGGATATAGAATTGAAAACATTATCAACTGACTTAACCACTGACATGTACTGAAAACTCTACCTGATGACTGCAAAATATACTCCCTTTTCCAGTGCATTTTAAACATTCCCCAAAAGTGACCAAATGTTGGGCCACAAAACAGGTCTCAAATTTTTAAAAATTGAAATCATATCACATACATTCTCTGACTACAACAGAATTAAATTAAAGACCCACAACATAAATAATCTGGAAAAACCCTGAATGTTTGAAAATTAAACAAAACTTCTAAATAACCTATGGATCAAAGAAGAAATTGAGAAAATTCTAAAATATTTTGAACTGGATGAAAACAAAAACACAACTTATCAAATTTGTGGGATGCAGTTAAAACAGTACTTAAGAGAGAAATGTATAGCACCAAAAACCTATATCAGAAAAGAAAGGTCTCAAATCAACGACCTAAGCTTCCATCTTAAGAAACTAAAAAAAGAAAAGCAAACTAAACACAAAGAAAACAGGAGGAAGGACATATTAGGACAGAACTTCATGAAAATTATTTTAAAAATGGAAAACAACAGAAAAAAACAAACCAAATTTTGGTTCTTTGAAAAAATCAACAATAATAACAAATCCTTAGCTAGATTGACCAAAGGAATAAAAGAGAAGATATAAATGGTAAAAATCAGGAATAAAAGAAGGTACACCACTACAGACCCTACAGAAACTAAAAGAATTATAAGGGAATATTATGAACAATTTTTTACCAACAAATTAAACATCTTAGATGAAAATGAACGGATTCCTGGACAGACAAAATTTACTGAAACTAACAAAAGGATAAATAGAAAATCTGAATAGACCAATAAAAAGTAACAATTGAGTGAGTAATTTAAAATCTTCTCACAAAATCCAAGTCCTAGATGGCTTTATTAGTGAATTCTATCAAATATTTAACGAAGAAATAATATCAATCCTTCAAAAACTCTTTCATAAAATTCAGGAGGGTTAATACTTCCCAACTCATTCTAGGATACCATTATTAACCAGATACCAAATCTAGACAAACCTCATAAGTAACCTACAGAACCACAGTTCTCATTTTATGTGAATGCAAAATTCCTTAACAAAACATCAGCAAACCCAATTAACTATTATATAAAAAAGATCATACACATGACCATGGATATTTATTGTAGGAATGTAATTTTGGTTTAATATCTTAAAATCAACTAATGAATTTGACCAGATTGATAGCATTAAAGACAAAACCCACATGACCATCTCAGTAGATGAGGGAAAAGCATTTGTCATGGATGTTTAAAAATTCTCATCAAAATAGGAATAGAAGTGAACTCCCTCAACCTGAAAAACAGCATCTACAAAAAAAGCCAATCACTAATACTATATTTAGTGGTGAAAGACTGAATGTTTTCCCCTAAGATCAAGGACAAGGAAATGATGCTCAATCTACTTCTTGTCACTTCCATTTAACATTGTACACGAGAGTCAAGCTTGTGCAATAAGGCCATAAAAGAAAAAAATTAAAGTTATGCATATTGGAAAGAAAGAAGTAAAATTATATTAGCAGTTGATATGATTCTCTATGTAGCAAATCCTAAGAAGTCTACCAAAAATCTACTAGAACTGATAAATGAATTTAGAAAGGTCAAAAGATATAAGCCCAAAATAAAATATCAATTTCTATATACTAGCAATGAACAATCCAAAAATGAAATTATGAAAATAATTCTTTCATGGTAGCATAAAAAGAATAATATACTTAGGAAAAATTTTCACAAAAGAAGGCAAGAACTATATACTAAAATGTATAAAACAGTACTGAAAGAAATCAAAGAAGATCTTAATAAATGAGGAGACATTCCATGTTCATAGATCAGAAGACTCAATATTGATAAGATGTCAGTTCTCCCTAAATTGATTTATAGGTTCACACAATCTCTATTAAAATCCCATCAGACTTTTTGGTAGAAATTGACAAATGGATCCTAAATTTGATATGGAAATGCAAAAGACCTAGAACAGCCAAGACATGTTTATAAAAAGAGAAAAAAATTAAGAGTTACATTATACTACTTGATTACAAAACTTACTATAAAGCTACAGTAATCAGGTAATGTGGTATTGGCATAAAGATGAGTATATCACATATTGGAACAGAATTGAAAGCCCATAAAGAAACCCTTACATTTATGAGATGTCACTACACACCCAACAGAATGCTATATTCAAAAAGCCAGATAATACCAAGTATTGGTAAGGATATGGAGAAACTGGAAACCTCAAACATTCCTGGTGGGAATGCAAATGGTACAGATACTTTGGAAAACTGTTCAGTCATTTTTTTTTTTAAGTTAGACATAATTGACCCAAGATTCAGCAATTCTACATTTTTTTACCCAATATTTTAAAATCCTCTTTATTTCAGAACTGTCTTTATGTACAGACATCTTTTTAAAAGGCAAATAAACTGGAGATTTTCCAAGAAACAGGAGCTGGAAATAAATTTTGAGGGCAATTGAGAAAACTTAAATTGTCCAAGAAGTTCTGAGGATCATGCTTCCTTAAATGTCCTTGATAACCATTTCAAATTCTTCCTTTGTGAACATGTGGAAATTCTGGCCAGGCTGCACTGTGGCTAGCTCTGTGTGAATTGCATTCAGTTTCTCCTCCATTACTTGTTTGAGAATGTAAGTGAAGATTTGATGGTTTCTTTCAGGGTCATAAACTTGTGATAAACTTTTTGCAAGGAACTCTGGGCACCATCTGAAGCAGAGACAATCACACTGTACAAAGGTCCCAGGTGGGTCCGTATAAAATAGCTGGGGTCCTTTCTCATCAACTCCTCCAAATAACAGCGCTACTCAAGAGGAACGAGACATGGCACCTGGATCGGCATCATCTTCTCCAAACTGTCGAGCCAGATTGGACACAGCCTGGGTCACACTCTCCACTGTCATTGCCTCATTGTAGGTGAGCCAGTGGTTCTGTGTCTCCAGTCTGGCTTTATCAGTCTGGTCTTAGCATTGGCAATTAGCCTGCTCATGGCACAACCTAGGTGAGCATCAATCTCTACAATTTTTTCAATGCTGCCTCGCTCCATGAGTGGGGAGGTAATTCTCTTCTCCACAGCGAGGCACATACCCTCTGATGTCTGGATCACAATGGCTGTAGAACCGAGCTTGATGGCCTCAGTGGCATATTCCACTTGAAATATCTTCCTTCAGGAGAAAAAGTATTCACACCTCTGTCATACCCAGACCGGGTGAGGAATATGGGTGAGGCAGGAGAAGGCAGCAGCAGCTATCCTGGGATTCTGAGGGGCAACACGATTCCGCCAGTGCCTAAGTCACCTTCATGGCCCCAGAACCCAGGGCCCTGCTCCGAACCAGCAATTCCACTTTGAGGATTCAAACCAAAAGAAAGGAAAACATGTCCACACAAAGACTTATAAGTGAATGTTCACAGCAGCATTTTTCATCATAGCCAAAAACTGGAAATAATTCAAATGTCTACCTATTAGGAAATGAGTAAACTAAATATAGTACAATGGAATACTGTTCAACAATAGAAAGTGACAAAATACTGGACCATGTTACAATATAGATAAACCTTTAAAAAGAATGCTTAGTTTAAGAAGCCAGATACAAAGACTAAATATATTGTATGACTCCATTTATATAAAATGTCCAGAAAAGGCAAATTTATAAAGACAGAAAGCAAATCAGTGATTACCTGGGGCTGTGAGTGGGGATGAGTATTGACTATAAATGGGCTAAAGGAAATTTGGGGGGTGATGGAAATGTTATCAAACTGAATTGTGGTGATGGCTGCACAACTCCATAAAATTTATTAAAAATTATTAAACTGTACACTTGCAAGAGGTGAATTTTGAGGTGGGAAAATGATATCTCATTTGAGCTATATAGAAAATTTTAAAAAAACCTAATGCTCAGTACTGATTCAGCAACTGGTGAGACATGACCTCTGGAAAATCTAAGCATAGAGTGACAAGCTCCTCACCTGTGTAGATAACAGCATCCTGTTGTGACATAAATTCCCTCTTGCTCCCCCAATTTGTAACGACTGACCACACCGTGGCCCTGGCTAAAGCCAGTCCTGCTCTGGCCATGCCTTTTTCCAGCTGTGCGTCATCCCTTTGGACACTCAGCTCCCACTGCCAAGATCGCTGGGACAGTGTGCCAGGTTTCCAGCCACCTGCTCCATCCTTTTCGGCATCACTAGATGTAGTTATTTTCAGTATCAGCAATATCCCAAGCATATTACAAATACAACTAAAATAAATTATAATCTAGAATCTTGACCTTTACCAAAAGAAAAAGAACAAAAATGTGCATTATACACACATAACAACTCTGTCCCTATTTCCCCAACAGATGGTACCTCAGGAAATACTGGCTGACACTTTCTGGCTTACCAAGAATACTTACCAGTGTCTACCCATAAGCATAAGTATGTGTGTATGTGTGTTTGTGTATGTGTGTATGTGTGTGTGTATGTTCCAAACAACCCAGATGTAAGATGAGATGTGAAGATGGAGGAATTTGGCTTCTGAGCTATTGAATTTTACTTGAAAGACACGTCTCTGAAGGAATGGAAGTTTGACATCATCACTTCCTCTGTCAACTTTATTCTTTTGGGGTTTTGTTTTTTTCTGTTTTTTTTTTTGTTGTTGTTGTTGTTTTTTGTGTTTTTGTTTTTTGTTTTTTGTTTTTTACTTTCTTAAAGGAAAGAAATTTCTTTGAGGCTGCAGCTGGCTGTCTCCAAAGAGAGAGCAAACCAGCACACTTCCTGCTCTTGCCTTTCTTTTTCACTCTGGACCTAGTCATCAGCTGACCTTTCAGGGCTCCAAAATTCCTTAACTATTTCATGTTTTAAGCTGAGTGCTCTTGATTCTCATTCATTTCATACCAGATGTTTATTGAACCCCTATTAAGTGCAAAAGGCTGTCTTAGATGCTGTGGAGGATACAGAGATGAAAGACAATGGCCCTGACCCAGATTACAATCTAATTAAAGCAGGAGATATAGGTAAATTGTGTAGACAGATAACTAAACTATTAGGAAGCAGGTGATCAGAGATACAAACCAAGCTGTTAGAGTTTTGAGGAAGAGGGAAAGCCTTTGAAGTAGAAAACCTTCATGGAGAAAGTACAACTTAAATCAGGCCTCTAAGGATGGATATCGTTTTGATGGGCAGAGTTGGAGGAAGGTGGAAAATATAGGTAAAAGGAAGGATATGTGCCCAGAAGAGATTTTTAGAAATGGGAAAGTGCAAGGTGTATTGGAGGGAAAAACAAGTAATTTCATTTTTGCTAAAATACAGAATATATATTGAGGAGCAGTAGTAGATAAATTTATATATTGGAGTCAAATTATGATGACTGTTGAATGCCAGTTCAGATTTTGACTCATCTCCAAAAAGATGGTGTTAACCTTCTCCCAACTCAAAATGCATTAAATAATGGAGACAAAGTCTCAGACTCTACCTTGACAAGGCCCATAACTTACATCTGGAGAACTTTCTGATACAATCACCAAAAAAATATAGGTGGTTGTACTGGATGAACGTTAAGCCACATCCAGTCCCAAAACTGTCAGGTTTTGTGGTCTCCAGAAGGCCACGAGGAGAACATGGACTCTATCTTTTATCTTTTGGTGCCTGTGTGGCCAGAGCTACACAGTGTGGCTTGTAGGGGAAAGGCCTGCCTCTGGGAGAGGGAGATATGCCAGAGGCATGGTTTGTTCCAGGTCAGTCTCTTCTGAAGCTTGGAAATGCACGGCCCCTTCAAATGGATAGTTCTGTGTGGTGTTGTGAATACCTGTGGGCTGCTCCACACTGCTGACACAAGGACAAGCAAACATGCAGTGTGCGCCTGCTGTTTTAGGATCTGTCTGATCACTGTTTCTTCCACTGAATAGGCAAAGACTCTTAAGGAAAGCCTCACAGAGGAGCAGTGAAGCCCCAGGCAGACTGTCAGAAGAGCTTGAGAAGGCTGACAAATATGCAAAATCTTTATCAGCGACTCTCTGCTGGTAGTCCCTGGATTACCAGGGTGCCTGATGCAATGAATACAAAACACCCTCTGGGGCCCCAAGTCCTGTGATGGGAGCAGAGGGAAAGGGGAAGAAAGCACAATATCTCAGAAACAGAAGAGATGGAAGATAAATGTAATAAATCAGACGACTGACCTGTGAAAATGTTGAGTAGCACGAGGGTGGGAAGAAGCTATCCGTGTCATTTAAAATTTTTTTTTAATGCAGTAATCTCTCCATAAATCCAACTGCAGCAGCTGCAGCAGCCCCAAAGTGGAAAATGAATGGCTTTAGGTGCTGGCTGTGACAGCTGGAAACTTAATGTGTGGAGACATTGGGAAACCAGCACAGAACATGCCACCAGGATTCTGAAGACATTTGCACTGCAATCAGAGGCTGAGGTTCAAATTCACGGCCATCCAGTGGATTTGATTAAGTAAACATCTGCTGGGTGCTCTTCCTAGTTCAGCCACTTGGCAAGCTGCAGTTAACTTGGATGTTTTCTCCTCAGCTGAACTATTGACCTGTGAAGACCCATCTATCTCTAAACTCTCCATTTCTTTGAATCAGTAATTTTTACTCTCAGGGCTTAAAGTATCAGAAAAGGTCGAATGGTTTAGGAGAGTCTAAATATTTTGAAGCTAAAAAAACTCTTTATTTTAAAAAGGGGAAATATTGCAGAAACTTGATGAGACAGTTAAGCTGTGATATTCATTTTCTGGCATTGTCTTTGATTGTATCAGGACAAAAACAGTTCTAAAGGTAGAAGAGGAGACAAAGAATTGGAAATAGCAGAGAAAGGACCTAGATTCAGAAATATCTTCACACATGCCTAAAATGCCAAATCCTGGATTCCCAATGAAAATATGTACCATCTAAATGCTACTTAGGAAAGTCTCCTAGAACCCGAGCCAATTCTACAGATTAGCTCAGTGCTTTTCTGAGCCCTCTCCAGCCTCCCTGCTCCTACAAACCTCCTTGTTCATTCCTGCTCCTCCTTTGAATGTCCTGTCACATCACTGGCATCATTTATCCACCCAGCCAAGAAATCTCTCTTATTCCTTTTCCTCACCTCCCCCCCACCCCACATCCAATCAGCCACCAAGTCCTACTGATTCAACCTTCTGCATGTATATTTAAACCTCCTCTGCTACCCATCCTCTACTGATTTACTTCAAGCCCTCATAATTGTGCATCTGAATTACTGCCACATCCTCTTAAATGAAGCCTGTCCATCTATTCAAGACGTGCTTTGTGCATCAGGCTCTCTTTTAGGCCCTGAAGACACAGTGGTAAGAGAGAGACCCCTCATCTCATGGAGCTTCTATTGTAGTGGGAGAACCAGACACCGAAACAACTAAATAAGGTGATTATAAATCCTGGTAAGAGCTAGGAAGAAAATAAGCAGGGTGATGTGAGAGAGGGTAGCAGGATGGAGGGTGATAGAGGAAGGAACATGGGAGCTGACAACTGAGGGAGGGAAGGAGAAGCGGGAAGAGCAAGTGTGAACAATTGGGGGAACAGTGAGGCTGGAGTATAGTGAGAAAGAGAGTGATCTAGACTGAGGTTGGATGCACCAAATAACAGAAAGCATTTTCAGCCTCAGATTGGAGTTGGAAATTTTTCATAAGAGCAAGGGGTAGCTATTTATGGGATTTAAGCAGAGAAGTAACAATATAATTTATGATTTTAAGAAATCACTCAGATTAATGTATGGAGAATGGATTGGGGGGGGCAAAAGAAAAGTAGGTGGTACCGTTAGAAAGCTATTGTAATAGTGCAAATGAGAGATCATGGTTGCTTGGGCGAGGTGATGGTGGGGGTGTTGGAGAGAAGTGGATGCATTCAGGGTATGTTTTTGCAATAGACCAGATTTACTGATGAATTGGTGTGGGGGCGGTGTGTGTGTGTGAAGGAAAAAGAGGATGTCTATGGGGTGTGGCTTGAGTAATTGGATGGATGGTGGTGATACATACTATGCTGGGAAAGACAAGGGGAAGAAAAGGTTTTAGACAGACAAGTAAATGGAGGTCAAGAAGGCTTCTGGATATAGGATGCTGTGGCTCAGGGGAGAGGTATGGGCTGGAGATATGTAATTGGGAGTCATCATCCAATAGATTATGTTTAAAGCAGTGGGACTAGGTGAAATCGCCTGCTGCAGCAGGGGAGGGGGTTATACCTAGAGAAGGAAGAGAAGAGGAAGGGTGATAAGAGAAGGTCCAGGACTGAGTCAGGAGGCACTCTAATATTCAGAGGTCACAAAAGGAGGGTGAGCCAGCAAGGAAGCTGTGGTTTTCACAGCCCTAATTCACCTTCCTCATTGGAGCCAGAGAGATGTCTCTAACACCTGGATCTGATCATGTCTCCTCCTGCTTAAAACACTCTATTATGCTCTCTCAAGAAAGTTTAAAGCCCTTAGCATGTTGATATACACAAGCCCCTTCACAATGGAGACCCGCCTCCCTTTCCTTTCTTCGGCTCCTCTTCCTCACAGCCTTCATTATAGCACTTTAAAATTGTACACATGTCTCTGTTATTTGATGTAACTTAAGGAGAAGAATTATGTCATCATCAACTTTGCTTTTTCAATGCTCGATAACATTGTTGAACAAGATGAAGAAAGAAAGGGGGGAAAGAAGGAAGGGAGAGAAGGAGGAAGAAGAGAAGGAATCACTATTTTAAGTGAGAAACTTCATAGCAATTCTAGTTTGTGCCATCTTCTTCTCAAGCATTTTTGAAGACTATGAACTCTGGGATGGAATGAGACGAGCCCCATCTAGAGGTAGAAAAATGCAGGAATGGACTCATTCTAAAGTTTTTTCCAGAAATAGAAACCACTGACCAGGCAAAGCTGGAACTTACCCCTATCAAAGTAACTTTTTAAAGAAAGCCAATTGTTAGTAAAAATATCTAAAAACCATTCCCAATAAGAAATCTTTTCCAAATACTTTATAAACAAATCAGAATAATAATAATAATAAAAAAATTTTTCACCTGATCTCTGAACTTATAAAGTATGTCACTATTCCCTTTGACATAAAGCCCCTGAATATTTTATAACTTCATATAATTGGATCTTGAGAGCATACTAGGAGGTTTTAGCTCCTTCCACATCAGTGATGAAATGACACTTCTTTGCTTGGAGAAATCAATTGCTTTCACCGCGACTACACTTTCAGGAGAAATATCCGAGAAAAGAAGGCTCTAGCTGAGCACACTAGCTCTCTGTAAGTAAGGGGTGACTGATGTCTTAGATGAGGGGTTCTTACAAGGGGTCCCTGAGCTTGAATTGAAATTCAAAAACACATTCTTCTTGTGGGGACATGTTGGTGTGGGTGTGATCTATTTATTAAATAACACACAGTACAGTGTGGACTTGGTAAGTAAGGGGTCTGTGGTTTTCACCTGACTGGCAAAGGGGTCCGTGGAACAAAAAAAGGTTGAGAACCCCTGTCTTAGACAATCAATCTAAGAAGTTTAGTACCTGTCTGAACGTCATAACAAACCCAAGTGGATAACAACAGCAATCAGCAATTCTGCTGCTCAACTGTAAATCATCAACAAGTAATTGCTCTGTTATTGTTAGAGGGTTTTGTTCTAAATAAAGGGTGGAGAAAATGATGGGATGTGGGTTGCAGTTTAAACATGTACTGTGCCCACGTAAAATAAAACTTCAATTCGGAGGATATTTTTATATTCCTGTTTTTGAGTTCTGTTGTTTCAGAAAACACACAGGTTTGGTTTGGCTTGGAGCATGATATTCCATTTATTTACTTATAAAAGACCAACCTCGATTACGTTCCTCAGTTCAGTTAAAACCACTAAATAAAATAGCCCACAGAATAGAAAGAGTGGGACTAGTCGAAAGTCTGGGTTCTTACCCCAGCTCTGTGACCTCAAGCAAGTCATGTTGCATTTCTCTCTCTCTCAGATTGTTGTGAAGAAAACACAAAATGTTGCACAGGAAAGCATTTTCCAATTTTTAAGAAGTTTTTGGCAAAGAATTTACATACAACGAAATTCACAGATATTAAGTGAACAGTTCAATGAGTTTTTGACAAATTCATATACTTATCTAACCTACACTTCAATCAAAATATAGATTATTACCACTGCCCCACCAGAAAGTACCTCAGGCCTCTTCCCAGCCAATACTTCCCAGTCCCTGCTTCAGATGCAAAAACAGCTGTGATTTTTTTTTCCACCACATATTATTTTTGCCTATTCTAGAACTACAAGTAAACGGAATAATACAGTACTATTCAGTAGGTCTGGCTTTTCACTTAGGATAATGCCTGTGAAATTCATCTGTGTTGTCACATACATCAATAGTTTTGTACCTTTCTATTGCAGAATAACATTCCATTATTTATCAGTTCTCCATTTTAAGAGTGAAGTTTAATATGTTTTGACAAATTATACACCGTGTAACCACTTGCACTAGCAAGATAGAACACTTCCATTACCCCAAAATGTTCCTTTGTGCCCGATACAGTCAATTCCCTCCTATCAATGGCCCCAGGCACTACTGAACTACTTTTTTAAAAAATTTATTTTATTTTATTTTATAAGAGAAATTACGAGTTTACAGAACAATCATGCATAAAATACAGGGTTCTCATATACCACCCCACCACCACTACCTCGCATTGGTGTGGAACATTTGTTACAATTGATGCTAGTACATTTTTTATAATTGTACTATTAGAGTCCATGGTTTAACTTAGGATTCACTGTTTGTGTAGTATAGTTCCATGGATTTTTTTTTTAATTTATTCTGTTACCATATATATAAAATCTAACATTTCTCCCTTTTAATCATATTCAGATAAATATTTCAGTGCTGTTAATTGCATTCACAATGTTATGCTACCATCACCACCACCCATTACCAAAGAATTTCCATCATTCCAAATAGGAACCCTGTACATTTTAAGCTTTGACTTCCCATTCCCTAACCCCAGCCCCCACGCCCTCTCCTGGTAACCTATATTCTAGATTCTGACTCTATGAATTTGCTTATTCTAATTGTTTCAAATCAGTGAGATCATACAATATTTGTCTTTTTGTATCAGGCTTATTGTACTCAACATGGTGTCTTTAAGGTTCATCCATGTTGTAGCATGTATCAGGACTTCATTCCTTTTTACAGCTGAATACTATTCCATTGTATGTATATAGCATATTTGATTTATCCATTCATTGGTTGATGGACACTTGGGTTGTCTCCATCTTTTGGCAATTTTGAATAATGCTGCTAAACATTGGTGTTTGTGTCCCTGCCTTCAATTCTTTAGGGTATATTCCTAGTAGTGAGATTGCCAGATCATATGGTAATTCTATACTTAACTTTCTGAGGAACCACCACACTGTCTTTCACAGCAGCCGCACCATTTTACATTGCCAACAGCAATGAATGTGTGTCCCTATTTCTCCACATAATCTCCACCACTAGTTATTTTCCTTTTTTTTTTTTTAATAGCAGCTATTCTATTTGGTGTGAAATGTATCTCATTGTGATTTTGATTTGCATATCCTTAATGGCTAATAATGTTGAACATCTTTTCATGTGCTTTCCGGACATTTATATACTGTCTTGGGAGAGATGACTATTCAAGTCCTTTGCCCATGTTTTAATTGGGTTATTGGTCATTTTGTTGTTAAGTTGAAGGATTTATATATTCTGGATATTAAACTTTTCTCAGATATGTGGTTTCCAAATATTTTCTCCCATTGCATAGGTTGTCATTCTACTTTCATGATAAAGTCCTTTGAGTACAGACGTTTTTAAATTTGATGAGGTCCCATTTATCTATTTTTACTTTGATTGCTTGTGCTGTGGGTGTAAAGTCTAAGAAACCGTCACCTAACACAAAGTCCCAAAGATGCTTCCCTATGTTTTCTTTTAGGAGGTGCATAGTTCCACCTCTTTTATTTAGGTCTTTGATCCATGTTGAGTTGGTTTTTGTATATGGTATGAGGTAGGGGTCTTTCTTCATCCTTTTGCACATGGAGATCCAGTTTTCCCAGTACCATTTGTTGAAGAGACTATTCTTTCCCAATTGAGTGGACTTGGCATCCTTGTCAAAAATCAGCTGTCCATAAGTGTGAGGGTTGATTTCTGAGTTCTCAATTCTATTCCATTGGTTTATAAGTCTGTCTTTGTGCCAATACCATGCTGTTTTGATTACTGTGGCTTTGTAATACGTTTTAAGATCAGGAAATGTGAGTCTTTCAACTTCATTCTTCATTTTCAAGATGGGTTTAGCTATTGGAGCCCCTTGCCCTTCCATATAAATTTGATGATTGTCTTTTCCAGTTCTGCAAAGAAGGTTGTTGGGATTTTTATTAGGATTGCATTGAATCTATAAATTGCTTTGGGTAACATTGACATTTTAACAATATTTAGTCTTCTAATTCATGAACGTGGAATATCCTTTCATTTATTTAGGTCTTCTTTGATTTCTTTTAGCAATTTTTGTAGTTTTCTGTATATAAGTCTTTTATATCCTTGGTTAGATTTATTCCTAGATATTTGATTCTTTTAGTTGCTATTGTATCAGGAATTTTTTTTTCCTGATTCCCTTTTTGGATTGCTCATTGATGGTATATATAAACACCACTGATTTTTTTGTGTTGATCTTGTATCCCACCACTTTTCTGAATTCATTTATTAGCTCTAGTAGTTTTGTTGTGGATTTTCTTCTGCCATTTTGCTATTAGCCTTTGTAAGTCTTCTACCTTTTTTGTCCCTAACTTCTGTTAATGCCTACTTTTACATTTATTTGCTTTTTGTGTTGTACCATATTGAGTGCCTTCTCATTTCTACCTGGATATATTTTTCTTCTATTTTCCTTGTGATTCATTGGGTTAAATTTTAACATCCTAGATACATAACAATCATATTTGGATTGATACCAACTTAACTTAAATTGAATGCACAAATACATTTCCTATACTGTAGCAGTTTGGCAGTTTGATATAGTTATGAATTCCAAAAATAGATATTGGATTATGCTTATAAACTGGTCCGTTAATCTGGGCATGATTAAGTTAAGATTAGGGTGTTGACTGGGCCATGTCAATTGGGCATTGAGCCCCACTCCTTGATGGGTGGGGAATCAAATATAAAAGGCATGGCAAAAGACAGAGTTGGAGCAATTTTGATGTTGGGGTTCTGATGAGGAAGGAGAGAAGGCCCTGGGAAAAGAGATAAGCCATTCACCTGACAGTTCACAGCTGGCCTTGTGGAGAGAGGCAGAGCCTAGAGAGTCTCATTATCTACAGCTGACCTTGTGGAGGAAACAGAGGAGCTGAGCCCAGAGAGAAACGGAGCCCCAGGAAGAGAGGAACCCAAGAAGCCTGAACCCTGGAAAATGTTGGCAGCTGTCTTGCTCTAACACGTGGCAACAGACTTTGGTGAAGGAAGAAACTTATGCTTATGGCTTGGTAACTGTAAGCTTCTACCCCAAATAAATATCCTTTATAAAGACCAACCGATTTCTGGTATTTTGCATCAGCACCCCTTTGGCTGACTAATACATATACCCTCTGACCATCACCATACTTTCTGTACTTGTTACCCCTCATATATAATGCATTGTATAGATTTATCATTATTTTTATGCATTTACATTTTAGCACCTATAGGAATTAAGATGTGGAGTTAAAAAAAACAATACATGACAATAATACTGGCATTTGTAATTATTCAAATGATTACCTTTCTTTCTTTATGACACTTTGAACCACTATCTAGTGTCCTTTCCTTTCAGTCTGAAAAACTCCCTTTAGCCTTGCTTATAGGGCAGGTCCAGTGGTGATGAACTCCCTCAGCTTTTGTTTATCTGAGAATGTCCTAATCTCTCCCTCATTTTTGAAAGAAGGTCTCACCAGATATAAAATCCTTGGCAGGCAGTTTTTTTTTTTTTTCCTTTCAGCACTTTAAGTATTTCATCCCACTGCCTTCTTGCCTCCGTGGTTTCTGATGAGAAATTGGCACTCAGTCTAATTGGGACTCCCTTGTATATAACTGGTTGCTTCTCTCTTGCAGCTTTCAAAATTCTTTCCTTGTCCTTTGCATTCAATAGTCTGATCAATATATGATGGGGTGTATTTTTCTTCATGTTTATTCTGTGTAATGTTCTCTGAACTTATTGGATGGACATTTTCTTGTCTTTTGCTAAGTTTGGGAAGTTCTCTGGCATTAGTTCTTTGAATATTCCTTCTGCCCCCTTTCTCTCTTTCTTCTCCTTCTAGGACTCCCATAATGTGTATATTGGTGTACTTGATGGCATCCCCAAGGAGTCTTAGGCTATTTTTGTTTTTAATATTTCTTTTTTCTTTCTGCTTCTCAGCCTAACTCATTTCAAGTGTCTTATCTTCAAGTTCACTGATTCTTTCTTCTGCCAACTCCAGTCTGTTCTTGAAACCCTCCTGGGCATCTTTCATTTCAGTTATTATGATCTTCAACTCCTGTAGCTCTGTTTGGTTCCTTTCTAAAATTTCTGTCTCTTTACTAAGACTCTCATATTGCTCATTTGTTTTTTTCCTGATATCCTTTAGTTTTTTTATCTTCATTTACCTTCATCTCCTTGAGTATTTTTAAGATCATTTTTTAAAGTTTTGTTCAGTATGTCCACATTCTTCTTGCCTTCTTTGTTGGTGTTTTCTATATTTTTATCCTCTTCCTTTGGATGGGCTATCATTTCCTCTTTCTGTTTGTCTTGTACTCTTGTTGCACACTGGACATTTTAATATTTTAAAACTTTAACTCTGAGATTTATTCCCTGATATATCTGTTTCTTGGTTTTGTAACTAGCTGGTAATAAGAGATTTTCTTGAGCTTCAGCCCTCCTATCAGGAAAGTCTTCCCAAGGCAAATGCAGTGTGAAGGGTTTTCACTGTCTTTCTGGGCCTTTATCTTGTCCTGGGCTTCTGCTTTTTAGTTGCTTTGGAGTTCCCCTGTTTATAGGAGTTTGGTTGTCCCCCCCTTTTCCCAAGAGACAGACTCTCTCTTCTTAGTGTTCAAAGGCCTTTGTCCAAGACTGTCCATCTCTATAGTTTTCTATACTACTTTTGTTGCAGCAAGCTGCTTTTGCCGGGAGAGCAAATTCTGGAAAGAGGGGCACAACAGAGAGGACTTTTCCAAGTCAGTCTCTCCCTGCCAAAACAGGGCTAGGGACCCACAAAGGGATTCAGACCAGCTCTAAAATATCCTGGGGAGGGAATCAGGAAGGACACCAAAATCTTCTCTGATAGCTCCCTAAAGCTGAGCTTTCCTGGCCTGCCCAGCACATGCAGCTCTTCAGCTAACTGTCCCCTGCAGTCCTGAGGAAGCACAGCATATTTAAATTTGCACCACCACTCCCCCTGCCAGAAATGGCTGAAACGATGGCTGCTACCTCCTTTTTCTGGGTGGGTTGAAATAATGGCTGCTGCAGCCTTTGTCCAGGGCAGGTTGAAACAATAGCTGCACACAGAGCCGAGTCCCCAAAGATCTGAATTCACTAATCAAAATCCATTATCAGTAATCAGCTGTGCCCAGCCCTGTTCTTTGGGATTTTTATGTCCCTTTCTGATACCAGTGAGCTACCCGGGGACTGGACCTCACAGTGGCCTCCTGTGAGAGTGGGGTATGGGCACCAGTAGCCGCCATGCAGAGAGAACAATTTACTGTTCCTTACCATAATTTATTAGCCTCTTCCTCCTGCTCTTTCCTGGAATATACAGTGTTCTTATGATCTCTGGAGTTTCAAAATATTTGTTTGAGACAGTTCTTGCCCATTTAAGAGTTGTTTTAGTGGAAGGACTGAGTCTTGGATCTTCCTACTCTGCCATTTTCCCACAATCTTCCTAACCTGCTTTTTAATCCTTGTAGCTTTGCATTTTCTAGAATTTCATATGAACAGTCATATACTGTGTAGCCTTTTGTGTCTGCTTTCACTTCCCATAATATTTCAGAATCCATCCATGTTGTTGGGTGTGTAAATAGTTGGTTCTTTTCTATTGCTGAGTAGTATTTCAATGAATGGATATACAACTTATTTATCCATTCCCAATTGATGGGCACTTGTGTTATTTCCAGTTTGGGGCTATTATGAATAAAGGGGCTAAGAAAATCCATATACAAGTCTATGTGTAGATGTTTTCATTTCTTTGGGGTAAATATATAGGAGTGGGATTTTGGGTCATGTAGCAAGTTTATAAGAAACTGCCAAATTATTTTTCAAAGTGGTTGCACCATTTTGCATTCCCTCTAGCAATGCATGAAAATTCCTTTTGCTACATGTTCTTGCCATCACTTGATTTTGTCATTCTTTCTTTTTTTAGCCATTCCAGAGGATATGTGATGTTATCTCACTGTGGCTTTAATTTGCATTTCTCTAATGACTAAAAAGTGTTGAGTATTTTTTCATGTGTGTATTTGCCATTCATATGCTTTCTTTGGTGAAGCACCTGTTTAAATCTTTTGCACTTTTTGTTAAAATTGGGGTGTCTGCCTTTTTCTTATTGAGTTGTAAGAGTTTGTTTTATATTCTGGAAAGTCTTTTATCAGATACATGTTCTGCAAATATTTTCACCTAGTTTGTGCTTTGTCTTTTTATTTTCTTGGCACTGTCATTTGAAGAGCATAAGTTTCAAAAATTTTGATGAAGTCTACTACATCAATACTTTCAATTCATGCTTTTTGTGTCCTAACGATGATATTTTTGCCTAACTCAAGGTCACAAAAATTTTCTATGTTTTATTCTAGAAGTTTTATAATTTCAACTCTTAAACATAGGTATGTGAGCTATTGAAAGGTAATTTTTACATATGGTGTGACATAAGGTTCAACATTCAGTTTTTTCCATATAGCTATACAGTTGTTCCAACACTATTTGTTAAAATGACTAGCATTTCTCCCACTGAACTGCCTTGGCATCTTTGACAAAAGTTAATCAATCATGTATGTGTGGGCCCATTTCTAGATTCTCTTTCTATCTTTAATCCAATAGCACACTGTCTTGATAACTGTGCAGTCATTCTTGAAATCAGGTAGTGTGAGCATTTCAAAATTTTCTTCTTTTTCAAAATTGTCTTGGCTATTCTAGGACCTTTGAGTTTCCATATAAATTTAAGTATAAGCTCGATATTGTGTTGAATCTATATGACAATCTGAGGACAACTTAACAATATTGAGTCCATAAGCATATAGTTTTTAGTGTATAGGCCTTGTACATATTTTGATAAATGTATTCCTAAGTGTTTCTTATTTTATGAAGCTACTGTAAATGGTATTGTGTATTTTTTATTCCAATTGCCAATTATTCATTGTATAGTATATAGAAATACAATTGATTTTTGTTACTGTACAACTTTGCTAAACTCTAATTCGTTTTAATTTTTTTGTAGATTCTTTAAGATTTTCTACATACAAAATTATGTATTATGTGAACTGTAAATAATGACTGTTTCACTTCTTTTCCACTCTCATGTCTTTTAGTTATTTTTCTTACTTTGCTGCATTGCCAAGGACCTCCAGTATAATGTTGCATAGAAATGGTGAGAAGAGATATCCTTTTCTTCTTTCTAATCTTAGCGAGAAGGCATACAGTTGATCACTGATAAGTATGATGCTAGATGTTGGCTTATCATAGAGTCCCTTGAAGAAGTTCCATTCTGCTCCTAGTGTGCTGAGTTATGTTTTTATCATGAATGAGTTTTGAATTTTTTCAAATCCTTTTCTGCATCTATTGAGATGATCATATGGTTTTTCTTTTTTGTCTATTAATATGGTAAATTACTCTGCTTAATTTTCAAATGTTAAGCTAACATTGCATTCCTAGGATAAACCCTGCTTTGTCAATATATTACTCTTTATATAGTGTTGCTGTATTCTATTTGCTAATATTATGTGTACTTTTGCATCTTTGTTCATGAGGAGCATGGATCTATAGTTTTCTAGTATTAAATTGGACTGCTTTTGGTATCAGGGTAATGATGGCCTCAGAATTAGTTAGGAAAATTTCCTTTCTTGTGGTGGTTTGGAAGTGTATGTACCCCAGAAAATCACATTCTTAAATTTAATCCATTCCTGTGGGTGTAAACCCATTGTAAAGTAGGAACTTTTTTGATGAGGTTACTTCAGTTAAGGCATGGCCCAGGGTGGGTCTGAATTCTCTTAATAGAGTCCTTTATAAATGGGATGAATACAGAGAGAGAAGATGATAGAAGCAAGATGCTGAAAGCAATGAAGCCTGGAAGAGAAGGGAGAGACCCCCTTCTGCCATCATCCACATGGTGGAAGCCCCAAAGAGAGCACGGGTTAACACTACCCCCTCTTGTCACTGCCTCCCACCCACCCCAACCTTTGTCAGGATCCCCCAGCAACTCTCAGAACTGTGGGGGGGGTGTTCCTGGGGCCTTGTGGAGGCCATGATTTCACAGAAGACACCCCTCCCACACACCCACACACCTCATTCTTGATTCCTGGGGAAGAGGGGTCACCTACAATGAGAATGAGACAGTTTGACACAGATCACAAAACAAAATAAAAGTGTTTTTGACCAGTAAAAAAAAAAAAAATGTGATAGAGGAGTCCAGGATTGCTGGCAGCCAGTCTTCAGGAAGAAAGCATTGTCTTGATGATGCCTTGATTTGGACATTTTCAGGGCCTCTAAACTGGTAGCTTGTAAGCTAATAAATTTCCATTGTTAAAAACCAACCCATTTTATGGTATCTGCTTTGAGCAGCTTAGCAAACTAAAACACTTCTCTTCTACTTTATAAAAACGTTTGTGTAGCACATGCATTAAGTTTTTGTAGGCAAGTTTTCTTTGTAGGCAAGCTTTAAATTATGATTCTAATTTTTAAATAGATATAAGATTTTTCAGCTTATCTATTTCTTCTTGAATGGGTTTCAATAGATTGTTTTTTATATAATTTTTCATTTCATTTTAATTTTTTCATTAAATTGTTCATAATATTTCTTAATTATTCTTTTGATGCCAGTAGAATCTTGTAGAATCTGTAGTGATGTCCCCTCTTTCGTTCCTGATATTGGTTGTTTGTATCCTCATTCGTTATCCTGATCAGACTGACTAGAGGTTTATCAATTTTAATGATCTCTTTAAAGAACTTGCTCTTGGTTTCATTGCTTTACTCTATTATTTTCTGTATCATTGATTTGTGTTTTTATCTTTATTTCCCTCTGTCAGCTTACTGAAGATTTAATTTGCTCTTCTTTTTCTGTTTTGTAAAGTAGAAAATCAGATTAACAATTTAATGCTTTTTCTTTTCTAATATGATCATTAAATGCTAAGCACTGTTTTAGCTGCATCTCATAAATTTTAATATGTGTATCATTTTCTAATTTCCCCTTTGATTTCTTCTTTGACAATAGGTTACTAAGAAGTGTGTTAGTTTAATTTCCAACTCTTTCAGGACTTTCCTGATATATTTAGATTATTTATTTCTGTTGTGGTCAGAGAACAGACTCTATGTTTGAATTTTATAAATTCATTTAGACTAATTTTATGGCCCAGAATATAATCTAGCCTGATAAATGTTCCATGTAAACCTGAATAAAACAATGTATATAGGGGTCGGATGTGGCTCAACTGGTTGGGCGTCCGTCTCCCATATGGAGGGACCCGGGTTCGATCCCCGGGACCTCCCGGTAAAATAATAATAATAATAATAATAATAATAATAATAATAATGTATATAGTCTTTTTGGATGGAATGTTCTATATCAATTAGGTCATGTTGGTTGATAGTGCTTTTCAAGTTTTTTCTAGCTTTATTGGTTAATTTTATACTTATTCCATCACCTATTGAGAGAAGAATATTGAAATTTCCAACTCTATATGCATATTTGCCTACTTCTTCTTTCAGTTCTATTAGATATTGTTTCATGTATTTCATATCTCTTTTATTGGGTATATATGTACTTAGGATTGTTTTGCCTTACTGATGAATTCACCCATTTATCATTATGAAATGTCTCTCTTTTTGAGAGTATTGCTTGTTCTGAAATCAACTTTGTCTATTATTGATAAGCTTACTCCAACTTTCTTTTTTGTAACTTTTTAAATTTTTATTTTTAAAATACTTTAGATTACAAAAATGTTACATAAACCAACTTTCTTTTAATTAGTGTTTGCATGGTATGTCCTTTCCCATCCTTATACTATTAACCTATCTATGACTTCATATGTAAAGTGAGTTTCTTAATGCAAAATTTAGTTGTGTCTTAAATATGGCAGTGCTCTCTCATGAACTATAACAAATGTACAATACTAATTCATAGTGCTAATAATAGGACGTGTATGGAAAAATATACCAATGTACTTTATGGACCATAGTTAGTAGTAACAGTCTGATCATGTTCTTTCAAAATCCATAACAAATGTTCCACAGCAATGTAAGGTGTTGGTGGAAGGGTGATATATGGGAATTCTGCACATTATGCATGATTGTTTTGTAAGCTCACAACTTCTCTAATTAAAAATTTTTAAAAATTATTTGTATCTTGCTTTTTATCCAATTTGTCAATCTCTGTCTTTTAATTGGATTGTTTAGACATTCACATTTTATTTAATTATTGATATTTTTGGTTTAAATTTACCAGTTTGCTACCTGTTTTCTATTTGTCACATCTGGTCTTTGATCCTTTTTTCCTCTTTTCTTGCCTTCTTTTGGGGTACTTGAGTAATTTTTACAATTCCGCTTTATTTTCATCATTGGATCAACGATATCTCTTTCCTTCCCTCCTTCCCTCCCTCCCTCCCTTCGTCCCTCCCTCCCTCCCTTCCGCCTTCCCTTCCTTCCTCTTTCTTTCTCTCTCTCTTCCCCCCCACCTTTCTCTTTCTCCTTCTCTCCCTCCCTCCTGCTCTGTCTTTCTCTTTCTCTTTCCCTTCCTCTCTCTCTCTCTCTTTCTTGGAGTTACTCTAGGGATTGCCATATAGATATTTAATTCATCATAATCTACCTTTATATAATATTATACTTTTCAGCTGTAATGTAAAAAACAAACATTATACTTCTATTTTCCACTTCTCTCCTTTGTGTTAATTGCTATATATTTTATGAACAACACAATGCATTGTTTTCTTTTCTGCTTTAAACAGTCAATTGTCTTTTTTTTTTTTTTTAAGGGGGTACTGGAATTGAACACAGACAAAGATGGACACTATATATTAGTAAAACAGCCTATTCATGTTTTCTTTATACCCTTCAGCATGTTTATAATAAAACAGTTGCTCTTAGGTCCTTATCTGCTCATTCCTTCAGATATCTCATTTTTGCATCTATTTCTATTGATTGATTTTCTTCCTGGTTATGGGTCATGTTTTCTTGCCTCTTTGCATCCATTGTAATTTTTTTTTTTGGATGACAGACATCATGAATTTTATGAGGTTGAGTGCTGGATTTTATTATATTCCTTGAAAGAAAATGTTGGGCTTTCCCCCGGCATATGGTTAAGGTGCTAGCAGATGAATTTATTACTGTAGAGGCTTCCTTTTAAGCAGTGATGGCGTGGTACTAGAGTACACCCCACTATGAAGGCATGACTCTTCTAAGAACTCTGCTCAATGCACTGCGTTTATATGAGGTCTCTCCATTTTGATCAGGAGCCATTTCGATCAGGCTCCAGCCTTGTGTGAGCTCTGGGAATTGCTCAGCTTACTGCTTTCTGGTGGTTACTTCCTCAGTCTTAGGGAGTTCACACTGCACACGTGTAGGTTGGTACTCAGCCAAAGACTTGGGGCGACTTCTCTGTAGCTGTCTGGAGCATCTATTCTGGGCAGCTTCCTTCTCTTCAGTACTCTACACTAAATATTCTAGCTTCATGGACTTTTCAAACTCTGAGCTCTTCATCTTAGTGAAACTGCTGGACTCCCTTTGGGTTCCCTTGCTTTGCACTGCAGCCTGTAAACTGCCAATGTCAGTAAGCTGGGGGCATTCACAGGGCTCACCCCCTTCATTTCCCATCTCTCAGGGATCACTTTTGCACCATCTGTTGTCCAAAGTCTTATAATTGTTTCAAGTGGGAGGGCAATTCCCAAAAGTTAATCTTATTTTAAGTCTTTTACATGTACATCAATTTTCATAATAGGCCTTTGAAATAGATGGTCATTATTACTTTCTCTTTATAATTGAGGAAAGGCACAGAAGAGTTAAAAAACATCACCAAATTCTTATACCAGCTAAAGGTTAAAGCTGAGATTTGAACCCTGGCAGTATGGCCTGTCCTTTTAGGCACTGTATTTTATTGACTCTCAAGGAAGTACTAGAAATATTAAAATTGTTAATGCATACTTACAGCATCAAAAAAGAAGTAGGATGTGGCTGTGATCTCAAATTTAAAGAAGAGGGTGGATATAAAGCTATGGGACATAGGTGGAAGTTATTTTCACACCTACAGAATGGCTCAGGCCATGACTTCATCAGTGTGAAGCAGATGCAGGCCAAGGGGCAGGTATTCCATAAATACTAAGGGACACCACTGCTAGTGTAAGCAGGCAGATGAAGCATCCTTCCAATATAGAAGAATGCCCCTTGGACTGACCTTGGCAACATCGGCGTTCTAAAGAATGATGTGTTCAATTTGCTCGGCAAGGCTGAGAGTCAGCAGTTTTGAGGACAGACATGATTGTCTAGGGAGCAAATCACAGAGGACACTTTGCAATTAGAGAAGCTGCTATGGAGGTATGAAAGTCAGGGTTCTATAGAAAAAGAATTAAGTGCTGACTGTAAAGAATGGCCTCTATTTCACAACTAAAGTTAAGAGATCCGATGCCTGGCTTACTCTTCCTCCCATTGCGAGAACTGTCTCTATTCATCATCCATTTAGACTCATTCCTTTCTGGCAGTGAATGGGTCGTCACAGTTCATCAAGTATATGTCCCTGCCTCTACAAACATCAGTCTTACATTCTCTAGAAACGTCAAGAGTTCATGGGCATAAATGCTGTTTTGTGTAGTAAATGCTTATCAGTATCCTTTTGAAAGTAATAACATGAAGAGTGACCTAGCCTCTCATAGCTGAATTTTTAAAAAATCCAAATTCTTTTAGGCTGAATTTCTCAGCAATATTAACTCTGTACTAGGCATTTGCTCAGTTGAAAACCTCTCAGCAGTCTGCATATTTTTCCACAATAGGCTTTATAACATCTTGTCTTGCTTACTCAATACCTAGGTAGCAGGCTGCATTTTATAGCTCCACTCCAAGAGATGTTTTTGTGCAAACCTTCAGTCTTTAGGTACAAATGCCTCTTAGTCAATCTATTTTCCTTTTGGATGATGATGTTTTGGGCTTCTTTCCAGCCTTGGAATGTAAAATATACTTTTCATCTGTGCCAGTTATTAATTTATTGTCTTTCTGCCCCAAACTCACCTTCTTTGTCCTGCTTTGTAATAGTGGAGTCCATATTTCTTTTCCCAGCTGGCTTGATACTAGGCTTTGGCAATAAGGAGTGTAAGAGGAACACTGCAAGGCTAGAAGAGGAAGAAGGGAATTTTCTCCTTCCACTGTTTTGGTTTTCCATGTGGTATCAAGTAGATGAACATGCAGGTACCCAAATGGCAGAGGCAGGTAGTTCTTGCAGCTCAACAGTGAGTGCCCTCCAGCCAGATCCTTTGTCACCAGGGCAGCAGGCAGAATCCTCCTGTGACAACAGGAGCTCTCCTCAGAGGTCTGGGTCCAGGCTTGCAGAGCCCTCTTCTTGGAGTTGCTGAGTTCCTTCCTTGCTTACTTTTCCCTAGCCCTAGGATTAGTAGCTACTTTCTGAAGCTACTGTCTCTGTTTACCTTAGAGTTCTCTTTTATCCCCTTTAGAGTTTACCACCCTTTATCTAGTCAACAATTCTTTATATTAAATTTTCCCTGTTCAAATTTCTGCTATGATTTCTGTCTGCTATACCATCTAAGGATGGTTTGGTGTTTGATTTTTATTTTGAAAGATGATGACAAGAATAAAAGACTCCTTTATTAGGGCATGATGTTTGTGTGTGCTTGCCACTCATATAGGTTTAAAAGAGGCAGTATAGTACAATGGTTAAGAGCATAGAAACTGAAGCCAAATTGGCTTTTCAACCTCCTGTGTGTCCTTGGATGAATTACCTCTTTGAACCTCAGTATCCTCACCTGTAAAATGAGGGGGGAAGGGATTGCAAGATAAAATTCAATATGCCCAATTAAATTTGAATTTCAGATAAACAACAAATAAAGTTTAGTATAAATAAGTCCCAAATATTGCATGGGCATCCTGTATTTTCTCCTTGCTAAAATGGCAATGCTAATATTACATCACAAAAGTTAAATGAGTTAATGTGTTTAAAAGGCTTGGAGCAAACTTGACACATAACAAACACCCAGTAGTTAGTAGACCTATGGTTTGCTTTTTAAAGTGTATCAACATCCTTTTTCAGGACTACTCTGCTGTGAATTGTCATGTGCTTTCTTCCTTCATTATTCCCTCTAACCACACTGCCACAGCCCCCTGCCTTCTACCCTTCAAGTCAGCAAGGTCAGGCAGTCTTTTAGGTAGGGGTGGCCAACGATTAGATCAGGGTAGGTATCCAACCCAAGGTAACCTGGTCACAGATTGGATATCAATCCATTAGTCAGCCTGGCAAAAAGGATGTTGTCCAATGAGATTAGTAGGAATTAGCTAAACCAATCAGAATTTAGACTGATGATACGGATGGAGACAGATCAGTGAATACCAAAGCAAAGAAGAGCAGACATGCAGAGATGAGAAAAGTTCTCATGAGGCAGACTTTGAGGTACAGAGAAAGTGGGCAGCTTGTTTTAGAATGGGAAAATCTTGATTTTTTCACATGTATCCCTATAACAAACTCCTCTTTTCTTGAGATAGCTGGAATGAGCTTCTACACCTTGCAAACAAAGCACACACACACATGCATGCACACATATTCACACACAATTAAATGAGCATTCCTACATCATTCAACAATGTTGTACGTCGCTACTCTTGTTTAGGTACTATTGGTGGCAGTGAGGATACTAGTTGAGAAGCACCATCTCCCTGCTTGAAGACGTTAGAGTCTTGGAGATGGGGAGTGCAGGGAGAAGTTGTGTAGAAATAAGGGACTATATATTCCTGATAAATGTCAAGACAAAGGTATGTGTAAATAAGATCAACTAATATACTTAGGGAATTACAAATGCATCTGATGGTAAAGTAAATCTTTTCTGAAAAATACAAAGGATTCTTATGCTAGCAAAAAACAAAATGGGGAAAATTGCTCCTTTTCTCTTTTTCACTTCAAGGCCTTGAACTACAGCTAAGACTATGATCATGGAAAGGTAGAAGGACCTCAAGAAGCAGGAGGAAAAGCAAGGCATTTGCTAGGTTAGGGCAATATGAGTACAAACACAGTATTTTTTTGAGGGCATGTGTAACTACTTATAAATTACATGCCCTGTGTATATGCACGCATGTAGACATAAATACACACATACTAATGACATACTGAAGGTTAGTGGATCTGCCACGGCTAGAAGGATTAGAAGTCCACCAGACAACTCCCCTCCAATAAGATCACAGAATCATGTTTTCCAGTGTAAATACTGTGAACGATAAATTACATAAATCTTAACCATAGGCTTGGGAGCACATGAAAGAGGACAAAGAAGGATGGGAGCTATCAGTGTAAGATGCAGGCACCAGGGGGTAAATACAATAGAGATCAAGAACCATACTTGGGAGATTCAGATGGAAGACTCCCTGGAAGTGGGTGGAGCTGGCAAAACCCCTGGGGAGATCTTGAGCACTCAAAGGCTCAAGAGACGTCAGTGCTGACAAATAAGCAAAAAATTAGCCATGTCCTTTTGTGGAACTCAGTGCCTTCTTCCTCCATGGTGGATTAATGATCCAAGATGAGAACAACACACAACTGAAGAAGTGGGAAATAAACGGTTAAAGTGTACTATTGACAGAGAGATCTTATTTCCAGTGATTCAGATGCCAAAGGAAGGGAGGGATGAAATGAACTCTGCAGATGGATGAAATGCTAGAGTCCCAAGGTTGCAAAGAGTAACATAACCTCAGCTATCAGGGACCTAAGTACCTCTATAACTTCTGGCACCTGGAGACTGCCAGATGCGTAAACAACCCCAGTAACTGGGATAGAGGCAGGTAGGCTCAGGCTGTTTGGCTACCGGGACTGATCTTGAATGTAGGTGGGTAATCAGCTCCTCAAGTGGTTCAATTTATGTCTTCCTCACCCCAGTAAACAATTTGCTATCCCATCATTGGAGACTCATGCCTTTGCACTCTCCTCCAATCTCAATCTTTTTTTTTTTTTTTTTAATATTCCTGAGTGAAAGAACTTATTACAGCATTGTGTTTAAGTGCTGGGTTTTGGAGTCAGACAGATATGGGTTTATATCCGTATTAGCTGTTGGACCTTGGCTATGTCACAAGCTCTCAAAGCCTTAATTTGCTTATCTGTAAAGTTGTGATGATTACACCTAGTCCATAGAATCATAAAGACTCATCAAAATAACGTTTATGGCAGTTATTATTCTGTTATTAAGGAATTCACATTCAGGTGTGACATAAGATTTATGTTTCCATAGAATGGTGATATGGTGTAGTTACACTATGGGTAAACTCAGACTGCTAAAATTTCTGAGCTGCCAGAGACTTTGAAGATCACCTGGGATGGAAAGGGTGCTGAAAGGAGGAAGAAAATGAGAAAGGAAAGGGAGGAACTGAAGAGTTCCAGAGACGAATATCACATGAATTTAATTCATTCACTCCAAAAATCTTTCTTGAGTGCCTGCTATATACAAGGTACCATGCTAGAAACTGGCATTGCCCTAAATATTGTTAGAGTCTAGTATGAGAGACAAGATATAAACCCACTTTGTGATAAGTCTCACAAGAGAGCAGTTCTATGGACATGCACATGTCTACCTGAAGGGAGAGCAACCAAGGGCCATCTCTGGGTTGTACCTACCCTGGAAGGTACCTATTCCATCTGCTTGTCTTTCCTCTTTTTAAAGATCCCCAAGGCAAGCAATTTCACAGCTGCCCTTGGTCACCAATTCTGTCTCTCCAAACTATAATAGTTGATTCTTCTGAATGTCTAACTGAAACATCTTGTGCTGTAACTAAAATCTGGTCCTTCTGCTTACTCTGTTCTCAGAAAAGGTGAACAGCTGGCCACCATCTTCTGCATAATAAGTTTTCAGGGGGTTAAGACTGTTACTTAGTTCCTTCCAACCTCTGGATTCGATTACCTATCACGAATTGACTGAGAAAACGGGATGCAGGCATGGTACTTTATTTTAAATAAATGAGTTCCTGTGGGAATTCCATGACATGAAGACAGTGAGGAAACTTTTCCGTTGACCATCGCAAGATCTTGGGATAGGCAGCTAGCTGCAAGGTGGTCGGTGATTTTCTCCCAAGGATAATATATAGACTATGATTCATCCTGGGGAATGCTTCATCTCTATTAAAACCCACAAAAATTCATTCTAAAACCTTAATTTTAGAGGACAAAGGAAGTTTGCTCTACACCCAGATAATCAGATACTTTCTTGGTAAAATGAAGAGTAAAGGAGAAAATTCAAGATTCTATTTTAATTCAATCCTAACTCATTTGTTCTCCTACTATCAGTTTCTAAAAAAGATATCTCCATTTATTGCCTCTTAAATCACTCAAATTATATGTATAAAATGATAATGATTTTTAAATACAAAATACTGAATATTTTGGTTTATAATGCCCATTGCTGAGGTAGTACCTTCCAATCCAAGAAATACTTTGTTAAATTGACCATTAAGCTGCCTTGTGTTTTGTTATACTTCTCTTCCAGTAGCTCAAGCATTTTGTAGCATGAGTTTTAAAGAGGTATTTAGAAGGCAGCTCATTCATCATGTTTCTGCCTCTAGTAAGTCTATACCTAATAGTGTTCAGACAGACGGATTTCTTCTGTCCTTCAAAAGGTCTATGAAAAGAAACCATACTTTTGTTAAGTATAAACAGTATCTATGTCTAAATTTATCCTTCTCTTGCTATCATCAAAACAAAAACATCAATGAGCATGCATCTCAATTCCTTCGTCAGAATTTTCATCTTTTCCTTTTTTGTTTTTCTCTTTTATTTTCCACATTGTGCTGTCAATGCTCTAACTTCCACGTGAAGTTCTTTCCAGGGACTTAACCTTTATGATGAAAAGGACTTTGTTTCTAATCTACTTTCCTTCTGCTGTAGCTGAATCCAACAGTCTCTTGTTTGTATTACACCTTGTCTCCCGAGACTAGACTTACATGAGGACCTTCACATAAAATGAATCCCATTTTGCAAGTAGGAGGAGCAAACCATTTTGGTTAAGTGTCTTGGTCAAAATCACACATTGAGACACAAACTGAATTCAGGATTGATTTCCAGGCAACCAATGGGATTCCTGAGCATAGCGTTCTTCCTAAAAAGAATAACACACAAGACTGGCTAGAGGTAGATATATGGATGAAATGATCTTTTAAGAAGGCTTTCAGTCTGAAAGAATTTTCTAATAATATACGGCGATCAATATAGTGATCGAATAATATAGCAAGGTAGTCTAGGTTATTATGACCCAAAAACTCAGTGGATTCATGGATATTTCCCGTATCTCTCTATTTTTTCACATTTGTACAAAGTTTCGTCTCCAACACGACAGACTAATTTTTGAATGACACAAAGATGAGAAGGAAGGCTAATAGTTGAATGATAGAGTTACATAAAAGATATGTCTTGAAGCCGGAACAGTGGGTTAATAGCAATAAGATTAAATTTAACGAGACACTCCCTCTCCTCCCTCTAAATTCCAGCTCCTTTCCCAGGAGGAAGGACTTTCAACAATTTTTGTTGTATATGATTCAAACCCTGCATTATTCCTTAACATTATACCATAAGCAATTTCCTACATCATTAAATATTCTTCAGAAAGATCATTTTCACAGACACATGATATCCCATCTTTTCTATGTACTGTATTTTTTTAACATTCCCCTATTTTTGGCCAAATATGTTGCTCCAATTATTTGCTCATATGAAAAAGCTTTTAATATAAATAATATATAAATATACTATATAATATAAAATTACATAAAATAATATATAATAAATATAAAATCACCCTTTTATATTAAAATCATTTAACAGGGATAAATGTTTATATTTGAGCTTTTATGTAGGCTCAAAAATACAATCACGTTATTACAGATTCTATTTGAATGGTTTTCCAGCAATTGCTAGGAAAAAAAAAAAGACTGAGGATTTTTTATTGTTCACAAGTGCGATATTTCCCGAAGGTATAATCAGTATAGCATCCAGACCAAGGAGGTCTTAGTTTCTGTCATTCTGTGCTAGTCACATTATATCTGGAATACTGTGTCTATTCCAGATTACCACTCTTCACAAGCAACACAAACATTTAGAAGAATTCAACCAAATTTGGTAATTATCAGATGTCAAAAGGCTGTAGGAAGTGAGAGATTTAACCCTTAAGAAGAAGAAAACTAAGGTTATGAGATTACAGGTTTCAAATATAGGCATATCTTGTTTTATTGTGCTTTGCTTTACTGCAGTGAGCAGATAATGTGTTTTTTTTACAGATTGAGGGTTTGTGGCATCCCTGCATCAAGCAAGTCTATCGGCACCATTTTCCTAACAGCATGTGCTCACTTCGTGTCTCTGTGTCACATTTTAATTAAGGTATATACATAGTTTTTTAGACCTAATGCTATTGCACACTTAATAGACTACAGTACAGCATTAACATGACTTTTATTGCACTGGAAAACCAAAAAATTTGTTGACTTGCTTTTTTTTGATATCCACTTTATTGCAGAGGTCTGGCACTAAACCCACAATTATCTCCGAAGTATGTCTGTATAGGAAAGAGCATCTGGAGCAAGGAGAATTAGACTTATTCTAAGGTCTGAAAGCTATAGGCAGCAGATTTCAGAAGATGTGGCCTAGAGCAGTGAAAAAGCAAAAAACTAAACAAAAGCTAGTGACACCCTAATGGACCATCATAGACTGCCTTCTTCCCACTGAACACCACAGGCTTGGAAGAGCTGGCTAAAATCAGAAATGGCCTGAAGGTGAAACAGCCATCTCTTCCTCCTCTGTACACTCTTGGATTCTTCCAGGTTCCATCCTTGGCCTCTTGTCACTATACACTCACCTCAGGTGAGCTCAGCCATTTCTATGGCTCTTACAACCACTCTCAAATCTCTATCTCTAGTCCTGACCTTTCTCTTGAGCTCCACTACCATATAGACAAGAGTCTTTTCAAATGTAATGCACCAAAGCTAAGAGTTAATTATCTTTCTGTCTTCATTAGTCAGGACTCTAGGTTGCCAAGAGCCAGAATTCCAACCTCAACTAGTTTAAGCACAAAGAGCAATTTACTGGTTCAAAGTAACTAAACTGAGGGGTGGGCAGGGATTTTCAGCCTCAGGATTGCCTGAAATCAGAGAATGAAAGGCCACCAAACTCTTTCTCTCTCTCCTATCTTCTCTCCTGGTGTTAGTTTCAATTTGCCCTACTGTAGACCAGCTTCTTCCACATAGAGAGGACTTACCACTAGCATCTCTAGACTTACACCTTCTCAGAATTCAACATCAAGAAAGAAAAGCCCTTCTCCTTTTGTGCCAATTCAAAATTCAGAAATGCCAGGGAAGGTCTCAGACTGCATCACATACCTGTATTCTGGCTAAACACTGTGGACAGGATGGAGAGCATGAGATATTATGACTGAACCAGTTTAAATCTGGTGTCTCCCCCTAGAACAATCACTGTAGCTAAGGTGATGGGGCAATGCTTTAAAAAAAAATGGGGCAGGGGTAGCTCTCATTAGGTTCATGTATACAAGTTGAGGCAGAGGAGAAGGACAGGGACCTTTGACGTTCCTGGGAAGAGGGAGCGATGCTGGGTGGGCAAAAACATTAGTGTCCTCCAATAATGCTCTGTCTTCCATATTCTTACTCTCCACTACTGCCATCTCTACTTAACCCGTCTTGCAAACTGTGCCTCAGCTTCTTAAAAGCTTTGGTTAGTTGCCCAATCAAAATACAAACTCCCCTTAGATTTTCCAGCCTTATCTCCTCTAATTCTTCTGTTCTATACTCCCTGCTTTCCGCCCACACCTGCTGCCATACTTGCCTACGATTCCTCAGATACACAGACCCCTTGCTCAGCTCTGTGCATTTGTCCTTGCTACTTTCTTTTCCTGGCTTGGATCCTCCTTTCTCACTTTTGTCAGCTGGCCTTTTCCTTTAATATTTAGGGAAAACATTGCCTTGCCTTTAGGTTACGCTTGCCCTAGTCTCCAGGAACCTTTGATCCCTCTACCCTTTGTGTTTCCCACAAAACTGAATTCATACCTCTGACCAGCACTTATCTCATAGAATTACCATTTTTTTGTTTACATATCTGTTTCCTCACTAGCCAAGAGTTTTTAGAAGCCACAGACCATACCCTACTCCTCTTTTTTTTTTTTTTACCGGGAGGTCCCGGGGATCGAACCCGGGTCCCTCCATATGGGAGACGGACACCCAACCCGTTGAGCTACATCCAACCCCCCTACTCCTCTTTGAAGTCAGTCCTAGCACCGTCCCTGGCATGTGAATAGCTATAGCCTGGCACATAGTGAAAGGTCAATACACATTTAATGACTAAAGTAACAACTAAGAATTTCAAATTTTTATAATTCATTTGTAGTTTAAATAACCGAAACCAGATATTGCCATAGCTAAGGGCTCCTCTTTTTCTTTAGGAAATAAGAGTGAATTAAAATCTAATGAGGGGAGCGGGTGTAGCTCAGTGGTAGAGCACCTGCTTCCCATGTATGAGGCTCTGGGTTCAATTCCTGGACCTCCTAAGAAAACAACAAAAACAACACAAAACAAAAAACTATGAAAGGCTAATGAGTGGATTCATTTAGATTCCATCGAAAATACTCCATTCAGATTTACCAAATGCTGTTGCAGTACCCACCACCCAGTACTGTGATATATATTTGAAACTTTTTTTCTCTCTTTTTTTTAAATATATATTTTAAAAGATGCTTAGATTACATAAATGTTACACAAAAATTACAGGTATTCCCATGTTCCCCACTTCCCACACCTCCTACAACCTCCCACATAAACATCCTTCATTAGTGTGGCACATCACCTGCAATAGATAGACACATCCTGGGGCTTTGCCACTAAGCATGGACCATAGTTCACATTGTAGACCACACTCTCTCTCACACAGTTCTGCATGTTATATGTTGATGTAAAATGGCCTATATCTGTCTTTGTAATGTCACTCAGGATAATTCCCAAGTCCCGAAAAAGCCCCTGTATTACAACTGCTTTCCCCTTCCCTGCCCCAAAAGTGTCCAGTAGCCACTGGCTCCACATTAGTGTTGTAATTTCTCCCATTACTTGAATCATAATATGTCTACAACAGAATACCAGTGAGTCCACTCTAGTTCATAGCTCTTCCCCCAATCCTGAGGAGTTTGGGATGCTGATGTCCACTCCACCTCCAAGTGAGAGGGGGCTTATATTCCATGGGTAAGATGGATGGGATTATCCTGCCTGCAGCTGCAGACTCCCTCCATTCACTGGGATGGCTGTTGTCCATCATCATCTCCTCACTAGGTGACTTGGGTGAGTCCCATTTGAAACTTTTTAAACCATCATATTAGTCCAAAATGTAAATAGATTTTATCTTCCCTGGGTTCCAAAGTGGACTCTCAGCCACGAGTAGATAAACAAGCAATGGACCTGTGGAGTTGGCTACAATTTAGACTATTCACATACCTGTTTTTCAACCATCAGTTCTCTTCTGTTGATTAGAATATTTCAACAGCAAAGATCTCAAACAGCTGTGGGGTTTATAAGAAGTACATTGTTATTACTAATAAAGTACTTTTATTTGTGAGTGATATGACTTTTTGCATTCATTGGACCTTATTTAAGACTATCTCCATCCCATTCCTCTCCAATCTGCTTTTTCACATGGGAGATGATGCGGTGAAGGCCAGCCAGCTGCCTCCTACAAGCCCAGCATATTACCCCTGCTACAGACGGTGATCTACCACACAGACTTATGCCAATTATAACTTACTCTGTATTGCCCCATACTTTTGCAGGAATTCCTCAAAATCTAGGTATGTTTATGAGAATGTTCCTTGCCTGAAGATGTCATCTAACCTGTATGGCAGCAGGGAGAACACCTGAGAAGTGACACTAGATCCCATGGCCCCCAGAGCTACCATTTTTCCTATTTGAAGATCATCTGGCAAGAGAGTTAACTCTCCGAATACAACTCTGGCTGCACTGAAAATACCCTCAATCTCTGCCACTTTATCCTTTATTTTAGTATATTTTGCTTACTATTTAGTTTTCTGTCTGCCTCCCATTTTATGGTCCAAGTCTGATCTAAGCTGGAAGGACTGTGAATACAAACTGCTTTACAGAATTGGTAGCTTATTTTCATTTCGACAGCTTTGAGACAATAAAGGGAGAAGAAGCTGTGCATCACAGAAATGAGAGCAAGAAGGGACCTTTAGACCACTTCTTCATTTTACAGCTGTGGAACCAAGGCCCAGGAATTTGCCAAGTAGGTGGAAGAGCCAGGACTGTGTTGCAGGTTAATGCAAGCAGTTATAAAACTAACAAACATAAAAGTGGTTGAGGCATTGGGCTAGGTACTACCAGAAGAACAGAAAAGAGTAAATTACAACCTGGTCCTGAAGGACTTTATAGAACAATGATGGCAGGTTACTTAACTGCAGTCAATGATAATCTAGACATGGCAAAGGTAGTAGGTGCTAATGTTGCTGTTGCCAATGTTACTAATGAAAATGTACCAAGGATTCTCAATGCAAAGTCCTCAGACTGGAAGAGATATTCAAAATCATACTATCCTTATCCACAAAACTACCCTGCTCCCTAGTCCACTAAGGGTTATCTGGAATGGATGAGATACAGATCTGTCTGGAAGACAGTTCTCTAAATCACAGATCTATTCCCCTTTACTGTGCTTGGCCTTTCTGTGCCTTGGTCTTTCTCTCCTGCATCCCAAGTTCCTTATGCTTCTTGAGAGGTGAAGGATCGTGGTGAGATCTGACCTATAGCATTACAGTATGATTTCCCTAAGACCATCTGAGCCTCTAACCATGGCCTTACAGATGCTTTCCTCTTGGAAAAACCCAACTAGTAATAATAATTGTATCCAAGTATTGAGGAACTACTATGTATCAGATACTGTGTTAAGTGCTTTACATACTCACACAGCCTCAGGTAATTCGCACATCACTTAAAGGCTAGGAAACAACAGTTCAGAGAATGGGCAACTTGTCCAAGTCTGTGTAGCTAGAAAGTGGTAAATTTGGGCATGTAATCTAAGATGGTCTGATTCTAAAACCTATCCTTTTCATTACAGCACATTGCTTTTCAAACATAAAATGCTAATCCCATGACATATCTTTTTAAAATGCTAACCTCCTAATAAATCTTTTTAAAATGAACAATATCAGTGCTAAGATCTTGTATATATAACTATGCTACAACAAAGTCACATTAAAAGATGGGTGGCTGGTCCTCAGGTTTATCAAGATGGTGGTGTAAGATGCTCTGGGATACTGTTCATCTGCAGAATCTTTGAACAACTAGCAAACACTGGCAAAGCCATCTTCCTTAAACTCCAGAAAACAGTTAAAAGGTGCTAGTAGCTGGGAGAGTGCCAAATCAAGAAAATATAACTTTAAAAATGGTAGGAGACACAGAGCCCTTGCTGGACCATCTTTCATCCCCTCCCCAGCATGGTGTAGAGTGAGCCTGCCCTCCCATTGTGGGTCCCTGGCCCTGTTCCAGAAGGAGCAGAGTGACACCAGTGCACATAATACTGGGGTGCTTATATGCCAGTGCTAGTCTATTGAGTGGCAGCCTGAAAGATTGAAGCAGGAAACTTATCTTAGGCTTACCCTGCAAGAACTTGCCCTCAAGGAACTTGTGGACAGCAAAAGCTGTATAAGAAACAATTAAGTCAAAGTAGCAGGGGCAAAGAATTATCTGCTTTAAACCAGACAGAGCATGGGGAGGGGAAGAAAGTCTGTTTCATAGGGAGGAGAGGGGGCATTCAAATTCCTATAAATGAAGAAATTCCTAAGGCCACAAGCAAGCACAAACTAAAGACAAGACTGAGGCTTAGAAAAAATGGAGAGGACCTTGCACTTCATATTTGCCTTGGGCTGAACTTCTTGATAGGAGGGATTAAATTCTGAAGGAGTGTACCAGCCAATCAGAGCTGATTTGCAAAAGACTGTGAGTGTAATTTTTTGCATTGGTTTGTTTCTTTTTGTTAGTTCCTGGTGTTTTAAGGAAATTTGTGTCATCTCACTAGCTGGATACAAAATTAAGGTACATACCACTCAGAGACTAAATCCCATAGCTAACACTTTAAAATATTAAAATATTAAAATATTAAAATATTAAAATATTAAAATTTTATATTTTTATATTTTATCACAGGAAATGATGGCCCAGCAAAAGGAACTGGATAAGAATTCAGAAACCATCAATGACGAAGACCAGACTTTGGACATACCAGACAAAGATTTAAAAAAAAAAAATGATTCTCAATATGCTTGAGGAGATAAAGGAAAACACAGAGAAAGTACTAAAGGATATCAGAGGTAAAAATGAACCCAAAATATGGGAATCTCAATAAATAGATAACAATTTAAAAAAGGAACCAAATAGAAATGCTGGAGTTGAAGATGCAATAACTGAAATGAAATCTCCCTACAGGGTTTCAACAGCTGATTAGAGCTGGTAGAAAAAAGAATCAGTGAACTTGAAGAAAAGACAATTGAAATGACTCAGGCTGAGGAACAGAAAGAAAAAGGAATTTAAAAAAGTGAACAATAGCATAATAGATTTGTGGAATACCATCAAGCATACAAATGTATGCATTATGGGAGTCCCAGAAGGAGAAGAAAGAAAGGGGAAGAAGGAACATTCAAGGAAATAATGGCAGAAAAATTACCAAGTTTAATGAAAGACATGAATATGCACATTCAAGAATCCCAATGAACCCCAAATAGGGTAAACTTGAAGAGAACCATGCCTAGACACATAATAGTCAAACTATTAAATTCAAGGACAAGGAGAGAGTTCTGCAAGCTGCAAGAGAAAAACAACATGTTATGTACAAGGGACTCCCAATAAGATCAAATGCTAATATCTCATCAGAAACCATGGAGGCAAGAAGGCAGTGGGACAAAATATTTAAAGTTCTGGGGTGCAGATGTCGCTCAAATGGCTGGGCGTCCATCTCCCATATGTAGAGACTTGGGTTCGATCCCCAGGACCCACAAATAAAGAAAATATAGAAGGTGCGTAGGCCACCAGGCCCCGCAAGCAGGCATGCCGTCAGGCCCCGCGAGTGGGTGAGCCCCCAGACCCTGCACACAGGTGCACAGCCAGGCCCCAACCCAGGGCCCCATGCGCGGTGCACTGTCAGGTCCCGCGAGTGGGTGCACTGTCAGGCCCTGTGAGTGGATGCGCCATCAGGCCCTGTGTGCAGGTGCGCTGCCAGGCCCCATGTGTGGATGCGCCGCACACAGCAAGATGAGGACGTAACAGGAGAGTGACACAAGGGAGAGCCAAGACGAGATGTGCTGAAAAACCAGGAACTAAGGTGGCACAGGTGGCAGAACGCCCCTCTCCCAAATTGGAGGTTCCCAGAATCGAATCCCAGTGAAGACAGGAGAAGGATGAGAAGAGAGGGCAGGAAACGGACACAGAGAATTGCCCAGCGAATGGACACAAAACCAGCAGAAACAAGGGTGAAGGGGGTTAAAATGGATTTTAAAAAAGTAAATTAAAAAATCTTAAAAAAAAAAAAAAAAAAAAAAAATTTAAAGTGCCGAAAGAAAATAATTGCCAACCAAGAATTTTATACCTGGCAAGATGACCTTTCAAAAATGTCTTAGAAATTAAGGCATTACCAGATAAACTCAGAGGGAGTTTGTCACCACTAGACCTGCCCTACAAGCAATATTAAAGGAGTTCTTCAGACTGAAAGGAAAGGACACTGGTCAGTGGATTGAAGCAGCATGAAGAAATAAAGACCTGCAGTAAAGATAACCATATGGGTAATTATAAATGCCAGTACTAATGTATTATATTTTTGGATTGTAATTCCACTTTTTACTTCTCATAGGTTCTAAAATGCAAATGCCTGAACAGTAATGATAAACTTGTGGTTTTGGGCATACAATGTATAGAAATATAATTTGTAACAAGTACAAGAAAAAGATGGGGGATATAGGAGTATAGGAACAGTGCATGTGTTTGCTATCGAAATTAAGTTGGTTTCAAATCAAATGTTATTGTTATAGATATAGGATGTTAAATTTTAGCCCCATGGTAACCACAAAGAAAATATATTAAAATATACATAGAAATAAATGAGAAAGGACTCATTGGAGGACTAACAGTTCCCAATTTTATAACTTATTACAAAGCTGCAGAAATCAAAACAACATGGTACCAACACAAGGACAGACAAGTGGATTTCAATTGAGAGTTCAGAAATAAACCTTCATCTATGGCCAATTGATTTTTGACAAGGGTGTCAAGTCTGTGCAACTGAGAAAGAACAGTCTCTTCAACAAATGGTACTGGGAAACTGGATATCCCTATACAAAAGAATGAGGTGGGTCCCTACCTCATACCATATACAAAAAACTCAAAATGGATCAAAGACCTAAACAGAAGAACCAAAATATACAACTCCAGAGGACAGTATCTTCAGAACCTTGTATTCAGAATTGGTTTCTCAGACTTTACACCAAAAGCACAGGCAACATCAACAACAACAGATAGAGTGGACTTCATCAAAATTAAAAGCTTTTGTTTATCAAAGAACTTCACCATGAAAATAAAAAACAACCTACTCAATGAGAGAAAATATTTTAAAACCACAAAACCAATAAGGGTCTAATATCCAGAATATATAAAGAAATTCTACAACTCAACAATGAAAAGGCAAGCAACCCAATTAGAAAATTAGCTAAAGACTTGATTAGACATTTCTCAAAAGAAGATATACAATTGACCAAAAGCCCATGAAAAAAATTCAATATCATTAGCCATTAGGAAAATGAAAATTAAAACCACAACAAGATACCATTTCACACTCACTAAAATGTCTATTATTTTTTTAAAAAAGGAAATAAGTGTTAGAGAGTATGTGGCAAATAGGAACACTTGCTCATTGTTAGTGTGATTGTAAAGTGGTGTAGCAGCTGTGGAAAACAGTTTGGCAGTTCCTCAGAAAGTTAAATATAAATTACCATATGGCCTGGCGATAAACCTCTAGGTATATACCCAAAAGAACTGAAAGCAGATATTGGCACACTGATGTTCACAGTGTCATTATTCACAATTATCAAAAGATAGAAGTAACACAAGTGTCCATCAACCAATGAATGGATAAACAAAATGTGGTATGTTCATATGGAATATTATTCAGCTATAAAAAGGAATGAAGTTCTGATAGGTGTGAAAACACTCATAAACCTTGAAGACATCATATTGAGTGAAATAAGCCAGACACAAAAGGACAAATACTGCATGATCTCATTACTATGAAATAATTCAAATAAGCAAATTCATAAAGACAGAAATAATACAGGTTACCAGGGGCCAGGGTGGTAGTAGGAAATGGGAAGTTAATGCTTAATTGGTACAGGGTTTCTGTTTGGGTGGTGGAAAAGTTTGGTAATGGATGGTGGTAATGGTAGCACAGCATTGTGAATATAATTAGCACCACTGAATTATATATTTGAATGTGAAGAAAGGGGAAATTTTAGGTTATATATGTTACTAGAATAAACATTTTTAAAAGGCATAGGTTCCAGAGACTGGAGCCTCTGGCCTGCCTATGTGCCAGCTGTGCCTGGAATCTTGGTGGAGCTGCAGCTCCTACTCTACAGCTCAATGGACTCACCCAAGACACCTGGTGAGGAGACGATGCTGGACAATGGCCATCCCAGGAAATGGAGAGAGTCTGCAGCTGCAGGCAGGATAATCCCATCCATCATATCCATGGGATATAAGCCCCCTCTCACTTGGAGGTGGAGTGGACATCACCATCCCAGACTCCTCAGGATTGGGGGAAGAGCTATGGACTAGAGTGGACTTAATGGTATTCTGTTGTAGACATATTGTGACTCAAGCAATGGAAGAAATTACAACAGTGAGGTGGAGCCAGTGGCCACTAGATGCTTTGGGGGCAGGGAAGGGAAAAGTAGTTGTAATACAGGAGCTTTCTCAGGACTTGGGAATTATCCTGAATGACATTACAACGACAGATATAGGCCATTTTACATCAGCATATACCATGCAGAACTGTGTGGGAGAGAGTGTAGTCTACAATGTGAACTACGGTCCATGCTTAGTGGCAAAGCCCCAGGATGTGTCTATCCATTGCAGGTGATGTGCCACACTAATGAAAGATGTTTATGTGGGAGTTTGTAGGAGGTAGGGGAGGTGGGGAGCATGGAAATCCCTGTAATTTTTGTGTAACATTTATGTAACCTAAACATCTTTTAAAATATATATTAAAAAAAATAAAATAAAAATAAAAAATAAAAGGCATAGGATTGAACAACTCAAACAGTGAATCCTATTATAAATTATGGGTTATACTTAATACAATTATAATATTATTTTAAAAGTTGTAACAAAGGTACCTCACTAATGCAAAATAATAGGGAAAAATAGCAACTCTGCATCTTTTGTATGATTTTTATGTAAACCTACAATTTCTCTAATAAAAATTAAAAATAAAAAGATGGCTGGCTGGACTGGGAACCACAATGCCTGGTCTATGCCTGGCTCTGATGCTGAAACATGACCTCAGGCAGTCATTTCTTCCTGACCTCCAGAGTGGTAAATTATTGGCTGGTTTCACCTCAATTTTGTAGAAACAGTATAAAAATTATACCTCTAAAAAAATTGTAGTGCACCAAGTTAAACTCTCAGACTTTGAGAGAGGTATTTAAGAAACATATGGTGTTGATTTCATACAGGGTCCAATTTTAAGTTAAGTTTATGGGCCATCTCTTTGGACACACATTTTGTAAAGGGTATAGACTATACATACTATGTTTTATGGTGTTAACTTTACAATTTTAAGAAACTGGGTATCTTATCTACGCCTAGGAGGATGGCAAAACTTTGGGACTCCCTAACTTGAGATTATTTTAGAACATACTCAGGGCACAGTATCATAGGTAGATGAAGAGATGGGAAATAGGTCAGGTAAAAGAGGTTAAAGATTAAGCCTTTTTTTCCCCCTGAAGAAGTGAGGTTTAAAAGATAATTGTCAAAAAAAAAGATAATTGTCTTTCTGTTTATGGGTTGAGAATGTGTCTAATAATTGATTGCTAGATTAAATCAAATTTCATATGAAGAAAGGAAAGAAAATAGGAGTAAATGATAGTATATAGTAAGGTTGTTTAGGAAGAACTTTCAACAGGCACAACATCGAAATGGGTTACTATTGGGAAGGAGCCCACTTTTCCTAGTAATTATTATAGATGGGATAAATACCTATCCAAGTGTGTCTGACCAGGGGCTGTCCCACCTAGCGGTAGGGGGATAGACTAGGTAATTTCTGGAGGGTCCTTTTAGCCTGGCCTCTAAGCTTCTGAGACAGGAACTCAGCCCTCAGAGACGGGTGTGACAGTTGTGAAGTAAGACGCTGCCATCTAGCGTTTGTCACTCTCACCCACAATAGCACCTAATTGCCTATACAGTGATCTATTATAGCTAGGAATCCCCTCCATAGCACGGTCTCTGTCCTCTAGTCAGGCAAAACAGATCTAAATAGCCAAGCAATACAGGAAATATAATCAGCATTAAGGCACTTGTTGAATTAAAATCTTCTTTTGAGAAGAATGTAAGAGGAGTCAGTATAGCACTGAAAAGGGAGACTCCAGGGTTCACATACACTCCCATAGGTTGACTGTGTACAGAGATGCCACAGGGAACACACATGGAGCACATTCTCTATGTCTTTAATGGGTAGACAAGGGTCCAAATTGTGGAATATGTGAGGAGAGAGATTACAGCTCACGGTAAGGAGCAGTTTTGTAACGCTCAGGGTTGCCTATTGTGGGCGGGAGTTTCCTGTCATTGGGAATACCCAGAACCAGACTGGAGCATTTTTCTGTGGGAAAGATGAAGAAGGCATTTAAACCAGCAAAATGGTTGACTGAAGAAGACAGTCTTTAAATGTCTTCTTATCTTAGACTGTGAGGTCCTTTAAAGCATGGGATTCTATCACTGTAGCCTGTGTTTAGCATGGTGCCTGGTATGTAGCAGATACAGATACTCAGTATTTGATTGAATGAGTGAATATATTCACTTACCATTTCCTTGGAGGGAGTAAACTAGCAGAAATAAAACTGTTCTTTAACAAGTTGAGAAAGAAAATGAAAACAGCCCCTGACATTTAGAGCTGACCTGGCAGTCACCACTACACCATGTTTTTCTCCTATTGACCATAAACTATCTCACAGAGCACCAATCTCAGACAAGGCCACTCTGAGAGCATGACAAAATGAGATAAAGCAAGGCCACTTCATAATTTTGTCTAAGCACAGGCAAAAATAAGGTCACTGTACCACCCACAGAATACCAAACACTCCCTCTCTCAGCCAAAATGAGTGACTGTGTTTCTTTACTAATTACAGTGTATCTGCAGGCTACTCTTCCTTCCCTAGAGATGAGACTTATTGAGATGCCCAATCACAGAATTGCCCTGGCTTTCTGACTGCTTTCAGTCTAAAGCAAGTATCTGCTTCCCTTGTACCTTTCTCCCAAATCACCAACCCAAAGCCCAAATCCTAACACCCTTTTATCGGGGTACCCTGTAGTTCACAGGGTATGTGTTCTCCCCCACTGCAATGATTAACGCCAGCTTGTTTAACCCCATGGTTGTTCTTGATGGTCTTTGGCTGAAAGACATTGGCAAAATAAATGCTAAGGGGGAAAAAACTATGTCTCTAATTCCAAGACCAAGATGAATCCCATATAAATCACAGATCCATGAAGTTTATTTTAGTTACCTTCTTAAAAGAGGTTGGGCCTTAATTATTAATACCCACTCTCATTTGTTGAGGCTTACTAGGGGCCAGGCATCACCCTAAGCACTTCCCAGGCATGATTTCATCTCACACTCACTACCACCCTAGGAGGTGGGCATTGTTATCGCCTCATGTCACAGATTGAAGCACGGGGAGGTGAAGTTGCCTACCCAAGACCAGAGTGCTGGTAAGTGGTGGAGCCAGGACTCAACCTGGTCAACTGACTCCAGATAACAGGACTTTGAAGTCAGAGGAAGGTATGTGAGTTGTGTTCTCAGGGGAGGCAGGAAGGCATGTACAAAGGCACAGGGGCAAGCATCTTCATCTCTCAGTAAGTTGCATAAACACCTACACAGTGCGGGCTCCTGTCTCCCACGCTCCTTAGTGCTGGTCCTGGTTCTTAAGGCTGATGCCCAGGGCAGGGTGCAGGGGTTGGGGACAACACATTCTGGTTCTGTAAATGGCTTTGATTCTTTTATTATAAAAAAATGCTCCAATCTGCCTCCATCCCAGACTTTGCTTTTCTCATCTCCCCAAAGCCTAGTGTGGCTTAGCTGGGTCAGAAAATGGCCAGGGAACATTAAATTAATCCTTCACCTAATTAATGCCTATCAGTCTTTCAGGTCTCCACATTTAAATGCCACTTCTTAGAGAAGCCTTCCCTAAGTCCCCAGGATAGGATGAATCCCTTTGCTCTCACAGCCCCTCTTAGGTCAGGCTCGTCGCTCTTGCCATCCTAGCTCAGTTTATGACCTCCCTGCTGGACTTAAAGGTCCATGGACGCCAAGGCCATGTTTGACTTTTTTGCTGCCTAGCACATTGCAGGAACTCAAGAGTTGTGAACTTGAAAGGGAAGGGGGAAAAATAGGGGCAGAGTTTCAGGGAAAACCAGGTCGATTTCTTTCCCTTCCTACTCCAAACCCTTGCTTCTTTCTTCTTAACACATCATGATCCCTGCTATTTTCTTTTCTTGACTAAAGCTATAAAAAAACTTCCTTGGTCAGGTCAGGTGTTGCCTAGAGAATTTTTTTCCTTTCTTTTAATAACAAGAATCTGATCAGTCCCTCATAAACCCCACCTTCTGAAAAGCAGACCTTTCTACTCTAGAGAATTGTCCAAGGTCATACCAAGTCATACTGCATAGCTAGAAATAAAACTCAGACCAGCTGGCTCCCAGGTTGGTGCTTGCACTTGTTCTTAAGGAAGACAGGAGGAAATGGGCTTGAACATTCATTCCCTAGGAGTGTTCATCAAACGTGGGCTTATAATGCCTGCCGCTTCTACCACATGTTATCGAGGAGACATTAAAGCATAATGAGCCCTTCAGGAAAAGGCATTTTTAATAAGGAACAGAAAAATACAAGGACAGTCTGGATCTATAATTAATATTGTAAAATGGTTTTAATTAAATTCTGGATTGTGACTCTCCTAAAATGGCTCAACACAGTGAAGTCAGCATAAGCCAGAGTCGGTACCAGTTTACTGTATAATCACTTGGTAAATAGTACAGCAAAGCTAAAAGGCTGCAGAAAACACAGATGTCTTTGGTACAACCCTATGTTCCAATCACATGAGAAATCATTTTAAAAATGAATGAGACTGAAGCTAAATTCTTAGATACATAGCCACACAGTAACAAAGTTCAACTAAGAACCAAGTTCTTAGCCTGTATGGCTGAAGAATGAAAGCCAACCAATTAAAGAAGAGAAAAATGGATTATGTAATCTTGCAGCAGGAGCAAGGAATTTACTGTTTGGGTATTAAGAGTAACCAAAGCCTCTTTTTACCTGGGATGGATCTAGTACAGTCTAGTATAGGATGGGGGGTATGGAAAGGGGGGAGGTACATGAACTCCAAAACCACCTTCCACCTAGAGTGTCTGAAAACATGAGCAGTAAACTACCTTTGCAAAAAAAGTTAAGGCTAATGAATGGCCTCTGAACTTCTTTCCTAGATATTTAGGGCTCACTTCTCCCTGTACAAATTATTCACACTAACCAGGCAGCCCCCAAATAACTGTGTACTTCATATTCTTTGAAATGTTCATTTCTTCCATCTGTGTTGCCCCAAGCAACATCATAAAATGATTCTGTGGGGAAGTTAGGCAGGGCATCTTATTTTACCAAACCTCTTCCTGCATATTGTACAAAGGGGTAAAAATAAGTAAGATCAGTCAAGTGAGTTAAATTGTTAAAGTTTCTAATCAAAAATAATTTTTGGCAAAGCTTTTGTTTTTCCTTTCCCTGCCATTTTTCCATTATATTTAATCTTTCTCTTTTACAAATATAGAATGGGTAATTACATCTAGAAATGGACTCTTTGTTTTAAGCAAAAGAAAATGTTATATTTAAAAATAAAACATCCTTTCCCAGGGAGAGAGGCAATCTGGGGTCTAAAATACAACTATGACCACTGTGAGATTGTTTCTAGTGTCATCCCTAGCTAACTGGGAGGTGGTCTCAATTACCTGAATGTCCTTGGGACAAAATCTGTAAAGATGTCACACTTCTTCATCAAAGCTCAAATGAATTTTTATCACAATGAGCCTTAACAATTAGTCCAAAATTTAGACAGACTTGGACATGATTTTGGTGAATGAAAACGATTTGTTCCCAGAGTAAGCCTCAATCATTCCATTCCTCATTTTTCTCTGCTCTCAAGTTAGACTATCCTTTCATACCTCTTTGCCAACAGAAGCTTAAAGAGAAATGCAATGTTTAACTGGTTTCAAAATGAATTTCTGCAGACATACCGGGAATGCCTGGAAGTCAGGAGGTCTTCAGGTGAGTAGAGACGCACACCCTAGAACTGCTCCTCAAGCCAGGGGAGCATGCTGGCAGTAGGGGACACTGCAGGTGCCAGGCCTTGGTTTCCTTTGGCATTTTCAATAGTACAGAGCAAATGGTTTCCTCCACAGGTTATTTAATTAGCTGCTGCTCGTGATGATTCAAGCGAAGAGCAAGAGCTTCCCCCATCTGCAAGGGGGTTACGTAAGACTCATAGGCAATAAACTCCTTGAGAGCCTATTAAGTTTGAGCTGAAAACTTAGGTTTACATAACACAAGATGGAGATGAGGCACCAAAATCACAGAAACAAATACATGATATACACAGACAAAAGATGTGCTACGGAAAGCTTTAATGACCACATATAAAAACAATATATTCAAATATTAAAAAGGGCTCCAAAGTTTTTCTTATCATCACCGTCAACAGTCTAGAAATGGAAACTCACACTAATACAAAACCGTCCTTTTTATAACCAAAAGATTTATGAAACTTTTTCAAACAAATGTAATTTAATAAATTCTTTAATCCTGAGGCTGAGGTCACCAAAGTGAAAAAGAAAAGTCACCATCAGCTGGGATTTATTTCAATGTAGAAATTTAAAAACCATTTATTCATTGACCTGGAATGGTTTCATTTTGTTCTCCACACCTACACTAGGAGATGACAAGAGGAATAGATGGCAAATGGTTGTGTCCAGTCTTATTATATCCTGATTATATGATTCAACTCAGTCTGTTGACCAAAGTCAAGAAATAGAATTTTCACATCAACTAATTATACACTATCATATTTTCAAAATGTATCAAAATCAGTTCTTTTTTAATAAAACAGGACTTGGCAATATACTCTCAGATAAGAAGAACAACACAGAACTTTCTTACTTTACTGTGGCTACCACAGCACACTTCAAAGTGTTTTACATGTAAGCCAACTAGTTAACTTCAGAGTTCACACAGAGTGCCTGTCAAATACTCACCTCTGGGCTCTTAGTCACCTTGAGGTAAGATCTGCACATGTTAGCAAGAAAAAATGACCCCCAAATGCCACAGTAATTATTTCATTCAAGTGAGGAGAGAGGTATCCATGCTAAATTGGAAAAAAAAAAAAGTCAGCCATGTTGGAGGGCGGGCACTATCTCACCTTTTTTTAAAGATGCAAAATAACAAATAAATAGAACAAAAAGATCTTCAAAATCAGATCCCCAATATGGTTTTTGTGACCAAGGCTAGGACAATGCTGGCACCTCTCTCATGGCATCCTCCAATTATTTCCTTGATGATCTCCACGTTTTTTCTCTCTCTTTTTTTTTTTCTTAAGGAGGCAAGGGGGATTGAACTCAGGACCGTGTACATGGGAAGCAGGCACCTAACCACTGAGCTACACAAGCTCCCCTCCACATGTTTTTAAAATGTCTTCCTTCTAAATATTTCACCACAATATTTCATCAAAATAGGCTGCTGATCTGCACATCTGAGTCAGTAAGTCTCTGTTGCCACCTTGTTTCAAAGTTTTGTAAATGACATTTCCTGGGTATAACTTATTTCCACTGCACAATTACATGTATTCTAGGCTATAATAAAAATCTGGAGAAATAAAGCAGTTTTAAGAATTGCCATCTGTCAACCTGCTCTATAATCTTTGCTTTATCTCTAGATGCCTTCCCAATTCAAACTACTGGACTGAACAAATAATATAGACATGGGCACTGGGCACTTTCTGGATTTTTCCCAGGAAGCGAAATTACATTCACTAATCTTAGCCAAAACTGGGTGAGGATTATGGAGAGAAGATTCAGTGTTAAAATGAGTTAAGAAAAGGTTTTCTGGGAAAATCTGGGTACAAGCACTCTCTTGTTCAGAAGAATCATGGTAGAGTCATGAAAGACTCTGAACAATCAAATGGCCAATCCCCATTTGGTACTTGAATTCCCTTTCAACATTCCTGCTAAGTTGTTGTCCAGCCTCTGCTAGGATACCTTTAGGTGCAGGGAAGCTACTTATTCCTCCTTATAAAAGAATGACATAATAAGTAAATAAGTTTCCATTAAATGTAATTATGAATTATATGCAATTTTTCAAGAGAGTTAGTAGACTGTCAATTGCTACTCAAAAGGATAAATGAGATTTGTCCCAAGCACCCTATGCTTTCTACAATGATTCAAAATGGGGAGATACAACTTAGAAATGTGAATTTTAGAACTCACTGTTGAGTGGCTGGAGGCAGGGGATAAAAACATCTCAGTAGTAATAACTGAAGGAACCCCAAAACGAAGGGGAAATGATGTTCTAAATAATAAATAAAAGTGTGAAGGTGCAATAAACACCTTGAGCAGCAAGTTTTGTTGCAGAGAATTCAAGAGCCCTGGTGGATGAACTGTAGGCTAATAATAGCCCGCAGCTTGTCAGTTCAGAAGTTGGAGACAGAAGAAGATGACGCAATCAAGTCTGGGCTGCAGCCTGCTATCCTAAAGTAGCAGGAAGCAGGGCGCTCTACGGTGATGTTCTTCTTTTGACTTGTTTGGAAGCGCTGCAAATGATTTTCTTGTTTCTGATTTCTCTCAAGCTACTCAGACTGTTTCAGAGTTTTAAATCCCCCTTCAAAAGATGAACAAAGCAGCATGTAGATTGCTGGGCAATAATAACAGAATTCAATTAGCAAAGGATCAATTCCTCTAAAGGGACAAACATTTATGTCTCTATTTTTATCTTTTGAACACATATATGAATAAGTCTATCTGGACTGAAAGCAGTTATCCTGTTAACATGCGTCAAATGTAAAGACTCTGAATGCCCATGTTACTTAAGACTCAGATTCAACTTTGAATGGAATCTTTCACCCACATGAGTTAGAAGGGCAATGGGATCCATTTTTAACAAACAGGACCATGAATAACAGACAAAAGCAAAACAACAACAAAAACAACCTTAAAGTCAGCATGTCTTTTTATATGGAGGCCACTTTGTTCATATCTGTTTCAAAAGTATCAGATAATAGGTAGTGGCTGGCTGACAAGAGGGCAAATCTTCCTGCAAAAAAGAATAAAACTTCCTTGACCACTGAGATGTGGTAGTGGAATCAATGAAAGTCTATTAAGTACTCAGGATAGATTTGATTGGCATCAAAAACCACAAAGATCTTTGGGTTCCAGGTGTCATCCACACAGCTGTCATATAAATTCACATAGCTCCCGTCTTTGGAAGGAGGCCGCATGTATTTGGAGTCTCCGTTTATGTAATCTCCAATTAGTACTCGAGCAAGAAACATAGATTTATATGTTCTACACAGATGCCGCTGGTGCAAGCTGACACCATGAATTTGGAACGTGTTTCCATGCTTTATGTCATCTTTGCAGAAGCGACTGGAGTAAGCGGCATCTCTAGCAAAATAGGTTCCTTAAACAAAAAGGACCAAAAAAGAGCCACGATTATTCCTAAGAATATATTAAACACAAGCAAAAACACTCTCATTGTCAGGGGAATTCACATGAAATTGTATAACAAAAATAGATGTGGAATTTCCTCATCTGTAGATCTTTAAGAAAAGAAAGCCATCTGTTATGGACAGCTGTGGTGCAGACTGCCACAGGGATAGAGTAGTGCCCGCCTCCCCTCCCCCAGTGGAGCGACCAGACTTCTGCTCTCAAAAGGACTCTTCCAAAGAAACCCCATGTGTAAAACAGATAAAAAAAACTGTTTCTTTGGTTAAAACTGTGGCAGGGCCTGAGTTTTAACTGCTTTGACCTCCCTCCCATTTCTATTTCCTTCTACCTCTTTCTCTAGGCAGGGAGGCTCTGAGGAGCACAGTTTGAAAACTACCAATCTATAGAGATGATTTCAAACCCTAAGAAACCAAAGTGACTTCTAGGATACAGAGTAACAATTCAATAATATTTCTGGAAATAATAGAACCCCACATGCAGGAAAACATTTCTGAGGGAATGCAATGCTATTTGTATCTAAGCATTCCAGAGGAACAATTTCACTAGTTCATTGCCTAAATGTGAAAACTCAATAAAGCAGACAACTCTTCCTAAAGGGTAAACTGGAGAGACTGATATCATTAAGGCAATATTTACTAGAAACAATTTTGGAAACCAATTGTAAAGTCTCATACTTGCATCAACATTGATGGGATTTATCTGACACTTCTCAGACACCCTTACAGTTAAATAAGTGGGATGGCCTTATCAGCAGTTATTTTAAAAATTAATTAACTTATAAAAAATGCAGCACATCCTGCTAAGTGGTAGCCAGTTCTCTTGTTGGTGGTAAGGTACAAAAAAGGACCAAAACAACAAATGTCCATCCCTTACCTTTTCCCCTCACCTCTCTCCTTAATTTGCTTGAGGACTGGGCATAAATTGGAGAACTTGGACTTGGACAACCATTAGAAATGAGGTGAGGCTTACCCCCATTACTCCTTATTGCTCATTAACAGTCTTACCTATCATGTTCTAAAACAAAAACAAACAAACAAAAAATACTAGCATCTATACCTGTGAACAGTGGAATTAAATTTATCTCTCTTTGCCATAACTCTGTTTGGTGTATACTCTTATACATGGAAAGGACACGGAATTAAATATAATGCAAAAATCAGCTAACATCAGCTAATATGGACATGATGTCCCATCGGGATGACTGGGATTTGGGGAGCAAATTAATCTGGTAGATGTGTAAAGGTCTTACTTCCATCTTGTACATGCAAGAAGTGGCTTCTATGACTCAGAAACTCAGAGGGCATGCCAGGGACCTTGGACAGTAACCCTTTACTTAATGACTACCAAACCCCTGAATTACAAAACCATCAATTGTCTCTAAAGGAGAAAACTCTCTCCTGGGGCTCAGACTGGACCTGGGATTCTGCTAATTACCTTTTCCAAAGACAGCGCCATGTATACCATTTATTCTCCAATCAAAGTTATGAATGCAAATTGCTTCCACAAATTCACTGCTGGTACCATGAAAGAGCATTTGTTCATTAATCTGAGGCACACCTCTTTTTTTCTTGAGCTGAGCCTTTTTCCTAGAAACACAATACACATATACACAAAAGCACACATAGAAATATACCATAAGTAGCATTTATTAATTTTTTAAAGAGCAAAGTTCTATGGAATGGGTGACACAGAAAATACTTCTCTTAATATAAATCATAAATGGACAAAGCAGAGCTGGAAAGAAATCTCTTATGTGCTCTTGGATACAAATAATCTCATAAAAAATTATTAGTTAACATTGAGACTTAAGGATGAAAATTATATCCAAAAACTATAGTTATCCCAGACTATGCCCCATCATAGGAAAGGTATTATTTTTTAATATTTTAAAAGATGCTTAGATTACATAAATATTACACAAAAATTACAGGGATTTCCATGTTCCCCACCTCCCACAAGAAAGGTATTTAATTGCCAAACAGCTAAGCCTTACAGATGTCTAAAAGTGAGATTAAAAAAAAAACAATGAAATAATGCAAAGCTCACAGTCTTTAGACAGTGGGCTCCTTGAGCAGGAACCACATCTTACTCTTTTTATCCTCAGAAACTAGAAAATATTGGTTGAATTGATCTGTTTTTGAATCTTAGTGTTAGAAAGGATAATAGGCCATCCAGTTCAACCCACTTCCAAATGGACAAACTCTTCTAACACATACAAGGATATTCCATGTACTCAATTGTGACGGCAAGCAAAAACAAAAACAAAACTGAATATAGTCTAAAATTCTTCATATAGGAATGGATAATTATATATTTAAATATAAAAATTTAATTTAAAGTAATGGACTAGATCTGCATATATTGACATAGATAAATATTAACAAATAACGTTGAATATAAATAAAAAGGTATCCAAAGGATAACTCAAAATAATATTGTATATTGTATAGACATACACAAGCAGTAAAAAATATTAAAAACACAGACAAAAAGGCATCACATCAGCTTCAGGAGGAAAGGAGGAGAGCAGGATGGGGGTGGGGTAAACTCTTTCTACCCGCATCTGCAATGCTTTATATCTTTAAAAAATAAGATATACAAAGATGAAGACAATGTGACAAGCATTAAAATGCTAAATATGATTGGTAGGTACATAGGTGTCTGTAAACTATTTATTGCACTTTTATTTTTGACATAGTTAATTAAAAACGATGTTTTGAAAATTGAAAAGAATCCCCTCCCACCATAACACCCCTGGCTGAAAGCTGTAACAGCTACTTCAGTCCATTCCTGTGTCAGGCACTTACTGCTCTGTAAGACAGCACAAGCGATTTGTGACCAGCACGATCTCTTGGTGCCAGGAAGTACAGCCATCCCAACACTGAACCCAAATCTGCCTTCCTGTTACTTCTACTGATTGGTCATAGTTTTTCTCTTTTGAACACAGAACAATTCAAATCACTCTTATACATAACCACATATTCAAAAATAACTATGAACGCCTACATAGGCTTTCTTTTTCAGATTAAATATACACCATTCCCTCAACTATTCCTTACATGGCATAGCTTCCAGGTCTTTCTCCATCTCGGACAGACTTCACTGGATGAATCTGCTGAATGCCTCTCATTTGGAAATGTGGGTAAGAAATAGAACCCAGCGGGCAGCACTGACTCCACCACAGGCCTCCGTAAGCTTGTAGTCAATTCAAACGCCCAGGTCTTTTTCACTTCACTGCTATCAAACCAGGCCCCTCTTAGCTTGCTATATTTGGACAACTGATTTATAAACCTAATGCAATAGATTTATTTCAGTTAAGCTCTATCTTCATATGGTATTTTTAAAAGTACAAATTAAATAATAAAATAAAATATCCATGTCTCAGAATGACAAAATTTATAAAGACAACATCCAGTTTAGCAAATGGGTGGGGGAACAGATGCTTGTATTTAAATGATGATAGAAATGGAAATGTGTGCAGTGTTTCTTGAGAGTCATTTGGCAATATATATCAAGACTTAAAATGTATAAGCTTTGATCCATCGGTGATAGTCTTTTCAGACCATTAAGCATGACGTTAAAAGGATGTGCACTAAACAAATATTTATTTTGGGAAAAAAACAGCATGTTTTCACTAAAAACAAATTATGCCAACTTTTTTTTTTTAGAACTTTACATACTGACTTTTTTTTTTTTTTCAATGCACATTTGTTCTTTTTAGGATTAGAAAAAAAAAAAGTTTTTTTTTTTTTTTTTAAAAAGATAATCATATTTGTTTTGATCCACTGTTTCAGCCTTCCAAGGTCTTACTGACTTCTGATTCATTTACACAATAAGTAAGCTATCCCTTCCAATTTCAAATGATAAGCAAGCCTTCTACATTTTCATCCAAGTTCCTGATGAAAAGGTTGAAGAGCTCAAGAAGAAAGTATGCATGCTATTCATTCAAGTTGCTCCTTGTATAAGATTTTTAATGGGCTACTAATTTTTTTCTTTGAACTATCATCCATTTCTTCATCTTGACCCTAGCAGAAGAAACATTCTTCACCACTTTGTGGGAGTTTAAAATATACTGTCTGAGGGGCTCACCCATCTACCACCATTAGGAATTCACTTTTAAAAATCAGAATATTCACTCTTCTCTACTTTTCAGGCACAGAGTAGAATAAATCTTGGCTTGGAAATCCACTTGAGTCTCTCTTAGATATTGTAAGTAAACTTTCGGTTAGTTTGAGTCTGGAGGGTGGGCACTGCATTTTCAGGTACTGCAGACTGCTCGCTACCTGCCTGGGTGCAGCATATGTACCAGCTGAAGGCTGGGTGGCAGGGGTGAGCAAAGCTTTGCAGACCGCAGCATGGTTTATTCTAGTGTCCACTACTAAAACACCAATAGCACGTGGAGCCTCAGAGCTATGACCTTGGTGTTCCAGAAATGTTAATGGGAATTCCAGGACCTCTTGGGCTTTGGTGAAGCCTGGAGGGAAAGTCAGAGTTCAAACTACACCAAGTTCTTCACAACCCCACCCACCTTCCCCACCCCCGAATTCATTTCTGAACCTATTGAAAACAGTGGGGTACCCACTTCTTGAAGCTGTCTCAAAATAGCCCACCCAGCCCGGGCCTGGAGTGCCAAAAGGACTGTCGTGTGTTCTCACATGCTCTAACTGGGGCAGGAATACCTTCATGCTCTGACTGAAAGAAGTTCACCTAGGTTTGGACCAGTGGTTCTCCCTCCTGGCTGAACATCAGAGTCACCTATAGAACATTTTAAGGATAAAAATGTCAGAACCCAGAGGTTCTGATTCAGTGGACCTGGGATGGGTTACAGATCTGTTTGTTCAAAAGCTCCATGGGTGATTCTGACATGCAGCCAGGGTTAGAAACCTCTGATCTCAATCCCCATTTTTTAATCAGGGGACAGTCTTCACTGCTCTTATTTCTTTGCTGCCTTATCCTTTCCAACCCTGATCAATCCAACCACTTCCCCTCTCTGCTCCACATTTGGACTGCTGAAACAACTCATACAACAAACAATGGCTTCCATTACAAATTCATGTACACCAACTTCAGCTGGACCCTCAACACTGATAGAAATCAGTTTCCCAAATTAGCTCTTTCTTCCACATTTTGCACAGTGGCCATTTCAAATCTCCTCTTTTCCTCTCTTTCCCTCTTATCTACACGTCCCTAAAACCTCAGGCTCTGTAGGTGACCTCACCTCTTATTTTACCCAGGAAATTGAAGGTATCAGGAAGGTACCTCCCCATCTCCTACCTCTACCTATCTATAAACACAGCTGGACCATTTTCAACCTTGTCTATCTCCTTCTGACATGTGTTCTCTGAATTTCATCCCATTACAACTCTTTAAGAGCCTTAATCTGTCAAATAGTTTCTTCTTTCTCCTGTCTTTTAAACTCTCCCTCTCTATAGGCCCTTTCCTATTACAATTTAAATATGTTCTTGTCTCTCTCCATTTTTAAATTTAAAAAATAGAACAGAACAAAACACCCTCCCCAGCTCCACATTCCCTATCCTCTCACATCTCTCAACCTCTTCACGGCCAAGCTTCCTGAAAGAACTGTCGCCACTTGCTCTATACACAATATGGCTCTTATCAACATTGCTCTCACCAAGGTTACAAATGACTACCTTGCTGCAAAATCCAAAGGACATTTTTAATATTGATATTACTTGGCATCCCTGTGGATGACACCTACTTGCATAAACTACTTTCTTTTTTTAAAAAAGATTTATTTACTTTATTTTTCTTTATTTATCTGCCCCCTCCCCCAGATGGTTCTCTTGTCTCTCTGCTCTCTGTTTGCCTGCCTTCTCCAGGAGGCACCAGGAACTGAACCCAGGACCTCCCACATGAGAGGTGCGTGCCCAACGGCCTGAGCCACATCTGCTCCCTGCGGGCTGTGGTGTCTGCTGGCTTGCGGCATCTGCTCATCGTGGCAGGGGTGGCATCTGCTTGTTGAGGCGAGGGCAGAGTCTGCTCATCTTCTTTAGGAGGCACCGGGATGGAACCAGGGACCTCCCATGTGGTAGGTGGGTGCCCAGCTAGTTGAGCCACATCTGCTTCCTGCATAAACTTTCTTCCTTTGGTTTCTAGGACTCAACATTCTTTTGGTTTTCCTCCACTTACTGTGGCTGTTACTTCTCAGTCTCTTCCTCCTTAGATTTTTCCCTCCTCTGTTCATCCCTCAAATTTCAAGTGTCTTCTCCCAGAGTTTGGTCCCAGGTAATGTGCAAATTGATGCCCTATGGACTCATGTGGGCCCGGCTCCCTACATAGGGTGAGTCCTTGGCCTTCTTCTTTTCTTAATCTGCATATAGTCCCTGGGCATCTTATTAATGCCTATGGCTTCTATTAACCCTACATTTCCTAACAAGTCCAAAACCTTTCTCTCCAGTCTACACCATTCTCCTAGCTCCCAGCCCATGTAACATGTCCATCGCCCTAAAGACAAAGACCAAACCAGCCCTGCTCCTACCCCTATTCCCTTAGTAAGTTAAAGCAAACAAACCAGAAATTTGGGAGTTATCCTTCTCATCTCCCTTAGTCACCCCAATGCACACATTAAATCAACCATAAGGTCCTAGCATTCCACATCCTTAATATCTCAAAACTGTCCTTTTTGCCCCAATGCAACACATGCCACTTTGGTTCAGGCTACTCAATGTCTCTCAGCTGAATTACTGAAACGATTTCCTAAACTGGTCTCCCTGTTTCTAACTGTGACCCTTTTAAACCAAGGTTTCTCAACCTCAGTGCTAGTGACATATTTTTTTTTTTTTTTAAAGATTTTTTATTTATTTATTCATTTATCCCCCCCCTCCCCTTGCTGCTTGTGCTCGCTGGGTCAGCTAACCACGCCATGTGGGCGGGCTTGCCTTCACCAGGAGGCCCCGGGAACCGAACCCGGGGCCTCCCATATGGTAAACGGGAGCCCTACTGATTGAGCCACAGCCGCTTCCCTGCTAGTGACATACTGAGGTAGATCATTTGTTTGTGGGGGGCTTGTCCTGTGCATTGTAGAATGTTTAGCATCCCTGGACTCTACCTCCTAGATGCCAAGGAGCAACTCCCTACCCACCATATGACAATCAAAACTGTCTCCAGTCATTGCCAAATGTCCCCTGAGGGGCACAATCAATCCCGGTTGAGAACAACTACTTTAAACCCTGTCTCCTCAGTTTAGCCTGATGATTATTTTTTTTAATGAAATGCATATTAGAGCTATCGCTTTCTTGCTTAAAATCCTATAACTTTCCACAGTTCCCAGGGAAAATTCCAAACCCCTTAGTTAAGGCCCTGCATAGTCTGGCCCCTGCTAACCCTTTGACCTCAACTCTGGACCAATCCAGTTCAACTAATGCTGCTGAAGAAAAGTGTACGCTGCAAACTCCTGCATGCTCTGCCTCTTGGTAACCTTTCTAGCATCCTTTCTCACCATTCATCCTGATTTCCTGTTCTACCTAAAATTCTCTCAATGTTCTATGTTCCCCCTTGTGCCCAAACTTTGGCCTACTCTGCTCCTGATGCCTGGAATGCCCATCAACTCCCATACCTTCGCCTAGCTTAAATGACCCCTGTTCAGGAAGTGCTCTTGGTACCCCCATTCGGCTAAACACACACCTTATTTTTGTTTGCAAGAATGGAGAGATTCCCTCACTCTGTGCTCCCATGATACCCTGTGCTCATCCCATATTTCCATGTGGCAAGGGCCTGGCTACTTGTCTAAGCTATGGTCCTGTACACTATGAGGTCCCCAGGGCCGAGAATAGTGCCTGTCGCAAAGTAGGGGCTAAAACACACTTGTTGGAAAGGAGGGAAAGGTCTGGGCAACGTGCAAATTGATGCCCTATGGACTCACGTGGGCCTGGCTGCCTATATATGGTGAGTCACAGGTTACATGACTTAGTTATTTTAGTTCTTCAGGGAGATGTCAAAATGACAGGCTGCCCTTACAATGAGATACAGTATTTTCAACTGCCATAGTAGGTGGCAGGTTCATTTACATCACAGATTTCAACAGGATCACATTACATAAAATCATGAAAGGCATCACCAGAGTAAAATAATTTCCAGTGAAATTCTTAGCATAAATGTTTGGAAAGTTCACTGGTATATTTTTACCACTGGGATTTAATTGATTCAACGTGAACTGTACTTCAGAGGCCTGATTAAGAATAATGAATTAAGTTTTCATTAGACCATTTCAGAAAAACATACTTTACTCAATGAGAGAATAAAATAAAAGGGAACAGAGGCTTTTTATCCTCCTGTACCTGAGAATCATCTAAACAAGAAGTGACGACTCTCTAGATTCAGTTAAACTCAGTTATTGTCAGAAAAAGAGTTAGTTTGGTCCAAAGTCTCAAGACTATAAAGAACACAAATTGAAAGCCTCTTATTTTACCATAGACTATTGTAAGAATAAAACTCAGAATGTACTCTTGTCAAATTAACTGACTTACTAGACACATGACAGAATTCTATGTACCATTAACAAGCAAAAGTCAGCCTCATTCTCAAGTATATCCAAGGGGCCATTTCCAACCTAAATTGAGCAATGAAATGAGATTTTAAATCTGTAACATACACTTTGGGCTAAGCAGAAAATGTTAAGATATGTTTTAAAGGATCCATCAAAACAAGCAAATGGCTACAAGCAAGATAGTACAATAGTTTAAAAAAATTATTCAATGATGTTTCCTGAGACTTCTAATTCAATATAAAAGGTTGAAGCAACGAAGTCACAACAACAAAGCTAAACGGCTTCTCAGATTCCCTTGTAAGCCCAATTTCAGCCATGATGCATAGCTCTAAACCTTGGAAGGAGAGATTCTTCTGGGAGTGCTGATGACTTTGACCTTATCACTGCATTACAATGCTGCTGCAGTCTGCCTTGTTTACCTTAGAGAGCAGCTCTCAGACTGTGGAACACGAGAGCTGAGAGATGAGGTCAAAATATGGCAAGAGAAAAGCACAGCATGTCTAAACGGTTCACGTGGCACCATTCAAAATTAATACAATTAAACATTTGTGCTTAACAGTCTCTAAGACTCTACGAGTATTTTAGAGGCCAAGGAGATGGTTCACATTAGAAGGTTTCTCACCTGCAAAAGAACTCCCATAAGTCTAGGTTTTGAATTCTCTGAATTCTTTTAATTCGGTTGCGATCCATTGTTTTTCCAAAGAGACTAGCAACTTCATTATATTCATGAGTTTGACTGTGCAAAGGAATAAGCTGGAAAAAGAAAATTGTATGATTTCATTGAGGTCCTTTCCGGTCTCTTCCACAGCATATGCTCAGCCAGTTCTGCTCTTACCTGATACGGCATTTCTGTGTTCACATTCTCCCAGTGTGGTGGCATGGGAATAGCCTCATTTTCACAGATATAACTTTAAACAGGAAAAGACAAAACAAAATATTAGATGATAAGAATTATTGTCAGTGATTCAGTCTTTTGTCCAAAACTGAATTTCCATGTTTGGGGGATGGTGACAAATGCAATGAAGTGAAGTCCTTTACTTTTTTTTATTTAAAAAAATTTATTGAATGCCTACCAAGTTCTACTTTTTAGATGCTGAATTGGGAACTTTGATGAAACATTCAATCCTTACATTCCATCAAAATTTCAAAACAGTTGTTTAAGTCTGTCTTGTTTTTCTGAAATTTCTAGAATTTCTTTAAAAATGTAAGGAAAATTTTGGTAAAAAGAATTTCCAAGAAGAAAATCAAACTCCTGATTTTAAAAAGTCTTTAAAAGACTTATACTGCCTATTGAATAAAGTCCAAACCCATAGCCATACATTTAATGTCTTCCAAGATCTAAGTCAAACCTAAAGCTTTTTCTGTTTATCGCCCACTATTCCCCTAACACAATCCACATAAATTCATTTAGGGTGGTCATTCAGCAAAACTTCATGAAACGCTCTACCATGTCCAACCTACTAGTTAGGAATACAGAAAAAGATAGTGATGTTGGGGGTCTTAATGGCCAAAGACTGAAACTGACATTCTAATCCCTCTGTAAAACTGGAGGTTACTGGAAGAAATTAATAAATTTCTAGCCTATCTTTTCCTTAAAATTTTCAAACTTATTTTAATATTTGAAAAGATATGACAATCAAATGGTTAAAAATTTATTTAAGTATAAAAAAGTGCACAATGAGAAGTTTTCCTCCTAATTTAGTCCTGGGTCTGTCCAATTCTCACCCCTTGCCCCAGCCCTAGATAATGATTTGTTTTCAGTTCTTTGGTATTCTTCCAGAACTTCGTTAGGTAAATGCAAGCCATTTTTTCCCCACACAAATGGTAGTATTAATACTACTAATGGTAGTATTAATAATATATCCTATCAAACTTTTTACTTTTTGTCAATCTGATAGTGAAAAATAGTCTCGTATTAATTTGTATTTCTCTAATTTTAGAGTGAGTTTGTATGAATTGTGTGTTCAAATCCTTTGCCCACTTTCCTAGTGGGTTGTTGGTCTGCTTATAGATTCCTAGAAGTACTTTATATACTAGGGTGATTAGCCCTTTAAATGTGATAGTCAGCAAAAATATTTTCTTTTTTTTTTTTTTACTTTGCCTAAAGTATCTTTTTGCTATGCAAAGTTTTTATTTTTAATTTTATGTAGTTACAGCCTTAGTTAAGTACAAACTTCTTGCCAATAGGAAGCACATCTTATTTGCCTTCTGTGTAATAAATCCTCAATATATTCCTACAATAAATGATGGGTCTATATCAGTGCCTACTGGTCTTCATTACTCTACTGCATTTTATCTAACTGTTCCTTCTTTTTTATTATCTTGCTCATTATACTCCATACTGGTAACTTCTTTCCCACTCCTGTCTTTGTTCTATGGTTTGTACATTTGTGAAAAAACAAAGTGCTTGACCCCATCATGTGTTTCTTCCCCCACCAAAGTATACCAGATAAAAAAATATAAAATTACAATAACATTTTCTATTCTTATGTGTCATTTTTCTCCCAGATTATATACTCTTTAAAGATAAGTAATTATTTCATTACATTCCTTCTGTTGAAAAATGAGGATATAATATAGCTTATAAGGAGATAATATTCCCCATATTCCATAGAAATGATAGAGCATTCATTGGAATAACTTTTAAATCATGATGCTAAAATATAAGACAAAAGTCTTAGGAAACAAACTGAAAGTAACTTAAAATTTTCTTTCATGATTTCTCCTTGGAAGCAGCAAATGGGTATTCCTTACAATTCACATGGGTGTTCTCTACAATTCACATTTTCTCTTTTTTTGTTTCATTTTCAAGTCTTTGAACTAAAGGAATTCCAATCCTTACTTGAGGAATCATAACAGAAAATGGAGACATGGTCTAAAATATGTCCCTGAAATTCTATTCACATGAATAACAAATATTTATTCTCTTATAACACGCTTTTCAGACTACATACAGCCAGACATAGTAAAAAGGAAAACTGGCAACATTGATCTAGGGAGCAGGGGGCTGTGCTGCTGTGCTGCCACCTTCCTTAGCTCCCTTTTAGTACTTTAGACTTCAAGTTCCTTCTGGGAATTGCCTAGCAGGGATAAGTGGAGGTGGGGACAAAGTGGGCAATTACCTAGGATTTATAGCCCAAATAATTGTACGGTTCTGTGAGAATATTTCTGAGTTAACAATTCAAACTTACCTCAATAGGTTATTTTAAGGCTTAATAGCAGAGACCGTAAGGCAGTTTGAAATTACCATGCAAACTGTTCTAAAGAATTGAAAACTATAAATATACGAGTGGAAAAGCAAAGAAAAAATAGGAAAGGAAAGCATTGACAGAAAATAATAGTATCGCTATTTCATCAACAAAATGAGAGATTCAATATATTTAAAATATCAATGTCAAGATCGTTAGCTATATAACCAACCAAAACATTTTCAGTCTATTTGTTTTCTATCAAATAATAAAGAAGAAAAGGGAGAGGAAAAGCAAACCATACACTCTCCAAATTCTGCCCTTTCTACTCCTATTCTTTTTATAGTACCTGAAAGCACTGATAGAAAAGGGGGCTCTTTTTATTAAGCGCTGTTTTCCAGTGGTGAGATTCATTTGCTTCATTTCTGTATACAAAGACAAAGATATTAGATAAGTCATAGAAATATACTGTGCTATAAACTGTCATGAAGATTTGTAGCTACACTACCTGATGATCAGGAATAATGGAGCTTTGGGAGTAGCTGGCAAGTGCTACTTTCCCATATAGCTATTTATCATGTCACAGAAGTGCTATTCAGGGGAGCCTGAGCCAAGCTCACACGATTCTAATTGCACATACTGCTCAGTATGCAGGGTCTATTCATTTCTCTATCACACTTATGAGGTTAAACTGACACTAAAATATAAGAGTTCTAACACTAGGAAAATTAAGAGTACTAGAAAGAGAAAGAAATCTTTCAGTTAGTTTATTAAGTAGAAAAATGTACTTTGATTTCTCCAAATATTTTGTAAATGATAGAAAAAGATACATTATCATTCAAAAGCTTGCAAAACTCACAGTGTTTCAAAAATGTATACATTTCTTGTTTTCTCTTTAAATTGTATACCTAAATTTTAAAAAATCCAGAAAACCTACCTAGGCCCAATAAGTACTTATATAAAAGATTCTAGTGATTAAAAAAAAAACAAAAAACTAATCAATTAACTAACCAAACGTATCATTTTCTTCTTTCATCTATGCTTTACCTGTGGGAGTATTTACCAGGTCCATTTCTCCATTCCAAGAAAGTTAAGGAGTAAGTAAGTGAGATTCTAGCCAGTTTATCTTCTCTAATTGGCATCATTCCATTCCAAAAATGAAGGGGATCAACCACCTGGGCAAATGCTAGTATACAGTGTGCTGGGTCCTTTCTGTATTCTCCTAGACTCTGCACATACTTGCATTACCATTGTGTAGGGAAAAGGCAAGATCATCTCAGCACATGGAGCGAAACCTGTGATGCCTTCTTATACCACTTCATTCTGAGTTTACTCTTCACCATTTTTATAGAGAAACTGAGTTGGCTAGTGGCAGACCGCTAATAGTACATGTGAAATGCTAAGACCTACACCCTTAAAGCAGTACCATTATGTGGTAGGTGGGGAACTTGAGTTATATGCGACCCCTTTTCTTTGACCAAGATACTTTCTAATAAACTGCATTGTCTGGGAGGAAGCGTCCCCAAAATGCAATTTATTAGAATATATTCTTCCAGAAACACCTAGCTTGCTGAACTATCTACCAGCTTTGACAGGCTTCGCCCTCAACGTGAAGCCTGGTGTCTGTTTATATCATTCCATTTCAATACTGGTTCAAAAATAGCGCTTGTCCACAAGACTAGACTAGACTACAGCAGAAAGCCAAATGCCAGGGCCCCCTATAGGCAGCCTACTTGCCTAATGTCATTAAATGTTATGGTTAGTCAGGAGGAAGAATCTGATGGTTTTAACTCTTGACAGAAAAAACAGCAAGAAAAACAACTTTGATGGGATAGAAATGATTCGCTATTTGAATAAATTCTCTTCATCATTTCTGGGCCTTGGCTTATCCAAAGCAATTTCCTAAGGTTCCACCACCCTGCTCAACCACACCACACTACTAGCTCAGTCATGAAGATGCTACTCTCAGAAACTGGGAAAGAACAGCCAGAAGACTGAGCTGTGTAGTGATCAAAATGTATTCTTGCTAGGAGAGCCTCTGCATTCAGGTCCTGTTTGGCTCTATGCAGCAAACAGCTCAAGCTAGCAGCTTCACACCGAAGAGGCTGAATTCAAAAGATTTTTCATGGACTAGCTAAAATAATGCCCATATCTCATGAATTAAATTCAAAGTGGGTTTTTCCTCCCAGATTAGCCGGCTAATACATGCAAGAGTCAAAGAAATAAGAAAATGTCAGAAGGCAATGTCCATTTAAAGAAATAATTTTCTGGCAAAGGCACCACCAGCAGGATCATTCCGCTGAACTTTGGTCTTAAAAAACAATCACCAACTACAATAAGGCTTTGACTGTCACTTAACCTCTCAGTTCGGTCCTTAAAATAAAAAGGCTCTAACCTATTCCAAAACATTTTTAGTGCAATGAATAAAACAACAGCTATAAAGTATTTTGTGTTCCTTAGAAAAAAAAATGCTACACGAACTCAAAATATATGACAATCCCCATACACATTAATATCTATAAGTACATAAGCATGCCTTTATAAAAGGAACTGTTGTTCAAGAAGATTTTAAATCTAAAATTTTTATAGAAGTATTTTATGCATTATAGAAAGGATTTATGTCACTGTTTGCAAGCATATCAACTAATCCTGACACTCGGAGCTATAGATTTTACCATATCAATATACTAAAAACACACAACTATTAGGGAAGAAAACATACCTGCAAAGTCTATCTTGTAGCTGAATTTGGCAGTAGTAAAAGAAATGGAGCCACAAGGGTTTGCTTTGAAGCTTTTTTCGATATCTTCACTGCTAACTGAACACTGAATGTTGGTATCCGGCTTTAAGACAAACCAGAAAGTTTCATTCATGAGCTGTTCACATTAATGGCTTGGCCACAGAGGTGGTATTGTCGTTACAGAGACTGAGAAAGGAGGGACAGGGGAAACTTACTAATCACGTGTTCTAGTCCCCGACACACAGGGAGAATCGCAGCTGGAACTTTAATAACTAGTTTTAGTCACTTTTTCCAAATATTACAATTGTCACAGTCACCCTCCTATGAAGCTCAAATTAAATATTCTTTAAGTAGCCTTGCAAGAAGAAAAAGAGCACAGGTTTTGGAAAATGGGTTCGAATTCTTGCTTAACCATTAACTAACAGTATGACCCTGGATAAATTACATTCACTTTTCTAAGTTTCACTTTCCTCAACCAGAAGATACAGTGTCAATATCTGCCTCAGAGTTGTGAGGATAAAGGAGAAAATACACGAATAGCACCTCATAGCAAATACGTGGCAAACAAAAGGTGTTTAATCTGGGCTTGTTCTCTTCCCTTTCACTTTGTCCACCAAACCCAAACTTGGGAGCTGCTCAGATGTACCCATTCCACGCAGTTCTCAGTCACATTTGCTCTCTGTACACACAGCACACACACTGTTTCTTCTAAATAAACTATTGCGAAAACCTGGGGATAAGAAAAGAAAGGGACTAGACTAGTTTCTAACTTTTCTTTTAGTTAAGCTATCTGATTTCCTTAAGGTTTGTTTTCTTTCAGGTTCTGCACTCATACTTATTTTATACATCAGCAAGATGATGCTAAGTGAATCTAAATCCCGTCTGCTAAATTCAAGGAAAAGAGATACCTGAAACATGTGCCACTTCCCACATTCTGCCAAGTAGAACCAGCCCCACTGGGTGTCAGATGTGTCCATCTCATCCATCTCACTATCTGTTGTTTTGGACAAGAATTCTTGTGCTTTGTGAAACGTCTCCTGAAAAGCCAGAAAGAGGCAGAGGAACAGAAATTTCTGTTAATAACCAATGTAATTTTTACAGACCATTTCTCTTCTTTACAAAGAATTGTATTCCAAGTGTCTTTCCCAAACTTATACTTGCATTTTAGCTCTGAAGATATTTTAAAATGTTGAATATCATTGTTTAACAAATCAGATGAATAATAATGCACGTAGGTAGGATATATCAGTACCCACTTAACCATTTATGTAAGCTATATCAACATCTATGAGCACTTCAGATTCTTGGTATAGCTCTCCAAAGAATTTCTGTCTTAGCATGTGTTCATGTAGTTGGTCAAAAGAATCCATGCTATCACAACTAGTTAAGATGAAAAGCATCTGATTCTTGTTTTAAACACTTATATTTCATTTAATGGCATGGAAAGATGCCTACAATATAGAGTGTTAAATACAACAAGGATACAAAAAATAGATATAGTATGACCCAATTTTAATTCCTAAAAATTCTAGGGACCCGGTGTAGCTCAGTGGTTGAGCACCTGCTTCCCATGTATGAGGTCTCAGGTTCAATCCCCGGTACCTCCTAAAAAAAAAAAAATCTATATTTATCACATGTATATATGTGTGTGTACATATGTGTATATAGTGTATATATAAACCTAGAAAAAAATCTGGATGGATATACAATTTATCATAGTTACTTCTGGATGTTGGGATAATAATAGTAATAGCTAACCCTTATGTAGCTCTTACTATGTTCCAAGCACTGTTCAAAGCACCATATAGATAATAAGTCATTTAGGCTTCACAACAACCCTATCAGACCGGTTCTAATATTACCCCCAAATTTATAAATTTGGAAACTGAAGACAGAGAGGTCATACAATGCAGACTCCAGGTTCTGTCATCTTAACTACCATGATATACTGCCTTATATATACTTCATTACTGATGCATTTATCATTTTAACTATACCAAGTAACTCATGTACACATTACCTTTGAAAAGTTTTAAATATTCTTGGGTAGAGATTGTGGTGAAGAGGAGGCCACTAGAAAGGGGGCAAAAAGAGCTGGTCAAAGGAGATGAACTTTACCTAGAATGTGCCTTTCTGTTCTTATTCTTTAAAGTGTTTCCATTATTAATTTAATTTCACACAACTAATATATGAAAACATACGCCTTGCAAAAAAAAAAAAAAAAATCAGAATATTCCAGATAAAGTTAAAGACTTTTTCAACCATCACTTCCATTCCTGATTATCTTCTCTGCGTCCTTCTCCCAGGGTTAATCAATGCTATCAATTTACTATGTATTTTCCAGACTTCTTCTGTGTGAGTTGTGTATGAAATCACAAACACACAAACCAGCAATATGGTTATTGGCAAATTGTTAAAAATTTGATTTCCCATATATTTGAGTTTTTTCAAAGGACATGTACTACTTGGGTAATTTGGAAAATATTTGTTTTTCATTTGATTGTTTAAAATGTCCATCCTGTTTCTAGAAGCTGTGCGACCTAAGTTTCCATTACCCTGTCTACATAGTTTCATCAACATAAAACGGATATTAAAGGCTCCTTCTTCATTGGGTTGTTGTTAGAAATGAATAGATAACATGCAACGTACCAAGTACAGAAATTGAGCTCAGTGAAGGGGGATCTTTATTTTTTATTCATATTTAGAAACTCCAAGGTATGCTTTAAGATTATTTTCTGGATTTTTCCTTCATGTTTTAAAGTTCACTGGCTGCTAAGAAATGACAAAATAGAACACACTAGGGATTAAGAGGTTTAGGACCCACTGTTCACCTTGTGTATTTTAACCAGATAACAAAGGCAGTAATTTAAAATTTAGGACTAGTTGTCCAGGTTAACTATTCACAATTCCTGCTTCTACCTTCCATTACTGATCACATCTTTTAGCCATTTTTATTATGAGAGAGAGTGAGAGTGCCCTAAAATTAGTTTTTCTTCTGAAAATAATAAAAACAATTTCGAAGGAGGAGTTTGAAGCTAAGAGTTGAGATGAACATTTGGCTTAAAGATTCTGTTAGAAAAGGTAATGGGAGGGAAGCGGCTGTGGCTCAATCAGTAGGGCTCCCGTTTACCATATGGGAGGCCCCGGGTTCGGTTCCCGGGGCCTCCTGGTGAAGGCAAGCCCGCCCGCACGGAGTGGTTAGCTGACCCAGAGAGCACAAGCAGCAAGGGGAGGATAAATGAATAAATAAATAAAATCTTTAAAAAAAAAAAAAAAAAAGGTAATGGGAAATTGAAAAGTACCTTTGCTACAGCTTACATACAACAGATGTGCTTTGCTGCATCACCTTGTCCCTAAGACCATGCTTCAGGCCTAAGTAAAAGTGAAAGTGCTTCATCAAAGTCCTTTCAGAAGTTCCTCTAAGAAATCCTAAAACTGACTCATCTGCTGTTTATCTCTGCTGCTCAGAGGGCAGCATTACAGCCAGGTACCAGTGCTTTGAGCCTTCCTAAAGCACTTCAAATTTTACAAAGTTCTTTGTCAACTTATACTAACTTTCTCCTCCACAACCTGATGTGCAGGAGAAGTCATTATTCTCCAATGAAAGTGAGGGGAAAGCCAAAGCAGAGAATAATACAATTATTTTGTCTCGAATCATAGAGTTAACAGTATAAAGATGATTAAAGAAACACCCAAGGTCTCCTGGGCTCAGTTCTTCCCTAAGCTGCCAAGCCCCCACTGCGTCATTTTCATATGCAGATAGTTGTTCCTTCTCTCCTCAGTTGCCAAAGCTTAATTTAATTGCTTTGCTTCCAGATACCCTGGCTGTTTCAAAAGATTCATTTCACAAAACTAAGACTTATTTCTACAAGTTTTCTCTCCAACGGCATGGCTAGTCTATATAATTAGGCTCAAAAAGGAAGTCAACTTTAAATTTATAACTGTAAAATACTGTAACCATAGAAATAATGGCTCTAGGTTAAAATGCATTTGCAGGCCATAAAAAGAATGTGTAAATTATTGGTCAGGGAGCATTTAATAAATGCTAGCTGAATGAATTAGTTCAGCCACCATGCCAGCCTCTGTCTTGCCTCTCCTGTTTTTAATTGGCAGGTAATGACACTTGCTGCACATCAGGCTGTGAAGGAAAAAAAACGAGTATGAAGGGGCAAAGCGTTTTGTAAATGTTGAAATGCAATGGGTTGCCGGTGAGACCTGGCTGTAACCCTATCTACTCCAGAGACAACCTTTATAGAGCTTGGGCAGAGTCAGTGTGGATCGTCAAATTGAAAGACTGTGGAAAATGAGCTTAAAGTCAAAATCCTAGTCTACATGAGGAAAACAATGCCACCGTCCAGATTGGTTAAAAGCTTTCCGGTGTTTATTGAAATAAACAAAGTATAGTTTATTTTGTTACTATCAACATTATACCTTGAAGAAATAACATTTGGTAATGAAAACCCCCTAGGTTCTAGAGAAAGAAGATCCAAAGTCTGCTATTAAAAGCTTAAAAACAGAAAAGAACTTCTAGAAAGACAGGGTAAGGAGCTCAGTGGACCTTCTCCCCAGCAAACAACATTGTAAGTGGTGAAAATTATTAAAAAAAAAAATTAAAGACTCGGGAAATTTTACTAAGGGTATACAGCTAGTGGTGAAACATCCATTCAAGAAAATCTACTAAATCATGGTGAGAACAGTGAGAATCTGTGGCACGTGAGCCACGACCCCCACTCCACCATCTCCGAGCTAAAGAAGCTCTACCTCTGGTGTGTGCAGTCAAGCAGACAGGGCTTCCCTCTCCCTCCTGCTCCCAGATTGAGGTTACAGCTTCATCCTGGTAGAGGCAGCTGCTGGTGTTGCTCATTCCATCCGGAGGTGCAGAAGCTCTATTCTGGCATGTGACAGAGAGACCATCCCCCTCCGCAGCTCTCACGCTACCCTAGGCCCAGTAGGCAGAGTATTCTGGCCCTAACTGCTGCCGCCCCAGCTTACCCAAAGGGTGGAGGTTTCAGGCCAAGAGGGGAAAGCCAAGAATAACACAGGCTGCTGCCCTGTCCCCCAAGGCCCTGCTCACAGAGTGGAGATGTCACTCTGGGAAATGTGGGCCCCCACCCCGAACTCCCCAGTGCAGTGGCACAGGGGCTCTGCCCAGACAGAAAGGCAGGCCAGAGGACAAAGAATTCCACAGCTCTGCCTGAGAGCATTGACTTTATTTTGGAACAGAGTGAAGAAGTCCATGCCTAAGGATGTTATAGAAAACAATGGTATGTGGTGGAAAACAATTAAGAGGAGGTAGGTAGCACTGATACAAGAAAAATAGCAGAGCAGCCAGAAATTTAATATAGAGAATCAGGGGCAGGTAAGAAGAGCTTTCTTGGGAACACAGTCAACTCTGGGGGTGGGGGTCAGGAAACTTGTGTACAAGTGCTAAACTGTACCCACCCAAGAACAATCAGAGCAGGATGGGGGTAGACTGCAAAACAGACTCATGACCGCAGGGTGGAAGCCTTGGTAGCACAATGGGCTTTAAATCAATCTCTGATGAAACACTGACTAAACGATAAGGTACTCTGACCTGGGTGCAATCCTAGGAAGTTGGGCTTAGGTAAAATAGCACAGCCATCCCTGGTAGTCTGAAAGACTGTGTACATGCCAAGGCTGGTCCTCTCAGGAGCAAAGAGAGAACCCCCAAACTAAATGTGGGGCAAAAAAACAAAACAACAACCAAAACTACCCACACAAACTTCCTGCACTGTGATAGCAGCTTCCAAGCCACACTCAACAGTTAAGGGCAAAAATCCAACTGGCTAAGGGGACTTAAGCACAACTTTTGACCAATAAGTGGCCTAGGCTAACCCACGAGTGGCACCTAGGTAGTCAGGCTAAAAGTAATGGAGGGGGGTGTGTGACCCATCTCAGCAGTTGCACACTGATTTTGCAGAATTAGTTTAGCCAAATGACTAAACAAATAGATGATCAAGCAAACTTACAATAACAACTCCCAGCGGAATCAGTATACGTATTTGTTATAATACATCATTTAAAATGTCCAGTTTTCAACAAAAAATTAGGAGTTACGGAAAAAAAGAAAAATCAAGAAATTATGACTAATACAACGGAAAAAAGTAGGCAATAGAAGCTGTCTTTGAAGGGGCCCAAATGGTGGAATTAGCAGGCAAAGACTTCAAAGCAGCTATGATAAACATGTTCAAAGAACTAAATGAAACCACATTTAACGAAAGGCATGAGGGAAGCGGCTGTGGCTCAATCAGTAGGGCTCCCGTTTACCATATGGGAGGCCCCGGGTTCGGTTCCCGGGGCCTCCTGGTGAAGGCAAGCCCGCCCGCACGGCGTGGTTAGCTGACCCAGCGAGCACAAGCAGCAAGGGGGGGATAAATGAATAAATAAATAAAATCTAAAAAAAAAATAAAAGAAATAAAAAATAAAGAAAGGCATGGTGGCCCAGCCTCAGATAGCTTCAGTATCTGGTGACTTCTACCAAACATTCAATGAAAAATCAATGCTTCTCAAAATCTTCTAAAATATAAAAGAAGGGACACTTAACTCATTCAATGAGGCAGTAATATTTTTTTTCTTTGATAAAACCCCTCTATTTATTGAAGACAGTCACATTTCAGTAACTGATTAAAACCAATAAACTTAGAGATACCATTACTCAGGAAAGCAATATGTATAAAAGTCTCAGGAAAGGGAGTACAAAACAATTTGAAAAGAATACAACTTGAACATGATTGGATTACTAGAATGGTCATATGACAAACAATACAAAACATGACAAAGAGCCATACGTGGGAAAACTATGTACTCTCAAGCCTGGGGGACAGGGAACTCTCAGTTCCCATATTCTTGGAATATATCCCAGGATTGTTTGGGAAGGACATGTTGGCTGGAGCATAGATCTCACTGCTGACTGCTGTGTAACCTGTCCATACTCTGAGCACAGGCTAAATACATGGTAGGAGGGCACCAGATGAGTTACACCTGCTCTCTCAATCAGCCCATGAGAAAGAAGTGTTCTCTCCAGCAAAGCCAGTATTACTGTGATACCACCATCAGAAAAAGACATTGCAAAAAAACAAACAACAACAACAACAAAAAACTAGAGGTCAATATTCCTTATGAATTAAGAAAAATCCTCAAGAAAATACTGGCAAACTGAATCCAGCAACATATATAAAGGAATATATACTGTAACCAAATGAGACTAGTTGCGATGAATGCAAGGTTGAATTAACATACAAAAAATCAATTAATATAATACATCATGTTAACCAAATAAAAGACAAAATTCAGTATGCACAGAAAAAGCATTTCACAAAACCCAACACCCTATCATAATAAAAATGGTAAAAAAAACTAGGAGTAGAAGGGAATTTTCTCAATCTGATAAAGGGCATCTAAGAAAATCCATAGCTAACATTATATTTTATGGTAAAAGACTAAATACTTTCTCCATAAGATCAGAAACAAGATGGGGATGGATGCTTTTGCCACTGCTATTTAACATTGTACTGGAAGTTCTACGCAGGGCAATTAACCAAGATAACCAAATAAAATGTATCCAGATTGGAAAGGAATGAGTAAAACAAATCCTGTTTGCAGATAACATGATTTTGCATGTAGAAAGTCCTAAGGAATCACTAAAAAGCTTTTATAACTTCAGCAAGGTTGAAGGATACAAGATTAATATATGAAAATCATTTGTATTATTTCTACACACTAGCAATGGACATTTGAAAAATGAAATTAAGAAAACAATTCCATTTATAATAGCACCAAAAAGAATAAAATAGTTAGGTATAAAGTTAACAAAAGAAGTGCAAGACTTGTATACTGAAAACTTAATAACAGTTGGAAGAAATTAAAGGAAATCTAAATAAATGAAAAGACATCGTATGCAATGGGTCGAAGACTTAAATTGTTAAGTTGGCAATGATTCTCAAATTGATCTATAGATTCAAGTCAATCCCCATCAAAATTCCTGCTGGTCATTTTGCAGAAATGGATCCTAAAATTCATATGAAAATGCAAAGGACTCAAAATACCCAAAACAGTCTTTAAACAGAACAAAGTTGGAAGATTTACACTTTCCAATTTTCAAAACTTATTACAAATCTACACTAAATAATACAGTGTGACAAAAGGACAGGCATATAGATCAATGAAATTGAGTCCAAAAATAAACTTATATTTATGGTCAAATGATTTTCAATAGGGGTGCCAAGACAATTCAAATGGGGAAAGAACACGCTTTTCAACAAATGGTTTGGGGGCAACTAGATATCCCCATTCAAAAGAATGAAGTTGGACCTCTACCTCACACTATACACTAAAATTAACTCAAAATGGACCATAGTCCTAAATTTAAGAGCTAAAACAATACAATTCTTAAAAGAGAATTTAGGAATAAATCCTTGGGACCTTGGGTTAGGCATTGGCTTTTTAGATATGACACCAAAAGCACAAATGACAAAAGAAATAAATAAATTGGAGTACATCAAAATGAAAACTATTTGTGCTGCAAAAGATACCATCAATAAAGTGAAAAGACAACCCAAACAACAGGAGAACATTTTTGCCAATCATATATCTGATAAGAGACTTGTAAGCAGAATAAAGAACTCTTAAAACTCAGTAATAAAAAGACAACTTAATTTAAAAATGGCAAAGGATTTGAACAGACATTTTTCCAAAGAAGATATTCAAATGGCCAATAAGCACCTGGGAAGTTGTTCAACATCATTATTAATAGGGAAATGCATATCAAAACCTCAATGAGATACTACTTCACACCCACTAGGATGGCTATAATAAAAAAGACAATTAAAAAAAAAAAAGAATATTAAAAAAAAGAATATTGTTTCATGACATATGAACATTATATGAAAATCAAATTTCAATATCTGTAAATAAAGTTTTATTAGGAAAAAAAAGACAGACAATAGCAAGTTGTCAGGGATATGTAGAATTTGGAACCCTCATACATGGCTGGTGGGAATGTAGAATGTCAACAGCTGCTTTGGAAAACAGTTGGCAGTTCCTCAAAAAGTTAAACACACAGTTGTCATATGACCCAGCCATTCCACTACTAGATATAAACCCAACAGAAGTAAAAACATGTGTTCACATAAAACCTTGTACACAAGTGTTCACAGAAGCATTATTTCGTAGCAGCCAAGAAGTGGAAACAACTGAAATGTTCCGCTGAGGAATGGATAAAGAAAATGTGGTTTATCCATACAACGGAATATTATTCAGGCATAAAAAGCATAAAGAATTTATAAATGCTACAATATGGATGAACCTTGAAATCATTATGGTAAGTGAAATATGCCAGATGCAAAGACCATATATTATATGATTTTATTTATATGAAATGTCCAGAGACAGAAAGTGGATTAGTGATTGCTTAGGGCTGGTGAGGAGAGGGAAAATGGGGAATGGTTGATAATGAGTATGGGTTTCTTTTGGGGGTGGTGAAAATATTCTAAAATTAAATTGTGCTAATGATTGCATTACTTTGTGAATATATTAAAAACCATTAAGTTGTACACTTTCAATGGGAAAATTGTATGGTATGTGAATTACTTTGAAATTAAATTATTTTTAAAAGCTAAAAAAAAAAAGATTAGACTCTAACAGGCAAGTAAAAAATGGTGGACATTCTGAAAGGATGTTCCAGAGGCTAAAATTCTCAAAGAAACAACAAAGGGATTCTACAAAATGGTTAGATGCTTGTAGAGAGTGGAGAAAGAGAAAACTCCTAAGAAATGTAGATATATTATTTGAAGGCCTTTCTGATTAAAATAATAATAAATCATGTATAAGGTAAAAGCATAAGGGATAAGTATCAGAAGTCCCTCTCCTATTCCCATTTTGCCAGGTGTGTGTCTCCAAGATCATTGCATCTTTTATTTAGCCCCAAACACCATGAACGGTTTTGTGAAAATTTACATTCAAGAATTTCTATCTTTTTGACAAACAGCTTAATTGGAGTATACTTGCCAAACGATAAACTGTACATATTTAAAGTGCACAAGTTGATGTTTTTTAAATATTTTTATTTTTAACAAATCAATTTTATTGATATATATTAATAAAGCATAAATCCATCCAAAGTGTACAATCAATGATATTCAGTGTAATCACATATTTGTGCATTCATGACTTCATTCTTAGAGCACTTTTCATTATTCTAATAATAATAGTAAACAAAAAACAAAACTCACCTCTCAATCTCTCCATGTTTCCCCTGCCATACATAGCTGCTATTCTTCCTTCTCTCTAGGAAATTTGTATTTATGTTTTGTAAAAACAATCTTATATATGCAATATCAGCCACATTCATGTTTTATATGAGGTTTTACTATCTTATACAGTCTCATGTTACTGTTTTTTTGCTTTCCTTCTAGTAACATATATGACCTTAGACTTTCCATTTCAACCGCTGTCATACCCATGTAATAGTTCTGCTAGTTACAAGCACCATGATATGCTTTCACCATTTCTATTCATTTCCAAAGATTTAAAAACAACCTTTTTACCAATTCTGCACAGATTAACCCTCCGCTTTCCATTTTCTACCCTTCTTCTGTTTTCTGGTGACCTATATTCTAATTATTAACTCCGTGAGTTTACATAATATATTTAGTTCATATTAACGCAATCATACAGTATTTGTCCTTTTGTGTCTGGCTTGCTTCACTTAACATAATTTCCTCCAGGTTATTCCATGTTGTCATATGCTTCACGACTTCATTTCTTCTTACAGCTATTATAATATTCCATCATGTGTATATACCACAATTTGTTTATCCATTCCTCAGCTGATGGATACCTGGGTTATTTCCAACTTTTGGCAGTTGTGAATAATGCACATTGGTGTGCAGATATCTTTTCGTGTCTCTGCTCTCAGTGCTTCTGAGTATATACCTAGTAATGCTATTGCCAGGTCATATGGCAAGTCTTTATTCCACTCCCTTAGGAAATGCCAAACAGTCTTCCACAGTGGCTGTACCATTCTACATTCCTACCAACAGAGAATAAACGTTCCTATCTCTCCACATCCTCTCCAACATTTACAGTTTTCTGACTTTTTGATAGCGGCCAGTCTAATAGGTATGAAATGATATTTCATTGATATCATTTCCCTGCTTGCTAGTTATGTTGAACATTTTTACATGTGTTTCTTTGCCATTTGTATTTCTTCTTTGGAGAACTGTCTTTTCAAGTCTTTTGTCCATTTTTAAATCAGGTAGTTTGTCTTTTTATTGTTGAGTTGTATGATCTCTTTGTATAGCATGGATATTAAACTCTTATTGGATATGTGATTGTCAAATATTTTCTCCCATTGAGTTGGCTGCTTTTTCACCCTTTTGACAAAGTCCTTTGAGGTGCAAACGTGTTTAATTTTGAGGACATCCCATTTATCTATTTTTCTCTTTTGTTGCTTGTGCTTTGGGTGTAACCTACCAACCGCCTACCACAAGATCTTGAAGATGGTTTCCTACATTTTCTTCTAGGAGTTTTATATTTAGATCCTAAATCCATTTGGAGTTAATTTTTGTGTATGGTATGAGATAGGGGTCTTCTTTCTTTCTTTTGGATATGGATATCCAGTTCTCCTAGTATCATTTGTTGAAATGACTATTCTGGCTCAGCTGGGAGGGTTTCACCGTCTTGTCAAAAGTCACCTGACTGTAAATGTGAGGGTCTATTTCTGAGTTCTCAATTCAGTACCATTCATCAACGTGTCTGTCTTTATGCCAGTATCATGCTGTTTTTACCACTGTAGCTAAGTAATATGCTTTAAAGTCTGGAAGTGAGAGTCCTCCAACTTTGTTCTTCTTTTTTAAGATCTTTTTGGCTATTTGGGACCCCTCACCCTTCCAAATAAATTTGATAATTGGTTTTTCCATTTCTGCAAAAAAGGCTATTGGTATTTTTATTGGGATTGCACTGAATCTGTAAATCAGTGTGGGTAGAACTGACATCTTAACGATATTTAGTCTTCTAATCCATGATCATGAAATGTCCATCCATTTAAGTTTACTTCAGTTTCTTTTAAGCAATGTTTTGTAGTTTTCTGAGTACAGGTCCTTTATGTCCTGGTTAAGTTTATTCATAAAAAATTGATTGTTTTAGTTGCTATTATAAATGGGATTTTTCTTTTCTGATTTCCTCCTCAGATTGCACATAAGTAGTGTACAGAAACGCTATTATTTTTGCATATTAATCTTGTATCCTACCACTGCAGTACTTGTCTATTAGTTCTAGTAGCTTTGTTGTGGATTTTTCAGGAGATCCTAGATATAGGATTATATCATCAGCCAATAGTGAAAGTTTTACTTCTTCCTTCCATATTTGCGTGCCTTTTATTTCTTTATCTAGCCTAATAGCTCTAGCTAGAACCTCTAGCACAATATTGAATAACAATGGTGACAGTGGGCATCCATGTCTTGTTCTTGATCTCAGCTGGAAAGCTTTCAGTCTTTCACCATAGAGTACAATGCTAGCTGTAGGTTTTTCATATATGCCCTTTACCATATTGAGAAAGCTTCCTTCTATTCCTATCTTTTGGAATGTTTTTATCAAGAAAGGATGCTGTATTTTGTTAAATGCCCTTTCTGCATCAATCGAGAGGATCATGTGATTTTTCATCTTCAATTTATTAATGTGGTTTATTACACTAATTGATTTTCTTGGGTTGAACCAACCTTGCATACTGGGATAAAACCCACATGATTGTGGTGTATAATTCTTTGAATGGGCTTTTGGATTCTGTTTGCAAGTATTTTGTTGAGGATTTTTGCATCTATATTGATTAGAGATATTGGTCTGTAATTTTCTTTTTTTGTAATATCTTTTTCTGGTTTTGGTATTAGGGTGATGTTGGCTTCATAGAATGAGTTTGGTAGCATTCTTTCCTATTCAGTTTTTGGAAGAGCTTGAGCAAGATCAGTATTAGGTCATCTTTGAATGATTGGTAGAATTCACCTGTGAAGCCTTCTGGTCCTGGGCTTTTCATCTTTGGGAGGTTTTTGATGACTATTTCAATCTTTTCACTTGTGATTGGTTTGTTGAGGTCTTCTATTTCTTCTAGGGTCAGTGTAGGTGGTTTGTGGGTTTCTAGGAACTTATCCATCTCCTCCACATTTTCTAGCTTTTTGGCATACAGTTGTACAGAGTATCCTCTTATAATCTCTCTTTTTTCTACAGGGTCAATGGTAATGTCCCCCCTCTCATTTCTGATTTTATTTATTTGTGTTTTCTCTCTTTTTTTCTTTGTCTGTCTAGCTAAAGGTTTGTTGATCTCAAAGAACCAACTTTTGGTTTTGTTCTCTTTTTTTTTTGTTCTCAATTTCATTTATTTTGGCTCTGATCTTTACTATTTCTTTTTTTTTGGCTTGGTTTGGGATTAGTTTGCTGTTCTTTTTCTAGTTCCTCCAGGTGTGCAGTTAGATCTTCAATTTTAGCTCTTTCTTCTTCTTCTTTTTTTTTTAAGATTTTATTTATTTATTCATTTATCCCCCCCTTGCTGCTTGTGCTCGCTGGGTCAGCTAACCACGCATGCGGGCGGGCTTGCCTTCACCAGGAGGCCCCGGGAACCGAACCCGGGGCCTCCCATATGGTAAACGGGAACCCTACTGATTGAGCCACAGCCGCTTCCCTCTTTCTTCTTTTTTAACGTGAGCAATGAGGGTTATGAATTTCACTCTCAGCACTGTCTTTGCAGTGTCCCATTGGTTTTGATATGTTGTGTTCTCATTTTCATTCATTTCAAGATATTTGCTGAATTCTCTTGCAAATTCTTCTTTGACCCACTGATTAAGAATGTGTTGTTAATCTCCATATATTTATGAATTTTCCCTTTTTCTGTCCATTATTGATTTCCAGCTTCATTCCATTTTGGTTAAAGAAAGTGTTTTATATAATTTCAACCTTCTTAAATTTATTGAGATTTGTCTTGTGAGCCAAGACATGTTCTATCTTGAAGTAGGATCCATGAGCACTTGAAAAGAAAGTATATCCTTCTGTTTTGGGGTGCAATGCTCTATAGATTCATCATATTATTCAAGTTCTCTGTTTTTTTATTTATCCTCTGTCCAGTTGTTCTATCCAATAATGAAAGTGGTGTATTGAAGTCTCCAACTATTATTGTAGAGATATCTATTTCTCTCTTCAGTTTTGCCAGTGTGTACCTCATGTATATCAGGGCACTTAGGTTAGGTGCATAAATATTTAGTATAGTTATTTCAGAATTATCTTGGTGGGTGGAGACACATATAATAACCAAAAGAATATTGACTTCCCATCCTGGGGAGTTCTGCTACATTCCCTAGCAGGATGGCAAGATTCCCGAGTACAAGTGCAATGCCTAGTGAAGGAAGACAGACCATTACACCAGGCCCTTGATATTGGTGATTGAACTTATGAGCCTTGTGAAATTGAAACCTAGCCTAGTATTATACACTGCTTAAGAGTTACCTCCTGAAAGCCTCCTTGTTGCTCAAATGTGGCCTCTCTCCAAGCCAACTTCAGCATATAAATGCACTACCCTCCCCACAGCACAGGACATGACTCCTGTGGATGAGCCTCCCTGGCACTGAGGGATTATTACCAAGTGCCAACTAGCAATGCATCTGGAAAAATGCCTTGACCGAAAGGGGGAAATATTAAATACAAATGAGTTTTTATGGCTAAGAGATTTCAAAGTGAGTCAAGAGGTCATTCCAGAGGTAATGCTTATGCACATGTCAGCAGGATTTCATTGACTGCCACAGTAAACAGTGCCTCAAACAACAGGACTCCTGAGGGTTCTGGAGACATCCAGACACTATAAACAGGGCAGACAAGCTCAGGAATTTGACACCTGTCAGTGGGCCTCACTTTGGAATTTCTGCTCCCCAGTGTAACAGAGTTAGATTCATTTATAGTTTCCTGACACATGGCTCTTCCGCCCCTTTTATTTGAACCTATAATTAGCACTACACTTGTTAAATATATGTCCCAGAGACTTAAATCTTTGGTCCGTTCATGTGCCAGTTGAGCCCAGAATCTCAGCAGAGTTGCCCACCTACTCTCCAGTTCATTGGACTCACCCAGAACAACTAACAAGGAGATGATGATGGACAATGCCCATCCCAAAGAACAGAGAGTGTCTGACTGCCAGCAAGGTAGTTCCATCCATCTGCCCAACGGGATCTAAGGCCCCCCTCAATTAGAAACAGAGTGGGCATTACCATCCCCAAATCCTCAGGATTGGGGAATGAACAATGGACTAAAGTAGACTTATTATTATTCTAATATAGACTTACTAGTATTCTAGCAATAGAAGAAATTTTATCATTGATATAAAGGCAGTGGTCACCAGAGTTCTGAGGTGAGGGAGAGGGAAGAATAGGTGAAATATAGGGGCATTTTTGGGACTTGGAATTGTCCTGCATGACATTGCAATGATGGATATAGGCCATTACACATTTTGTCAAAACCTATAAAATCATGCATGGCAGAGTGTAAACTATAATGTAAACTATATTACATGATTAGTAGCAATGCTTCAATATGTGTTCATCAATTGTAACAAATGTACCACACTTATGAAAGATGTTAATATAGAAAAGTGTGGGAGGGGGAGGGGGCATATAGGAATCCCCTATATTGTTGATGTAACATTTATGTACTCTAAAGCTTCATTAAAAATAAACAAAACAAACATTAAAAAAATTTAGTACAGTTATTTTTTCTTGGTAATTGCCCCTTTTATTAATATATAATGATTTTCTTCATCTCATATTATAGTTTTGTATTTGAAATCTATTTTGTCCAGTTTTAGTATCACTACTCCAGCTCTTTTTTGGTTACTATTTGCATGTCATATTTTTTTCCAACCTTTCACTTTTAACTTGTTTGTGTCCTTATGTCTGAGGTGGGTCTCTTGTAGACAACATATAGATGGCTCATATATTTTAACTGTTCTATCAGTCTATGTCTTTTGATTGGGGAGTTCAGGCCATTAACTTTCCATTTTGTCCTTCGGTTCTCTGTTGTCATATCGTTCTATTGTCTGTCTTCTTACCCTTTAGTTTACTCTTCCTAATAATCTTCATTTCTACACTCTTCTCCAAGTATCTCACCCTTATTTTTTTTCCTTTCAGGCTGCAGCACTCCCGTTAGTATCTCTTGTAATTCTGGTCTTTTGGTAATATATTCTATCAGTTTTTGTTTCTCTGTGAAGACTTTGACCTCACCCTCGTTTTTGAAGGACAGTTTTGCCGGATAGGGAATTCTTGGCTGGGAGTTTTTTTTCTTTCAGTACCTTAAATACATCATACCACTTTCTCCTTGCCTCCATGGTTTCTTAAGAGAGGTCGACACTTAATCTTATTGAGTTTCCCTTGTATATGATGCTTTGCTTTTCTCTTGTTGCTTTCAAAATCCTCTATTGCTGATATTTGTCATACTGAATAGTATGTGTCTTGGGGTATGTCTATTTGGATTTATTCTGTTTGGGGTGTGTTGTCCTTTTTTTAAAAAAAAAAAGAAAGATTTTATTTTTATTTATTCATTTATCCCCCCTTGCTGCTTGTGCTCGCTGGGTCAGCTAACCACGCCATGCGGGCGGGCTTGCCTTCACCAGGAGGCCCCGGGAACCGAACCCGGGGCCTCCCATATGGTAAACGGGAGCCCTACTGATTGAGCCACAGCCACTTCCCGTGTTGTCCTTCTTGTATATTGATATTTATGTCTTTCATAAGGGTTGGGAAGTTTTTGGTCATTATTTCCTCAAATATTCTTTCTGCCCTTTTTCCATTCTCGTCACCTTCTGGAATACCAATAGTGCAAATGTTTGTATGTTTCACATTGTCATTCAATTCCCTGACACTCTGTTCCATTTTTTCCATTCTATTCTCTTTCTGTTCTCTTGTCTTTTCAAGTTCAGATGTTCTGTCTTTGAAATCACTAATTCTGTCTTTGAGCAATTCAAATCTGCTTTTATGTGCCTCTAAAGTGTTTTTAATTTCATCCATTGGGTCTTTCATTCCCAAAAGGTCTGTTTACTTTTCTTTGCAGGCTTTCAAATTGTTCTTTATGCTTGCCCAGTGTCTTCTTAATATCCTTTATTTCTTTAGTCATATTTTCTTTAAATTATTTGAAGTGATTTAGGAGAGTTGTATGATTATCACTGTCTAAAATCCTTTATTTCTTTAGAATATTTGGTTAATTCCTTTGGCTGGGCCATCTCCTCCTGTTTCCTAGTATGGCTTGTAACTTTTTGCTGATATCTAGGTATCTGAATATGTTGGTGAATTTACTCTGATAGCCAATTTCTCTCTCTTGCCTGTTGTTGTTTTTTTTTTCCCACAGCTCTTCTTTGAAATTTGGTTCAACTTATTCTAAGTCTTTAAAATTGCCCAGCTTAAGTTATCAAAATCAAGCCAGCGACTCACTAATAGGGCACAGATTTTCTCCCAGTGGTTAGGATACAGAGAAAACTGAAAATTTCCAGACTGGCTGGAAGATGGCGCTCAGTGGTGCACCTTTCCATAGAGGTGTTTCAGTCTTGGTTGTCCTGTGTACCTTTGTTCGGAGATTCAAAGTAGGCTCTGCTGGCCGAATTCACTGAAGCCCCCTGACCCCCCTCCCTTTTCCCTTGAAACAGCTGACAGGGAGAATGATGTCTGTTCCCCTCTCAGTAAGTTGCAGTGAGCCAGGGGTTTTACTCTGGCTTGGGGTGGGGGAGGGGAGCACTTCCTGGTTACCACTGGGGCTTAGTAACTCATGTATGTCATTTCAGCTTCTTCGATTCTTTCTGTCCCTCATCCACCTGGGAGTTGTGTAGCACTGTCCTGGTCTGCTGACCCTCAAAGCAGGTCCCTCAGACAGCTTTTGGCTATTTCTCTGTTGTTTTGGTGAGAGTATTGAGCTCTGCCTGTTAGTCTGGCGCCACCTTCCCACAATTCTACAAGTTGATGTTTGGACACACATATACATCCATGAAACCATCACCACAATCAACATAATGAATATATCCATGACTCTGACATGTTTTCCATAACCTTTTATAATCTTTTCCTCCTGCCCCTCTGTACTACTCCCTTTCCAGGTAACCACTAATATGCTTTCTGTTACTCTCAATTAGGTTGAATTTTCTAGAGCTTTATGAAATCCTATAGGGTATACAGTTTTGTCTGGCTTATCTCACTCAGCATGATTACTTTAAGATACATCCATGCAATTATGTATAACTACAGTTTATTCCTTTTTTATTACTGAGTAGAACTCCGTTGCATGGATATAGTTTGTCTTTTAACCTGGATTGTTTCTAGTTTTGTACTATTATAGATAAAGCAACTGTAAGTATTTGTGTATGTCTTTGTATGGACATATGCATACCTAGGAGTTCAATGGCTGGTTCATAAGGTGTGTATTTATATTTTTAAAGAAATTTTTTAACGAAATTGCCAAACTATTTTTATTGAAGACTTCTGGGAAGATGGCATTGAAATAAGTAGGCAGGGTTCAACTTCCTCATGAAAACAATGGGGGGAGGGCAAAAAGATGTCTGAGGGAGGTGCTTTGGGGATTTGCAGACCAGGAGTGCTGCACATTTTCAAGGAGGGCTAGGGGCAGAGAGACGAAGCCTAAATGAAAACCGTGAACTACTAGTCCCTGTGATCAGGAATGGCACCCATCCCCCACCTCAAGGCGAACAGCCTTGATAAAACACATGACTCACTGCAGCAAACTGAGAGGGAAGTAGATGTCTTCCTTCCTGGGAAGAGGGAAGGTATGGAGGAGGGCAGGCATTGGTTTACCCAGTGAGTTTGGCCAGCAAAGCCTGCTTTGAATCTTGGCTCTGGGCAGACCAGAATCATGGGCAACTGGAGGGAGAAAGAGATACCTCTGTGGAAAGATTTGCCAACAAGCACCAACTGGTGGGGGGCCAGGAAATTACAAGGTGAAAAACTGCTTGTTGGAGTCTCTTGTTCCAGACCACTTGCATCAAATCTGTGCCCCATTAGTGAGTCCCTGGTCCTATTTTGATAATTGAAGCTGGGCAATTTTAAAGACTTAGAATAAGTTGAACCAAAAAATCAAAAAGAGAGCTGTGAAAAAAAACCACTAGGCAAGAGAGAGAAATTGACCATTAGAGTAAATTCACCAACATATTCAGATGCCTAGACATCAGCAAAAGATTACAAGCTATACTAAGAAACAGAAATGGATGGCCCAACCAAAGGAAAAAAACAAAAATCCTAATGAGATACGGGGTTTAAGACAACTAAACAATGATAATCACACAAATCTCCTAAATCAAATCAAGGAGTTGAAGGAAAATATCACTAATGAGATAAAGGATATTAAGAAGACATTGGGTGAGCATAAAGAACAATTTGAAAGCCTGCAAAGAAAAGTAACAGAGCTTATGGGAATGAAAGACACAATGGATGAGATTAAAAATACATTAGAAAATAAAATAAAAAAATAACAGATTTGAATTGGTGGAAGACAAAATTAGTGAATTGGAGGAATGAGCATATGAACTTGAAAAGACAGGAGAACATAAAGAGAAAAGAATGGAAAAAATGGAACAGGGTCTCAAGGAATTGAATGACAATGTGAAACACACAAATATATGCATTATCGGTGTCCCAGAAGAAGAGAACAGAAAAGGAGAAGAACGAACTTTTGAGGAAATAATGACCAAAAAACTCAACCCTTATGAAAGACATAAATATCAATATTTAAGAAGGTTAACACACTCTAGAGTAAATCTGTTTGACCTACTGTGAGATATCTACTATTCAGAATGACAAATAACAGAGATAAAGAGAGGATTCTGAAAGTAGCAAGAGAAAAGCAATGCATCACGTACAAGGGAAACTCAATAGGACTAAGCGCCGATCTCTCATCAGAAACCACGGAGGCAAGAAGAAAGTGGTATGATGTATTTAATTTACTGAAAGAGAAGTACCTTAAAATGGAAAACTGCCAGCCAAGAATTCTTTATCCAGCAAAACTGTCCTTCAGTTTTGGCCTTCAAAAATGAGGTTGAGTTTAATTCTTCGCAGACAAACAAATGTTATGAAAAAACAAATTTACAAGACATACTAAAGGGAGTGCTACAGCCTGAATGGAAAAGACAAGGGCAAGAGACTTGGAGAAGAGTGTAAAATGTAGATTAGTAAGGGTAACTTAAAGGGTAAAAAGACAGACAACAGTAAGATATGACAATGGAAAGCCAAAGGATAAAAACGGCCAAAGTAAGTAATGCCTTTGCAGTAATAAAACTGAACTCTAATTGATTAAATTCCCCAATCAAAAGACATAGGCTGACAGAATGTATAAAAAAAATATGAGCCATCTATATGCTCTCTACAAGAGACTCACCTCAAACATAAGAACACAATCGGGCTGGAAAAAGATATTCCATGAAAATAGTAACAAAAAAATTTCTGGGGTAGTGATACTAATATCAGATAAAATAGATTTAAATGCAAAACTGTAACAAAAGATGAAGAAGGTCATTATATATTAATAAAAGGGGAAATTCACCAAGAAGAAATAACTATAATAAATATTTATGTACCGAACCTGGATGCCCCAAGATTCAAGAGGCACACACTGGAAAACTGAAGGGAGAAATGGGCATCTCTACAATAATAGCTAGAGACTTCAATACACCACTCTCAGCATTGGCTAGAACATCTGGATGGAGGATACATAAGGAAACAGAGAGCTTAAATAATATGATAAATGAATTAGACCCAACAGATATTTATAGAGTATTCCACCCCAAAACAGCAGGATAGACATTTTTTTTCAAGTGCTCATGGATCCTTCTCTGGATAGACCATATGTTGGCTCACAAGACAGGTCTCAATAAATTTTAAAAGACTGAAATTATACAAACCTCTTTCTCTGATCATAATAGAATGAAACTAGAAATCAATAATAGACAGAAAAAGGGAAAATTCAAAAATATATATGAAAAATTAAACAAAACACTTAATCAGTGGGTCAAAGAAGAAATTGCAAGAGAAATAAGTAAATATTTTGAGACAAATTAAATGAGAATACAACATCTCAAAACCTATGGGATTCAGCAATGACAGTGCTAAGAGGGAAATTTTAGCCCTCAATGCTTACATTAAAAAAAGAAGAAAGAACTAAAATAAAAGCCCTAACTGCATACCTGGAGAAACTAGAAAAAGAACAGCAAACTAATCTCAAACCAAGCCAAAGGAAAGAAATAATAAAGATCAGAGCAGTAATAAATTCAGAACAACAACAACAAGAAACAAGAGAGAGAATCAACAAAACCAAAATTTGGTCCTTCAGAAGAACAAGAAAATTGACAAACCCTTAGCCAGAGTGACAAAAATTTTAAAAAAGAGAGAAGATGCAAATAAATAAAATCAGAAATGAGAAGGATGACATTACCACTGACCCACAGTAATAAAAGAGATCATAAGAAGACATTATGAACAACTGTATGCCAACATACTAGACATGAAGATGAAATGGTCAAATTCCTAGAAACCCATGAACAACCTGCAATGACCCTAGAAGAAATAGAAGACTTCAACGAACCAATTATGAGTAAAGAGATTGAAACAGTCACCACAAACCTCTCAAAATGAAAAGTGCAGGACCAAATGGCTTCACAGTTGAATTCTACCAATCAAAGATTGTCTAATATCAATCTTGCTCAAGCTCTTCCAAAAACCTGAACTGGAAGGAATGCTACCAAACTCATTCTGTGAAGTTAATATCACCCTCATATCAAAGCCAGATAAATATATTATGAAAAAAGAAAATTACAGACCAATTTCTTTAGTGAATATAGATACAAAACTCCTCAATAAAACACTGGAAAACTGAATCCAAAAGCACATTAAAAGAATTATGCACCACGATCCAGTGGGTTTTATCCCAGTATGCAAGGTTAGTTCCACCCAAGAAAATCAATTACTGTAATAAACTGCATTAAAAAATTGAAGATGAAAAATCACAAGATCCTATTGATTGACATGGAAAACGCATTTGACAATACACAGCATTCTTTCTTGATAAAATCACTCCAAAAGATAGTAATAGAAGGAAGCTTTCTCAACATGCTAAAGTGCATATATGAAAAACCCACAGCTAACATTGTACTAAATGGTGAAAGACTGAAAGCTTTCCCATTGAGATTGGGAACAAGACAAAGATGCCACTGTCACCACTGTTATTCAGTATTTTGCTAGAAGTTCTAGATAGAGCAATTAGGCAAGAAAAAGAGATAATAGGCACCCAAATAAGAAAGGAAGAAGTAAAACTTTCACTATTCCCTGATGATATGATCCTATATGAGAAAATCCCCCAAAATCTGCAACAAAGTTACTAGAACTAATAGACAAGTTTGTCAAAGTGGCGGGATACAAGATTGATACACAAAAATCAGTAGTGTTTCTGTACACTACTGATGAGCAATCTAAGAAGGAGTCAGAAAAAAAATTCCATTAATAATAGCAACTAAAAGAATCAAATATTTAGTAATAAACTTAACCAAGGACATAAAGGACCTGTAGTCAGAAAACTACATAACATTGCTAAAAGAAACCAAAGAAGACCTAAATAAATTGAAGGACATTCCGCGTTCATGGATTGGAAGACTATATCATTAAAATGTCAATTCTACCCTAACTGATTTACAAATTCAATGCAAATCCCCCCAAAATCCCAACAGCCTTTTTTTGCAAAATGGAAAAGCCAATTATTAGATTTATTTGGAAGAGTAAGGGGCCCCAAATAGTCAAAAATGTCTAAAAAGAAGAATGAATTTGGAGGACTTTCACTTCCTGACTTTAAATCATATTTCTTAGCTACAATGGTAAAAATAGCATGGTACTGGCATAAAGACAGACATACTAACCAACACAACAGAGTTGAGAACTCAGAAACAGACCTTCACATCTACTGTAAAGTGATTTTTGACAAGGCTGTCAAGGCCACCCATCTGGGCCAGAATAGTCTATTCAACAAATGGTGCTGGGAAAACCAGATAGCCATATCCAAAAGAAAATAAAAAGGACACCTATCTCACACCTTATACAAAAAATTATCTTATCTCAAAATGGATAAAGGACCTAGATATAAAAGCTACAACCATAAATCTTCTAGAAGAAAATGTAAGAAAACATCTTCAAGATCTGGTGGTATGAAGAAAAACAAAAAAATAAATAAATAAAATAGAAGATCTTGTGGTAGGCAGTAGTTTCTTAAACCTTACACCCAAAGCACAAGCACTAAAGAAAAAACAGATAAATGGAATCTCCTCAAAATTAAATGCTTTTGTTCTTCAAAAGACTTTGTCAAGAAAGTAAAAAGACAGCTTACTCAATGGGAGAAAATATTTGGAAATCACATATCCAATAAGGGTTTGATATCCATGTTATATGAAGAGATCATACAAGTCAATGATAAAAAGACAAGCAACCCAATTATAAAATGGGCAAAAGATTTGAACAGACATTTTTCCAAAGAGGAAATACAAATGGCCAAAAAGCACATGAAAAAATGGTCAACATCACTAGCTATTAGGAAAGTGCAGATCAAAACTTTTTCATACCTTACAGAATGGTTATTATTAAAAAAAAAAAAAAAAAAAAATCAACAACAGAAAACTACAAGTGCTGGAGAGGATGGGGAGAAATAGGAACATTCCTTCACTTTGGGTGGGAATATAGAATGGTATACCCTCTATGGAAGACAGATTGGTGGGACCTTAAGAAGCTGAATATAAAACTGCCATATGATCCAGCAATCCCATTATTAGGAATATACTCAGAAGAACTGAAAGCAAGGACACGAACTGATATTTACACCCTGATGTTCACAGCAGCATTATTCACAAATGTTAAAATATAGAAAACGTCCAAGTGTCCATCAATGGAAGAATGGATAAACAAAATGTGGCATATATATACAATGGAATATTCAGCTGCAAGAAGAAAGGAATTGGGGTGCATATGACAACATAGATGAACCTTGAGGACATTATGTTGAGTGAAATAGGCCAGACACAAAAGGACAAATATTTTATGGTCTCACTAATATGAAATAAATATGATGAGCAAACTCATGGAGGTAAACTAGGGGTTCTTAACCAGGGGTCCATGGACCCCTTAGATTTCAGTGGGTCCAAGAACTAGAATTGAAAAAAATCAACTTGATTAGATGTCCAACATGATATGCGTGTTGCCTTGTCAAATAGTCCACCACAGTTTAATGTTCTTATTCAAGAAAAACAAGTCTGCACATTGATGTCTTTAAAAAATAAAATTTAACTTTCCTATATTTTTGATGTATTGGATTATTATTTAATGTATTAAGAAAGAAGCACATGTCTAGTATTATATCATGTTTTTTATTTTAGTAACTGTATTTCAATATATGTAACTGATTTCCTTTGTAATTTTATTTTATGCACTTAAAAACATTCTTGTGGGGACGTGTTGGTGCATATATGATATACTTATTAAATAATATACAGTATAGTGTGGACTTAGTATGATTTTTATTTTGATGTAGCATGTTCTGAGTGCAGCGGTTAACTGCCTGCAAAAAGGTTGGTAAGGATGGTGGATATGGTTTTATGACTCTGTGGGAAAACTCGAATTTCTAAGTTTGCTGAAAATGACCGTTTGAACAGATGTTGAACCGTGTTAGGTTATCAGGTATTGAAATTATGGGAACGTTGTAAAACATAATTTTGAATAATCCTGAAATTTAAAGACATGTTGATGTTGAGTGTCATAAAACGATCTGCTGCTACATTCTGAGAAGGGGTCCATGGTTCTCACCTTACTGGCAAAGGAGCCTGTGGAACAAAAAAGGTCAAGAACCCCTGAGATAAACTCTAGAGCAGGGGTTTTTAACAAGGGGTCCATGAGCTTGAATTGAAATTCAAAAAAAACATTATTCTTGTGGGGATGTGTTGGCGCAGTGTGATATATTTAATAATACCCAGTATAATGTGGACTTAGTAAGGGGTCCATGGTTTTCACCTGACTGGCAAAGGGGTCCATGGAACAAAAAAGGTTAAGAATTCCTGCTCTAGAGTATAGGTTACTAGCAGACAGAATGTGGATTGAGAATGGGAGGGGATGCTTAATGTTTATAGAATTTTTAATAAAGTTTATTGTAAAAGTGTGGAAATGAATAGAGTTGATGGTAACACATTATAGTGAGTATAACTAAAACTGCTGATTTGTAAATGTGACTGTGGCTCAAAGTGGTAGTATGTGAACGTAAATATCAATTGAAGAAAGCTAGAGAATAATCTAGGGACTGTATAACATAGTGATTTGGGTGGTGGATGAAGATTTTGGTTAAGATATAAGCATGTTCTTCTTTTATAAGTTGTTAAGTATGTGGTGATACACAAGAAAATTATAACTACTGTAACTTATGGATGATAGTTAATAATATTAATCTTTTTGCAGCAATGGCAAAGAAGATATTATACCAATTATAAGGGACAATAGTGGGGTTTAGGGGGTATGGGATTTTTCCTTTTGGAGCAATAAAAACATTCTAAAATTGACTGAGATGGTGACAGCACAACTCTGTGATGAAAATAAGTGGGAAGCGGCTGTGGCTCAATCAGTAGGGCTCCCGTTTACCATATGGGAGGCCCTGGGTTCGGTTCCTGGGGCCTCCTGGTGAAGGCAAGCCTGCCCGCACGGCGTGGTTAGCTGACCCAGCGAGCACAAACAGCAAGGGGGGGATAAATGAATAAATAAATAAAATCTTTAAAAAAAAAAAGAAAAGAAAATAAGAGCCACTGCGTGTACACTTTGAGTGGATTGTACAAAGCATGGGACTGTGTAACACAGTGAATCCTGTAGTGGAAGATGGACTGTGGTTAGCAGAACAAACAAGAGAATGTTCTCTCATGAACTATAGAAACTGTAATACTAATACAGGGTGTTAAAAATCGGGTGGGTCAGGAAAATGCATCAAATGTAAGATACAGACTATAGTTAGTAGTAATATTTTGATGATGCTCTTTCATAGTTTGTAACAAATGTTTCACAACAATGCAAGGTGGTGGTGGTGGTGGTGGGGTGATGTATGGGAGCTTTGTATGATGATATGCACGTTTGTTTTGTAAGTTCACAACTTTTACTATGTATGTTCATGTATGAATGGTTTACTTCAGTAAATTTTTAAAAAATAAAAAGTAGTACATCATTTTACATTCCCACCAGCAGTATATGAGAGTACTAGTTGCTCCACATCCTCACCAAGACTTGGGTATGGTGAGTCTCTTTAATCTTAGCCATTGTAATAAACAGATGTGTAGTGTGGTATATCACTGTGATTTTCAATTCCATTTCTCTAGTGACAATATTGAGCATCTTTTCATGTACTTATATGCCATCTGCTTGTCTACTTCAGTGTAGTGTCTGTCAAACCTTTAGCTCATTATTAGGTTGTTTTTGTTGTTGAGTTTTAAGAATTCCTAATATAATCTGGATAGAGGTCCTTTACCAGATACATGCTTCGCAAGTATTTTCTCCAGCCTGTGGTTTTTCATTCTCCTAACAATGTCTTTTAAACAGTAGAAGTTTTAATTTGGTGAAGACTAATTTTTCATTTTTCTTATGAATCATGCTTCTGGTGTCATATATAAGAAATTTTTGCCCTACCCGATGTCACAAAGATTTCCTCTTAAGCTTTCTTTTGGAAATTTTTAGTTTTAGGTTTTGCATCAGGTCTATGATCCATTTTTAATTAATTTTGTATGTGGTACAAAGTATAGATTGAAATTTATTTTTTTGCATCTGGATATCCAGTTGTTCCAGCACCATTTACTGAAAACAACTGTCCTTTCTCCACAGAGTTTTACATTTGTGAAAATAATAATAATAATCAGTTATCTATAAATATGTAGATCTATTTCTATTCTATTACGTTCCATTAATTAATTTCTCTGTCTTGATTCTAATATCACACCGCTTTGATTACTATAGTTTCATACTGAATCTTGAAACCAAGTAGTGATTTATACTTTGGTCTTTTTTAAAATTGCTTTGGCTATTCTAGATCCTTTGAATTTTGGTTGGGATTGCATCGAACCTATCAGTTGATCTGGGAAGAATTGACATCTTAATAATATTGAGTGTTCTGACTCATGAATGGGATGTATCTCTCCATTTATTTAGGGCTTCTTTAAATTTTTCCATAAGATTCAATCCTAAGTATTTCATATTTCTATACTATTGTAAATGGCATTGCATTTTAAGTTTCAACCCAATTTTATGTTGCTAGTTTATACAGATACATTGACTCTTGTAATGGATCTTCTATCCTGCAACCTTACTAAACTCACTACTTCTAGGAAGATTTGGAGATTCCAGTAGATTTTCTATATGGCATCATACCTGAATAAAAACAGTTTTACTTTTTCCCTTGATGCCTATTATTTCTTTTTCTTGCTTTACTGCACTGGTTAGAACTCCAGTACAATGCTGAATAGAAGTGGTGAGAATGTGCATCTTGGCCTTGTTCCTGATCTCAGGAAGAAAGCATTCATTCAGTCTTTCACCATTCCATTACGTATGATATTAGATGCAGGTTTTTGTAGAAGTCCCTTGAGTCAGGAGTCCCCAAGACCACCCTCAGGCTTGATTATTTGCTAGAAGGACTCAGAATTTATACTCATGGTTAAAGTTTATTACAGTGAAAGGATACCGAGTAAAATCAGCAAAAGGAAAAGGTGCATGGGGTGAAGTCAGGAGGAAACCATGGGCAGTGTATTAGTCAGCCAAAGGGGTGCTGTCGGAAAGTACCAGAACTCTGTTGGCTTTTATAAAGGGTATTTATTTGGGGTCGAAGCTTACAGTCACAAGGCCATAAAGCATATTACTTCCCTCACCAAAGTCCGTTGACAAGTATTGGAGAAGATGGCTGCTGGTCTCTGCGAGGGTTCAGCCTTCGTCTTCCTCCTAAATGTCTCTCTCCCCAGGGCTCGTTTCTTTCTGGGTTCAGGTGCTCTGTTCTTGCCACAAGGTCAGATGATTATCAGGCTCTCCCTCTTCCCAGGGCCTCTGCCGTGTCTATGGAGCCATGTCTATTCCTCTGTGTTCTTCTCCTGTGTGTTTACTTCCCGGGGCTCCAGCATCAAAACTCCAACTCTTCTCTTTCCCATCGTTTTGTCTGTGAGTCCCCACCCCCTCAACGTCCTACTGATGTGGCCCAATCAAAGACTTAATCATAATTTAATCAAATAAAAGCAAAACCTCTGAATTTAATACAATCAAAGGATATCACGCTCAAGGGAACAGACCAGTTTACAAACATAATCCAGTATCTATTTTTGGAATTCATAAACAATGCCAGACTGCTACAGGCAGCTTCCAAGTGTCTCTTCCCAGCGGAGTCACATGGGCCACATTTAATTCTCCCAGCAACTATATGTGACATGTGCACAGTGTTGCCATCCAGGGAAGCATGCCAGAGCCTAGGTGTTCAGGGCTTTTATGGGGGATTAGTCAAGTAGACAAACAGCAACTGTGTGACTGACCTCAGTTACTAAGCTCCAGACCCCCAGAGGGAAAGCAGATGTTGACCACAATCACATTGTTAGTAAATTCTCCACAGCCAGCCAAAAGTCAGTCATGCAAACAGGCCTTTCTTGGGAATGTGTAGAGTTTGAGCAACCTAGACCCACTGAGTTAGCCCTTTCCTGCACATTCCTTATCAGGTTGAGCAAGTTCCCTTCCATTTTTAGTTTGCTGAAATCTCTATCAGGAATGGATATTGGATTTTGTCAAATAGTTTTTCTGCATGTACTGAAAGTATCACGATTTTTCATTTTAGCTTGCTTATATGGTAAGTTATGATTGCTATTTGAATATTAAACCAACCTTGCATTCCTGACATAAACACCATTTGGTCATGATGTATTAACTCTTTTATATATTTATCTGATGTACTAAAGTATTGCTTAGAAATTTTGCGTTTATGTTCATGCAGGATATTGGTCTGTAGTTTCTCTTCTTCTAATGTCTTTGATGGGTTTTGGAATCAGGGTAATGACAGCCTCAGAGAATGAGTTGGGAAATATTCCCTTCTTTTTGATTTTCTGAAGTTTTGTGTAGAATTGGTATTTCTTCTTTAAATGTTTGGTAGAATTTACCAGTGAAGCTCTCTGGGCCTAGAGTTTACTTTGTGGGTGCATTTTTCTACAAGTTCTAATTCTTTAATAGATACTGGGCTATTTTTGTTACCTATTTCTTCTTAAGTGAACTGTGGTAGTTTGTGTCTCTCTAGGAATTTTCCCATTTCATCTACATTATCATGTTTATTGTTTAAAAATTGTTCATATCCTATTCTTCCTATCTCTCCTACTTTTTATACTGGTCATTTGTATCTTCTCTTTTTCTCCTGGTCTGGCTAGAAGTTGATCAATTTTATTGATGTTCTTAAAGAAGCAGATTTTGATTTCACTGAATTTATTGTTTTTCTGTGTTCTATTTCAGTGATTTCTGCTCTGACCTTTTTTATTTCCTTGTTCTTGCTTACTTTGGGTTTAATTTGTTCTTCTTTTCCTAGTTTCTTAAGGAGGAAACGGCAGTCATTGATTTGTGACCTTTCTTCTTTTCTAATATAGACATTAATTTAGCTGTAAATTTTCTTGTAAGTTTTGATGTGTTGTGTTTTCATACTTTCTATTTTACCTTTTTTATTTCTTCTTTGAACCAGGATTGTTTCAAAGTATATTCTTTACTCACCAAATATGATGAGATTTTACTGATATTTTTCTGCTACTGATTTCTAATTTAATTACAATTTGGCCTGAAAACATACTTTATATGAATTGAATTCTTTTGAATTTATTGAGACTTGTTTTATCACCCAGAATATGGTCTATCTTGTTAAATGTTCTCTGTGTAGTTGAAAATAAAGTGCATTCAGCTATTATTGAATGGAGTGTTCTATGTCAATCAAGTTTGCTAATATTGCTGTTCAAATCTTCTATATACCTGCTCATTTTCTGTCTACTGATCCCATTTTTCAATTAGAGAGGAGTAGGGAAATCTCCAAGTATAACTGTAGCTTCTATTTCCCCTCGCAGTTCTATTAGTTTTTTTTTTTTTTTTTTTTTAAGATTTATTTTTATTTTATCTCCCCCTTGCTGCTTGTGCTTACTGTCTGTTTGCTTTGCGTTTTTCTATGTCTGCTCGTCTCCCTTTGTTGCGTCATCTTGTTGTGTCATCTTGTTGAGTCAGCTCACCGTGCCACACGGGCCAGCTTGCCTTCACCAGGAGGCTCCGGGAATCGAACCCGGGGCCTCCCATATGGTAAATGGGAGCCCAACCAATTGAGCCACAGCCGATTCCCTCTCTTAGTTTTTGCTTCATGTATTTTGAAGCATTTGTTAAGTGCATAAACATTTAGGATTGTTATTGATTAAATGACTTCTTTATCATTAGGAAATGACATTCTTTATCCCGGATAATATAATTTTACCTGAAATCTACCTTATTTAATATTACTCTGCCACTCAGGCTTTCTTCTGACAGATTTTAGAATTGTCTATCTTTTACCATTCAGTTTGATCCTATTTGTGTCTTTATATTTAAAGTGTTTCTAGTAGATAACTTATAGTTGGGTCTTGCTTTTTTTATCCAATGCAGCAGTCTCTGCCTTTTAATTGGGGTGTTTAGAGCATTGATGCAATTGATATGATTATTGATATGGTTATGCTTAAATCTATTATTGTACTATTTGATTTTTATATGTCCCATCTGTTCTTTGTTCACTTTTTCCTCTTTTTCTCCCTTCTTTTGGATTGAATGTTTTTAGGATTCTATTTTCTTGCCTTTATTAATTATAATTCCTTGTCTACCCATGCTATGTTCATTATCTTCAATACCCACGTACTCTAAAACCCATTTCAGTTTAGCTCTTCTGACTCTGGCTTATTCTCTCCTACTCCATCACCCCCAAAAACAAAACAAAACAATTTGCTAGGATCTCCAATAAATTTCATATTGCTAAATCCTATGGATACTTTTCAGTCCTCACCTTACTTGCTCTCTCAATGTCATTCCACACAGTTTGCCCTCCATCCTAAATTATTCTTCACTTGGTTTCCATGACATCAGACTCTCCAGATTGTCTTATAATTATGGCCACAAATTCTCAATTGCCTTTGTACCTTGATTTTTACTCAACCTCTAGCTTTTCTATAAAGTTCCTCATGGCTCATACCTAGGCCCTCTTCTTTTCTTTTTCAGCATCCTCAAAACATTCAGGGACTATGAAGTAGTTCACAGGCATTTTCAGAGGAAAAAGGAAAGAAATTTGTTCACGTGAATTTTACAAAGCTGAAAGAGGATTAATGATGCTTTTCACAAAAATCCCTTTATTTTCTTTAAAATTACCGTTCACTATAATAGTCCCCTATGTTCTCAAAGGTCAGACATGCACTATGTCCTTGATGATCACTTTATACCAGCCAGTAGTCAGCAAATATATTGGTATAAAATCAAGTAAACTTTTACATCATCTTCACAAAGAGCTGCCAATTGACAGAGCACTAGGAATGGTTTTCAGGAAGCAATCTTCCCCAAATTTCTCTGCCTGTGTTTGATCTTTGTATTCTGAAACATCTGACAAAGCCAGGAAACACCAGTTGCGTATTTTGACAATCTATAATTATGGGGTGGTATTTTCTAATTTAGGAGAAATAAAGGGTGAAAAATCAAAGAGTCTGGATCTAACCCACACCTCATGCTATCTGTCACAAAGTCAGATATATATATTATTTGTAAATGGCTACAAAAAAAACATCCTTTTCAATGATAAAAATATTAATTTTAGGGAAGCGGCTGTGGCTCGGTCAGTAGGGCTCCCGTTTACCATATGGGAGGCCCGGGTTCGGTTCCCGGGACCTCCTGGTGGAGGCGGGCCCGCCCGCACGGCGTGGTTAGCTGACCCAGCGAGCACAGGCAGCAAGGGGGGGATAAATGAATAAATAAATAAAATCTTTAAAAAATATATATATATATTAATTTTAAAATATTTACTGTTTAAAATGGTAATTTTTTTAATGTATAAAAAAATGATGGTCTGAATGGATGTTGAAAGTTTGAGAAACATTGTCTAAGGGATCTCACCTACTCATATGATTTTAAACACTATCTATAGATGCGGAGACCCAAATTTCCATTTCTAGTCCAGCCTTCTCTAAGCTCCAGACTCACCTATCCAATTGTCTCCTTGACTTTACTACTTGAATGTTGCACAATCATATTAAACCAAATGTGTCCAAATTCTTGTTCTCCCCTACACCCTCACCCAACCCTCACCCACAGATTCCTCTTTTTCTATCTCCAATCAGTGAAAACATCTCCTTCTTCCCAGTTGCTTCTGTCAGAAACCCGGCATTCAATCAGACCACTTCGCTCCCTCTCTACTTACCACCCACTTAGTCCAAGTCACCTTTATCTCCTCCCAGGAATACACTAAAGACTCCTAACTGGTCTTCCCACACCCTCTCTTATCCCTCTCTGTATTAGTTTTCTATCACTGCTGAAATAAATTACCACAAACTTAGTAACTTAAAACAATAGATATTTATTATCTTACAGGTCTGTAGGTTAGAAGTCTGGAGCAAGTCTCACTGAGCTAAAATTAAGGTGGGCTTGATTCCCTTCTGGAGGATCTAGGGGAGAATCTGTTTCCTTCACTTTCCCAGCTTCTAGAGGCTCCCCATATTCCTTGGCTTGTGGCTCCCTTCCTCCATCTCCAAAGCCACCAATGCTGCATCTCCTTGGCCATTCTTCCAGTCACATCTCCCTCTGACTCTTCTATCTCCTTCTTCTCCTTTTAAGGGCCCTTGTGATTACACTGGACCCACCTGATAATCCAATATAATCTTCCTATCTTAAAATCTGCTGACACACAGCCTTAATTCCATCTGCAATCTCAATTTCCCTTTGCCATGTAGCCTAACATATTGGCAGGTTCTGGTGACGACGATGTGACGATCTTTGAGGGCCATTATTCTGTATACCACATCCTCTAATGCATAACTCCTCTTCACACATAGCAGAGAGATCTTTTTAAAAACAGAAATCTGTGCCTGTAACTTCCTGGATAAAACCCTTCAATGGCTTGCCACTTCTCTATGGAAAAATTTCAAAATCCTAAGCCTCGTCTCCTGGTTCACTGTGCTCCGGCCACCCAGTTTCTCTCTGTTTCTCAAACACCAAGCTCCTTTCTGTGTCAGGGTCTTTGCTCACACTATTCCTGCTGTCTAAAAATGTTTCCTGACTCCCATCCAACCTTTACCTGGTTAATTCTTGCTCAATACTTCAGATCTCTGTAAAAATTACTTTTACTAGGTGGCTTTTCCTGATCTCCCCATAGTGCCTTGTCACTGTACTCTGTCATTTTCCTTCATAACCTTTACTACAATTGGAATTAAATGTTATTTGTGTAATTTGTGTAATGTCTGCACCAGATTGCAAACCCATGGGGGCTGGGGTCTAGTCTGCTCTGTTCACCACTGTAAGCCTGGGACCTTGGAACTAAATGACATGTGGTAGGTGTTCAATCAATAAATTAGAGCCATCAGAAGTTATTTCAACAGTGGGCCTAGCTCTTGGAAGTTGAGTTGCATAAGCTGAAAGACCTCACCATTTGGCTTTAGCATGTTAGGCTGGGTGAGTCACATTCAGTCTGCCTTCTCAGCCCATTCCTTCAAACCCTGATTACAAACATATGCCTCCAGTCTGTATCCCAAACTGTTTTCTGTCTTGATACTGAAAACTATTAGACTCATGTCCTTGGCCTTTTGCCTTGCCAATCCTGGAGAAGGACACAGTATTCCTCTACTGCGCATGTTTCTTTTCTAGAAAAAAGTTCTAAAAACATGGCTGGTTGGTACCATGAAAGTCATGCTGTAAAGGGCTCTCGGCAATTCTGGAATCCTTCCTCAAAACCTGACTCATTGTTACTTTCCTCACAGGTCCATTTCTACTCACTCCAAATCCAATATCCTATGTTAGATTGGAAAGAGTACACATACTCTGGAACAGAAAGATTCAGGTTTAAAACGTGGTTCTGTCCTTTTTCACAAAGTTCACCAAACTTCTTTGACCTTTAGTATCATCACTAAAAACAAAAACAAAACAAAGATTTTAATTCCTTCCTCACAGTGGTATTGGGTAACCTAGGTGTTTTGTTCAGCACTGTTCCCAGCCGCTAAACACTGGCACGGCATACTCCTCTCCTTGGTTCACTCCCATGTGGGCACTCTTCTGCCACAAACATCCTGTTTGTCTGGTACAGGGTTTCCATTTCCCAGGAAACAGTCTGATTGTTTCTCTAAGCTCAGCCAAACCCACTATTAGACTATTACAAAGAATGCCAAATACAAGGATATCAGTGTAGAGATCCCTGACTGTATGTTGATCCCCGGTAATAAATTACACCATCGAGAATACATCTTCATGCACACTATGTTCTCTATAGAACTGTCATTTCCAGGAACACATCCTACCTCCAGCCCTACCCCAACCTGAGGGTGTATGTCTGTAAAATGCACTGCCTGATTCAAAAGAGACATTCATAAATGTTAGTTACTACCACCCCACCCCTCCACCCTCATTCTCTGAAGATGCCTGTGCCTCCTAAGTTTTCTGAGACCTTAATCAGCAGATATGCACTTTCTCCACTTCACTCCTTTATCCAAAGGTCATTTGCCATTCTCTTTCACTTTTGTGGGCTTTGGTCATTTTGCTTCCTTTGAACTTCCCATAAGACTATATACCCAAACTATAATTTGAAGACCTAACTCAAATGTAACTTACTCCAATAAACCTTACTAGTTCCCCCAAGACACCCTCTGGTATTACTTTCTCCCTTCAAACTACATTGCAAACCCCTGAAGGGTAGGCTCTGAAGATCCATTTCAGTACTCCCTGGCCCTAGTGTCTAGAATGGTTTTACATGTAGTAGACAGTTACTAAGTATTTGTTGACTGACTGGCTGACTGATAAAATGAATCAATGAATCAATGATGGAGAAAATGAGTTTTGTTTTACATATACTAAGTATGAACCATCAGAAGAACTACCAAGATGTTCATCACCCAGCTCAGGAGAGAGGTCAGGCCTAAAGACATACATTTGACAGGCATATTCACGAAAGTAATATTTGAAGCCTTGGAGAAGCTCACCAAAAAAGGATGTACTGAGAGGAAAAAAAAAAAAAAAAAGATTAACAGTAGAACATTTCAGGGGTACAAGAAAGCAGTGCAACTAAGTCAAGATTATTACTCAAGGATAAATGAGAGAAAGGAGAAAAAATCCAAAGGAGTAAAGTTCCATGGAAACCATAAAGGAAGACAGTTTTGAGGAAAGCCCCTGGTGGTATCCTGTTGCCAAAAGACAGAAGAGGAAGAAGGTGGATAGGTCGCCACTGTATGTGGTGATTCAAATGTTCTTGGTAACCTCCTAACCAGAAGAGTGGTAGGGGTAGAAGCTGGGCTGAAGGAGTTGAGTCATGAGTGAAAAATAGAAACAAAGTTGAAGAGTTTTCTTTCAAGAAGCTTGACAGAATAAGGAGCAATAAATCAGAAAGTCTGAAAGCGGCCATTAATATAAAATAACAGATAAAACTGGGTAAAACACTGCACTAATATATAAATGTTATCATTGCCACCACCAAGGAACAGACTGGAGTGAAAAGATGACATGGGTACTCATTCAATTCTGCTCGTTACTCACATGTGTGATCTTGAGGAATATCATTTTCTCCTCCCTTAGTTAACTTATCAGATTATTCTAACAATATGAGTTAATTAATGGAAAACAATTTTCAAAAGGTATATCACTTTCTATAATGAACAGTATTATTACTGCAATAGATGGTTTGTAATTTTGAACAGATGTTTCTTATTTTTCAATTCCCTTCATCAATGTGACAGAGAGAAGCTGAAATTCCCTCATGTGTAATAGTGATCTATTTGTTTCAATCCCTTAAAAGAGGGACAAGACAGGAACAAGGAGACTGAAAAAGAGGATAAAATCAGAATATTCAGAAAAAGGCAGTGATGGCAATCCTCTAACTTCTTCCTATAGACTTGCCACTTTTGGGGGGGGGGATCGTTAATCAAGGGTTACCTTTCCCTCCAGCTGGATGGAGAAATGTCAGAGGCTCACATCAGAACTGGGGTGTTCCTGCTGCTTCTGTCAATTGGTCTTCCATGGAGGGACCTTATGCTTACCTCAATATTCTTGGTCAGTGAAAGGCTTGAAGAGAATCATCACAAACCTCATGACTGTCCTGAGAAAATGTGTACTGAGATAAAGTTTACGTATAGCTCTTTGGTTATCTTGTTTTCTATATTTCCAAAATAAATGTTGCAAGATCAATGCTGATATTCTATATTGAAGCCATTTCATGGAGACTTTTCACATAGAAAGGGCGGCTCTCTATTACAATGGCCAGGGGCAGTGTCACATTTCCTCAAAACTCCTATGAGTGGAACACAGTATCTATACAGAAGATATAGCTGAAATAGGAGGTATATTTGCAAGTCAGAGATGGCATATTAAGGTCACGGATACTACAAAAAATATATAGGGAGAAGTCTTCAATTTAAACAATTAACAATGGCTTTCCTTCACAACATAGAATTTATTATCTCATTCAATGGAAAGAAATGGAGAAGAGTGAGTTAAATTGGTGAGTAAAGCAAACATCACCTGCATTTTATCTTTAAGCTGTATTGTGATCCCCGGTACTAAATTACACCATCAAGAATACATCTTCATGCACACTAAGTTTTCTTTAAACTTCTAAATTGCATCTGACTCACAGTAACAGCAAAATTAATTTTTATTCCATGAGCAGAGTTGGGCAGACTATCTAGATGTTCCTTCTATTAAAAGGAACTAACAAATTACTAGAGAAACCCACATGTGAAATGATGAATGCATATTTTAAAACTAAACTAATCTTACTGACATATGCTCACAGCAAGAAAAACAGTATCAGTAAGTAATAAAACAGAGTAGCATTAAGACACATTAGGGTGGCACGATAGGGGTCAAAAGAAGGATGTGGGACTATATGTGAAAGTTCCACCACTGTTTACAAAATTCAACCTGCTCTACAGAAATCAAGCAATATGGTCAGGGTGATTTCAGAGAAAACTGAGCATTTCTTACAAAGAAATGAGATAATGACATTACAAACTAAATATTTGAGACAAGTCATAATGCCTTTATAATCCTCACCAACATACAAATGATCCAATATGAAATATGATGTTCGTGTGACAGAGGAGGGAAAATGAACAGTGAGAGCAAAGGACTCTATCTACTAGTAGTCCAATCACCTCAGCCAAGACCATTCATTAATTCAACAAAAATTTATTGAATGCCTACTGTGTGTCAGATTGTTCTCTAGTCTGAGGATATTGTAGTAAACAAAAATGCTTGCCCATATGGAGCTTACAATATAGCGAAAGATATAAAACATTGACTTTGACCAAGACACATAACTGGGTAACTGAAGGGTCTGTTATGGAGAAATAAAGAGAAGGACTGCTGATAAAAATTGAAAAAAAAAAAAAACAAAACCTGAACTTTTGTTGATGACAGTGAAACTGAATACACAGAGAGTACATTCTCATAATTCTAAATCATTTTACTAAACTCAAAAATCAGCAGTTACTTTCCTCCAAAGGGACCTGATAGTAGATGATTTTATGTATGCACCCAAAAAATCTTAAGATGATGACTCCTGTTACACAATGGATTGGGATGGAACCACAATGTGCAACCAACAAATCCAGGCCAACACACTACCATTTCTACTGAATAAAATCTTAAAAACATAGGGGAATTTATGATAAATTCTCCAACTTATATGGGAAATATATTCCAGAATTGGGATTAAAAAGTAGTTATTTTGTCCTTGATTATGTCAAAGGAGTTACTGCAAGTATGGAAACAGAGGGTTTTTAAAGTAAACTTAGGCAGTTATTTCAGCGAATGGGCTAGTTTCACATACACAGTCCAACAACTTGCTGAAATTTGATTCTGCCATTTTCCCAGTCATAACTACTGTACATAATGCCATGTTACTAGGCAATTTCAACTCTGATGGAATACTCTTGGCAAATGGATGGAATACTCTTGGCAAATGGAGTCCATTAAGAGCTGCACTTTAAACAGATAAATGTATAAAAGCAAAATAAGAGAAAAATACATGCAGACAATGCAAATACCGGAGTCAAACAAGGAGGAGGGAGACAAGACTCGGAGTTGAAACGTTCCAGGTCATCGGTTCTGTCCACTGAAAGAAAACAGCTAAAGAACTTCACCATTTAGAGGCCCAGAACATAAAATCGGTTCCCCAAGTTTTAAATGGCTGTCCATCAAGATGAGAAAAGGAGTATTGATGGTTCCTCACAGACCCAATCAAGACAAGGGGGTTGGATTCCCTCGCTTTACATTGCTGGGACCTGGCAGGTACACTTGATTCAATGGAAGAGTAACAGGTTCTTAGCCCAGTAACTCTAAAAACAAACTTTAAAGAGTCGGTGAAAGGAGGCGGAGAAACCACATAAGTAAAAAAAATAATTGCAATAGAAAAGCTATACAGCTTTGGAGAACCCATCCGGTTCTCCTCCACCGCTCAAAAGGGCAGAGACGGTAGAGGCCGCTAGGGCCGGAGTCTTCTAGCCTCCGGAACTCAAGACCCAGCCTCAAGCTAGGGGGGGGGGGGAGCAGTTCCCGGGAACCCCCTCCCCGCCTCTCTCCCTTACCCCGCCCATTGGGTACGCCCCATCCCGCCGGCTACTCACCGGATTCGCTTCCCACATAACGGTGGCGAAATCAAGCGGAGAGAGCCTGGGGGAAGGGGCTAGCCGCGGGGTCGGGGTGTTGGTTTTTTCCCCCGAGGGTCTCCGGGAGAGAAGGGCTGGAAAGGAAACCTTTACGCAAGCCTTCCTTCTCCCCCTCCCCGTCCCAAGCCAGCGTCTTCAGCCCACCGAACCTCCCGACTTCCGCCCGAGGCCAGCCAACCAGCGCTGGCCCCGCCCCGTTCCCCGGAAGCTCGCCAGGCCCGCCCCTGCCGCCCTCTTCCTGGTCGTAGTGGGCGGGGCTTGCTGTAATCTGTGTTGGAAAAGAATTTAAAGGGCTTCTGGTCCAGTCACCCTTCCAATGCTAAATCCCTACTACCACATCCTTGCCAATTGATCCTCAAACCACGCTTGTTGTATTTCCTTCCTACTGAACCTGTATTTATCAATCACCGTATAGTGAGTGTAGTCAGTGCCCAGGAGTCTCACAAGTTTAGGACTAAATTCCAGCTCGGCCAGTGGCTTTTGGGACGAGCTTCATAATCTGAGCCTCAATTTCCTCATCCTCAGAAAGAAGATAATAATAAAATCTACCCTAGGGTATAGTGAAATTATTTAAAGCGCTTAGCATAGTATTTGGCATATGATAAGAATGCGATAAATGACAGTTATTTAAGAGATGCTGTGCTAGGCCCTGGACTGAACAAGACTGGTCCAGATACAGTCCTTGCCTGCATGGAGTTTACCAAGAAGAACGCAAAAAGTAAGTAACTATTTAAAGAGAGAGCACGAAAGATCAGTATGGTTTGTAGATAGTATAACAAGTACAGGGTTCTGTGGAAAACCCCTTCTATCCCCCTAAATAGGTTTAAACTAAAAGTTCAAGGATGTATTCCATACATTTAAAAAAAAAAAAAAAAATGTAAGCAAAGAATACCTGCAGATTTATAACAAGCATTTTTCAATTAATATAATGTGGATTTCCTTCCATTCCAGTACCTTTTTTACCATTTTAAATTAGCCTCATGACATTCCATAGTTTGTATTTTACACATATACACACATATCTAAAACAACCCATTGTGATAGACATTTAAGTCATTTTCAATTTTTTACTATTCCAAAAACTGCAATAAACATACTTTGCAGATATTTCTGCACACTTGTCCATTTACTTACTTGGAATTAATTCCTAGAAACGGAATTGCCTGATAAGAGATTACGGAGATTTTGAATTTTGATACATATGGTCCAACTACCCTCAAGAATAATGTACAAACTCATAGAGTCATAATCTAGAATATAGATTATAGGGTGGGGATAGGGAATAGGGGCCAAGCCTTAAAATGTACAGAGTTCCTTTTGGAACAATAGATATGTTTTGATAATGGATGGTGGTGATGGTAGCATAACATTGTGAACATAATTAACAACACTGAAATATCTATATCTATATATATATGAATGCGGTTAAAAGAGAAAACGCTAAGTTGCATATATGGTACTAGACTAATTTTTTTTAATTCATGGAACTGTACTACACAAACAGTGAACCCTAAGTTAAACCATGGACTATAGTTAATAATACAATTATAAAAATGTGTTTTTATCAGTTGTAAAAATTGTACCACACCAGTGCAAGGTGTTAAAAAAATAATAGTGTACAAATTTGCAATCTTCCATTTATTCTTGTAAATGGTTTGAGGTAGGTCTAATCACTTTACTTTTTGCCAAATGGTTAACCAGTTGCCTGATATCATTTATTGAATCATTCATTCTCTTCCCACTACTTTGAAGTGTCAACATTAATCACAAACTAAATTTCCATATGTATATATGGCTGTTTCTGAAGATTCTAGTCTATTCTAGTAACAATCTGCCTCCGCCTGTGCTATACCTCACTTTCTTTATCATTATTATAGCTTTGTAATATGTTTGCTTTCTGATAAAGCAAGTTCTCTCCTAATTCTCTTCTTTTTCAAAACTTTCAAAATTATGAGTCTTCCCATTCGGGAACATGTCTCCTCATGTTTTAGATACTTTGTATCTTTAAAAACATTTTAAAATAATTTTTCCACATATAACTATCCTGAGTATTCTATAGTTTGGGTTGTTATTGTCACTGAGATATTTCTTGCATTATATTTGCTAATTGTTCACTGTTGTAATTTAGAGAAACTACTGATTTTTATGTATTTATCGCATATCCTACCACACTGCAAAAAAATACCTTATTTGTGCTAATAGCTTGTCAGCTGATCTTTCTTAATTTTTATATAGAAAATCAGATCATCTGCAAATAATGCCGTTTTCTCTCTTTCTTATTGCAATGGCCAAATCCTCAGAAAAAATCTTGGGAGACTAGAGAAGGAGTTAAAGGCTATTCAGTCTTTAATGGAATAAGACAAATGTTTGCTCCTAGTTGGTGCTAGATATTGTATAAATACCCTATCATTTTTAAAGAAGTTTTCTTCTATTCCTAGTTTACTACAAGCTTTTAGTCAGAGAGGGGTATTAAATCTTATCAACTGTCTCCAAGGCTCTATTATTATATTCATTTTTACTCTGACTCATTAATATGATGAATTATGCTAACAGATTTCCTAATATTCAACCCATCCTTTCATCCCTAAGATAGACTCTATATTGTTGTATGGAATTATTCTTTAAATACCCTTTGGGTTCAAATTGTTAATCTTTTCTTTAGGATTAAAATTTATTTACAATTAATGAAATTGGTCCATTGTTACCGGTGTTTTTTTAGGACTGTCTTCGACAAGTTTTGGTATTAGAATAATGTGAGCCTTGAAAAGTGAACAATAGCAGTTTAAATAATTTGGGAATTAGTTCTTCTTTGAAGGTGGAGTGGAGTTTTACAAAGCAAGTTTGACTGGAAATATTATGGGGTTGGAGCTATACTTTATTTCCTTGAAGTCTTGGAGTCGCCTTGGCTGGCAGTAAGAGAGTGGAAGGAAGAGAGCACAACTGTTTGGATATATATTGAAGAGCTAAGTCTTTAAACTATTTTGGCATATCCCAAAGTAATACGAAGGGAAAGCATTTCATAAACTGCTAATAGATATGCAAATATTGGTGTTTCTTTCTTATTATTACTGCCTTAGGACCACTCTGTTAGAGAGCAAGTGTGGGGTGGGGCCATCATTTAGTCTTGGGGTCACAAACTGATAGCTAGTGAGCTTTAGCACAAATAGAATATTTAAAAATTTTTTTGATAAGTGGCCAAAATTTTAAGGTTGGGAAATTTCACATTGAACAACATGGATTTCCCACTTCTTTAGCACATTGTATTTCGATATGCCAACAATTGGCAGAAGCCATGCTAACCCCCTTAGCCTGGTAATGGGCTCTTAGGTTTGCCTCAGTCCTTACCAGGCCAACATCTCTCTTGCTCATTTACATAATGTACTGGGACTCTTCAGGTATTCAAGTTTGTAACTAATAATAATCCACCTCTTACTTTGCTGAAGAAATGCAATGGATCTGGGATTTTCTAAAGTGTCCTCATAAAAAAAACTTGACTGGAATCTCCCACAAATTTCTCAAGGGTGTGCTCAACCCTTGGGGCCCAACCTCTCACAGTCTTTCAATAGATTATCCTCTGCCTGTAATGTCCCAAATTTTCCCTGTTACACAGTCTGGCACAGGGGATGCTTCCCTCTGCATCATAGTTCTGGGCAAAGTGCCACAGCTGTAGATACTAGGCACACTGATGCATTCACCAGTTTTCTCAGAATACCAGACAAATGGAAGACATTTTACCATTTCTTTCATGTTTTCTATGTATGCTCTGGTTGGAGATATCTTAAGCCATGCTAAACCCAGCCCAGGAATCCTGAAGGATTGCAGCCCCACAGTTGAGCTTATTTGATCTTTGAATGCCAAGGAGGGGCCAGAGGAAATGCCAAGGGGAAAGAATAAGGGAGGAGGAAAGTAGCAGGGGAGACCTCTCATTAGAAAGCATGAAAATAATCAGATGGAGAAAAGAGATAGATGAATGAAAAGAGCAGCAAGATGGATTCCTGTAAAAGCAGGCTCTCCTAAGACAGTTGAAGAAGGATGAAAGAGGACCAAGTTAAGTGGTGAGATGCAGGTCAGAGCATCACTTATTCTTCTTATCTTAATTGGCTTATTATTATTATTATTATTTTTCCAGGCCACATTTACAGCCAGAAATGGGGATGGGGGCTAGGAAAGGACACGGGAGACAGGCCGGATTAGACAGAAAGCAGACGCAGGAGACCGGAAGAAGGCGCAAAAGGAGAGACGAGGGGCCAAAGGAGGGGAAAAGAGTAAGGGAGAAAGAGCTGCATTTGTGCCCATTGGCCTTGAATATAAAGACCCAGCCTTAGTCTGAAAAAGAGCCAACAATGAGGCAGCCCCAGAATCAGCCCCGCTGTTGAAGTCTGACGCGTTAACAACCCCAGCAGGAATTAAGAGGTGAAACAAGCAGATGAAACATTCGCTGAAGCTGAGATAAGCATTCCTGGGAAGGAATTCATCAAAAAAAATCAAAATGAATCCCACACATCTTCCTAATTTGGAAACATGACAAGGAATTAAATTCGACCTAAAAAATTGAAGTGCTAAATAACTCACCCTCACTAAATGGAAAAGACTCTATTGAAAATACCACTGATTATTAGTTTTAGCTGCTCGGGGGAAATTATCTAGGCACAATGATGGGCATCAGCATTCAGCTCACAGCAGCAGCCACAAGCAGCAGCTGAGATGTGTGGCTATCCTAATTAGAGAATGGAGAATTCTGAAAAGACTCTGGAGCTGCGACATTCCTGGCTGGGGCTTTCCCTCTACGAATGCCACATTAGGGTTTTGGTCATCACAGCCCAGAAAAAGACTTAATAGGAATGGTCCAGAAAGGGACAACTGAAACGACTTAGAAAAGAGCATGAGGTGCTTTGAGGTTAAAAGCAGAACACAGGGAAACACTTCTATAAAAAAAATTGTTTTGGAAATTAGAAGAGAGGGAAGCAAGTAAAAGCCTAGGGTGGTGGAAAGGGCAGCCGGAGAGTGTTCTGTCTGAACCTAGGTCGCCCCAGACATGTGGAGGGATAGCCTGTTCCTAATGAGCACCCAGGGAGGTGAAGAAATTAGAGCAGATTATCTAATACTCTTCAATTCTTCATTCAACAAATATTTAGCAAGCACTCTCCATGTTCCAGGCACTGTGTCTAGACTCTCAGGATGTATCAGTGAACAAAACAGATAAAAATCCCTGCTCTTGTGGAATTTATGTTCTGGGGGCGAAGGGAAGGGGCATGCCTTGAGTAGGGGTTGGGGGAGACACAGTAAATGGCACACACAATAAATAAGCACATTGCATAGCGTGTTATAAGAACTCTGGGAAAAAGCATAGCTCAGGGTCAGGGACATTGGGCATAGTCAGGATGTTTCTCACTGAGAAGGTAACGTTTGAGGAAAGGCTTGCAGTAGTTAAGGGAGTAAGCCTGATGGATTCTGGGCATCATGGGAAGATGCAGATGGAACAGCTGATGCAAGATTCCTAATGCCTGGTGTGTTAAAGAGGAGTGAGGAGGAGCAGAGTGTGTGTATGTGTGTATGTGTATCTGTGTGTGTGTGTGTGTGACAAGGTGGGGACAGGATGGGGGTGGCCACAGGAGAGAGGAGGAGGAGATGTGCTGCGTAAATGGGGCCTGGTAAAGCAATAATAATAACAAATACTTACTAAGTGTGTGCCAGACACTGTTATGAACTCTTTATATCTTTTAACAAATATAATCCTCACAGCAGCCCTATGAAGTAGGTACTCTTATTTTCCCCCATTTTATATATAAAGGAACAGCGGCACAGAGAGGTTAATTAACTTGCCCAAAACCAAGGCTCTTACCCTCAGTGCCTGGCTCCAAAGTCCATGCTCCCAATTGTATTCTATGCCATCTCTCAATGTGGTTCCAACCCCTGTACATCTGATACCAACTCGAATTTCCCAATCTCAGTTGCATTCACTCTCCTATGATAAATTTACATTCATTTTTAAAAATAATAATAATAAAATACTGCTGCTCACTGCTTTATCACATGGCCCTTTGTTCCCTTTCCCCACCAATTTAAGAACTGCTGTGTCCTGCAAGTTAACCACCAAGCTCCATGGCTTCTGTCCAGCAAATTAAGCAAACATTGATGGACAGAGCTGCAGTTCAGTTTGTGGAGGGGTGAGGGAGGGGTGCTTCTGTAAGCTAATAATGCCATACAGATCACTAGGAGGCAGGACAGAGCATGAATTGAGTTGAAAAACTCAGGCCCTCCATTCCTTCCACTCCAAAAAGTGCTATTGAAGGGGTGTATTGGTGATACATCCATAACTGGCTTCTCTCTTCACTCGTTTCTCTGTCCTGTTCTCCCCAAACCTAACACCTTTATATAAAACCCATTGAACTGTACACTTTTATGGGTGAATTGTATGGTATGTGAATTATTGGTCAATAAAGCTGTTTAAAAATATAATTAGTTTTTTTAAGAAAAGATATAGCACCTTGGTTTTCGCCTCCCTCGTCTACTTTTCTTTTGACCTCTATCTCTTTCATTACTTCAGGGGGCCTCAGGCCATACTCAGAGAGATGTGCACTGTACCTACACATCAAGGACTCCACCAAAAGTGACTTGCAACCTGTTCTGAATACAGGGATTACAGCATTATGGTCCCCATCTCTGGGTCAGTGTGCCTTCCTTAGAGTCATCTGAAAAAGAAAAGGAGGATCTTATCCTGCCAAGCCCTGGTTCCTTTATCACCTATGACCCTTTGGTCACCGTGACACAAAGATACTACTTGTTAATCTTGTAGATGGCCCCAAATTAGAAAATAAGACTCTCTCAGAGGAGAAAGCAGATCTTAGCAATCATCCAATCCAATATCCCTTGTTTTATATTCAGAATTTGGGATAACAACTGGTCCCACGGTTGTATTTTTGTTGGATACAAGATTCTTAACGTTATCCCAAGTCCTGAATAATCCTAAAACTGGAAAAGGAATGCATTTAATACTCTTCTCTTCAGACATCAATGAATAAAATACAGAATGGTTTTAAGACAAATCTTTTTCATTGCCATAGGGTTGAACAAGATCTTCCTGGCAACCACTTCTCAAAAATCATTGCCCCGAAAAAAATTAAGTTCTTACCTTCTACTTTTCTTACCTTTTACTTAGACATTTTCCTATCTCATTCTTGCCCTTCAGAACCATTCCTACTCCCTGAGGCTATTTGTGAGCATTTCCACAGGTCTCCAGCCACACGCCTTTGCATGTCGTAACATGCTAGGAGTTCTAGGAAAATGAAACTAAAGGGAAATAAAACCAAAAAACCCGCTGTGATCTCTCCCATTCAGCTCTTTCATTTTCATTTGTCCTGGGAGTATTTCTTGCATCCCCAGTCTCCTGGACTTATGCTTACTCTGGCGACTAGAGGGGGATTTGGGTAAAGGAGCTGCCTGGCTGAACACAGGGGCATTACATTTTTGACCCCTGGAAGTTTCTTCCAATCCGGATATGCCAGAGTGCAGGAGGTATTGGTGGTCCCTCATACGTTGTCCAAAACCGGACTTTTTTCTCCTTTGCTGGAACATTCACTCATTCCAACACGAGATGGCGCTGGTACACAGGGAAGGATGGCTCAAATTTAAAAGAAAGAAAGAAACGTGAGCACAAACTTTCTAATAAGCCAGAGAATTCCTTTGTTTCCAGATGGGGAAGATCAGTTTTTGTCAAGCACATTTCAAAGTAGCCTTCTGGAGTAGCAATAATTAATCTAATTGTGCCCTTTATCCTAAATCAACCAAATGGTCAGGACTGAATGAAAGCAGTATAATGTGTATTTAGAGTAAAGGTATTTATAAAGAACTATAGATCCCTTGCTGTCTGGTGTCAAAAACAGAGATACGTGGTCAGGAAACTTAATTGCTCATTTCAACCAAAGGGGGTGTCTTTACTCTTTATTCTGATACAGGATGGGTCTTTAGTAAGATGATGTTCATATGGATTCAGGTAGCTTAAAATTAAACCCTTGGGGAGTGGGTGTAGCTCAGTGGTTGAACGCCTGCTTCCCATGTACTACGTCCCAGGTTTGATAACCGGTACCTCCTAAAAAAAAATTAAATGAACCCTCCTACTTCCCAACCTACCAGATTGTTTTGATTTGTTTGAGGATAATTTTATGGTTTTGTAATGAATAATTCACTATTTGAAATATACCAAGTTAAGATAAGCTAACATCTAAATTGAGTCTTAAAATTCTGGATTTGGGAAGGAGCTTATTTGGCTTCTATCTTCCTCCCAACTCACAAAGGAATCCCCTCCCTATTAACAATAGTCATCCCACCCATTAAACCATTTGTAGTAATGACAAAGTAACTAGTCAAAGCAGTAACCCGTTCTATTTCTAGACAGTTCCGATAGATAGAAAGGTCCTCCTGAGACTGAGCCGCTCATTTATCCATGTTCTTCCTTTTGGAGGACTGCAGAATAGTCCTCCTTTTAAAATACGACTGCTCCTTAAATACTTGATGGCTTAGGCCTCAGTCTAAACAGCATCAGTTCCTTCGACCATTTTTCATATGACACGGTTTCCAGATCTATCTTGGTTACTTTTCTCTAAATTATCTTAAAATGTAGTCAGCAAGGCTGTTAGCTGCCTTGATTTAAATACTATGCTTCTTTCCTCACAGCTGTGTCACACTGTTGTCTCTACAGAGCCTGTGATCAACTAAAATCCCCAGGTCATTCACATGGACATGGCAGACCAGGTCTACCCAATCCTACTATGTGCAATTGATTTTAAAAATTAAAATGCAACTGTTAAACCCTATTGTATCACATTGATTTAAGCCCATAGCTGTGGTCTCTCAAAATTATTTAAATCATTTAGTCCAGGTGCTCGTGCCAGCCATCCCTGGAATTCTAATATTTGCTCCTCCATTCATGGGCTGGGTCTTAAAACGTCCCTTTCCTCCTCTCACAAATGGTGATGATAATGACACCAGCCTCATGAAGTGGTACTATTTAAATGTGATTGTTTTGCAGAAAACGTATATTTAACACCATTCAAGGCACATAGTAAATGCTTAATAAGTGTTTGTTGTTATTGTTAGTATTGTCCTATTATCCTCCATATTAACTATCTCTCTGATTAGCATTTCCTCTAAAACACAGGCAGAAATATCATCAGCATAGCGGAAAAGAGAGAGATTTCCATGGCTCATCACCCCAGTTTCCCTTCAGCCTGGTATCTGTGTGCTAGTCAGCACTCTTCAGTATAATTTTCCCCCAGCCATGGTTGTACTCACTGGCTATCAGCCAGTTCATGTCTTATCCACAAGGTGATTATGAAAAATCTTGTCAAATGCCATGATGAAAGCAAGTATGGTTTTGATGCCTCTTCTTTCTCCCAATCTAATATCCCTATCAAAAAAGGAATAACATGAAGACATGTTTTGTTTTCTGAGATTTTGGGTTGGCTCTGAGTGATCTCTGCTTTTCTAAAGACTTACAAAGAGTCTACTTAATAATCTGTTCAGTTGATGGGTTAAAGTGGTGAAATTGTGGGTTATTTCCCCCTTCATTTCTATTATTATAATAATGTTTGTGCAGTAAATAGCTTTTTAAAATTCTGTTCTAGAATTCTGCCAGGGATAATTGTCAAGCTGACTGGGTTTATAGTTTTTATAATATGCCCCTTTCCCTTTTTTGAGAATTGGGACAACTTTCTCCTTCTCTTGTCTGTTAACAGTTCTATTCTCCATGCTTTTTTCAAAGATTATTGACAATGATTCTGCGAGTTCTTTGAGCAACCTGGGATGTGATTTGTCTAAGTCTGGAGATTTGAATTTATTAAGGGAGGGGAGGGTGTAGAAAGAAGACCACACTAGTTTCTAGCTCTGGCTTTTGCTATTTACTAGCTGAGTGAATGTGGGCAGGTTTTGATTTTGTTTTAGTCTAAATTTCCCATCTGTGAAATAAGGCATTTGGACCAGATGGAGTCGAAGGCCCCTTCCAAGTCTGACGGTCTATGTTTTATATCTCGTGTAATCTAATATTTTCTTACTAAACTTTTCTTATTTATCTTGACTTTGTTTCTTCTAAATAAAATGTGTTCTACTGTTTTTTATTATGAACATAAATTTTGGTTTAGAATCCAAATACCTTATTGTGGCACTCAGGGTACAACATTACCTGGCCCCAACATTTCTTTCCAACTTCATCTACTTCTTACAGGTATAAACCTTCTTTCTATCCGGATGGACCTAGTCACTCTTCCTGAATGTGCCATGTGCATATTCACCTCTGTCCCCTTTGCTAAGGTCCCCTCCCTAAGGTAGAATATCTTCCCAGTCACCCCCTCAGTCAGATTCTAGCCCTCCTTTAAGGCCCCATCCAGTTACTACTTGTCCGTGTTTCCTAACCACTCCAAGCACAGAAATCTCTTCAGTCTCTAAATTTCTAATACAGTCATTGCAAGACTCTTCACCTGACATATAATCATACTAGTGCGTTTGGGGGTATGTGTGTTGTTGAATTGTATTGCTATTGATTTAACGGCTTGGGCCACTACCACCCCCCCTCACCATGTTGAGCACGATCCTATATACTTAGGGGGTATGCAATAAACCCGGAGGAATTTTGAATAAATTCAAAACCATTATCAGTTTATCTAATCAGAACATTTAGGTAACTAATATGTGGAAGATTCTTCTTCATCTTGGGAGTCATAGAAAAGTGAGCCATTGCTTAGTTAGCTTAATACTAGAAAACATTTCATTTTGAGACAAGAAAAAGATTTCATTGCACATTGATAATGAAGCTAAAACCTCCCAATGCTACTACAAATAGAAATTTGAGAAAAATTGCTGAATATTTACAAAATTACCCATTTGTTCAGGATCAAGTCTGACTCATTGGAGTCTATCCAAATCTAACTTAAATCTAACCTTATCTAAATCTTTGGGTTGAAAGTCAGGCTTATATTTTATTCAGCAAGTGGTGTAGTTACATGTCTTAATAATGGAAAAACAACTTTAAAGTGTCCTACACCATACCATGTGCACATCCTAGCAAACATGGATTGTATACATGTTAGCACATAGAAAAGGGAGGTTGGCTTTCCCCCCAACATTTGTGAAATACTCGTTCATAGTAAGTAATAAGTTGTAACAATCTTCATGGAACACTTCAGAATCACACCACTGTCATAAAAGTACTATAGTTGTGAGAAAAGACTTGTGATGAGATTGAAACAGTAGGAAAATTGAGTCTTTCCAAAAATCAGCTGCGCATAATCTCACAAAGCAAGTCAAAAACAGAGCTGAGGCAAGAAGCCATTCCTTCCTCCAACATGTGCTGGGACCTGTTTTACCAGATCCTATTGAGGACCTAGGCATTAGCGATATGGAGACAAAAGATAGTCCAGCCTCATTTTTTGTGGATTCCATATTTGTGAATTCACTTACTCACTAAAATTTATTTGAAGCTCTCAATTCAACACTCACAGTGCTTTCATGGTCATTTGGGAACATGCACAGAGAAATGAAAAATTTTAGTCACCTGAAGCGTGCATTCCCAGGTGAGGTTGAACAAGGTGCTGCTCTGCCTTCTTGTTTCAGCTCTCACAGCATTAACGTGTGCTTCTCACAGTATCTTGAGAACCATGTTTTTGTGCTTTTGTTGGTGATTTCAGTGTTTAAAATGGTCCCAAGCATAGTGCTGAGGTGCTGTCTAGTGTTCCTAATATGCGCATAGGAAGGCGGTGATGTACCTTAGGAAGAAAATAGGTTTGTTAGATAAGCTTCATTCTGGGATAAGTTATAGTACTGTGGGCCATGAGTTTAATGTTAATGACTCAGCAATATATATTAAATAAGATATCTTTAAACAGAGACACACATAAAACAAGGCTGATGAAAACTGTACGACCAGAGGCTCTCAGGAACCTAGCCCTGTATTTCCCCTATGAGCAAGGGTTACAGTATTCATTACTTTGGTGTTCATGGTGACCTCACAGGACAAAACTACCACAAATCACAAGAATCAGCTGTATATAGATCTTGTTTACAAGGAATTTGTAGTCTGGAGAAAAGAGACAATCAAATAAACTAATAACAACTATGTGGTACAAGAAGTGTTACGCTACAATCCTGATTTATGAAGCTGCTGTGGCCAAGGGCCCATGACTAAGTAGAATATAGGAGAAAGAGAACACCTTCATTCTTGTGGGCATGCCTAGTCTAGCGCTGACAAACACTAACCCTTCTCCCCAGTGCAAGAAAAGCTGTTCACTAAATTCTCTGGTGGTTGTTACCTCTGCCTTGGAGGTAGCCCTTGATCTCCAGGGAAAAATCAGGAACTGAAGGTCAACTCGTGTACCATTATAATGGAAGCTCCCAACTAACAAGTCAGTCCCAGGTTTATAAAGCAGTGTTTGTCCAGCTCTTTTATTACCCTGGTTGTGGGTGATAAGCACAAATTTCCCAGGCAAATATGTGTAAAGCTGGTGCTTAGTGAGCTTGTAATAAATGAGAGTGTTTATAACTGCTAAAAATAATGACAACACAGGAACTTCTTACAGAAAAACAAATGTGAGAGTGTGAGGAAGAAACACTTGAGCCACATGCATTGCTGGATCTATCAGCAGGCATGGGAACAGAAATTCCTGCAACCCAGCTTTCTTTCAGGCAACAATCATCCAGAAATTATGCCCCTAAGCCACTTCTCCCTCTTTTCCCAAGGGGCACCATCTAACCTGGCCTCTTCAAGTCAAGGAAAGTACTTTCCTTGGGAAAAGCTATTCCTGGGAGGTCAGCCTTACCCCTCATATGCCTGAACCTTTGACTACCATCCTACCCCAGACCTTCATCCAGTGACAATTTCCAGGCCAGCCCATTGCCTGGACAATGGCTTCCCCCGACAGATTCTCCTCTCCTCCTGCTTCACCATCTCTGGATGACTGGGTGGGCCTCACTTCCCTGCTGAATCCCTTCCGGAAGGAGCCCTGTGAGGCTGGGCAGAAGAGGCATTATCAGGCCCTCTTTCAATGTGAGTAAACGGAAGCTCAGGGAAGTCTCTCATCACTTGTCAGAGATCACCCCTTTAGCGAGGGGCCCAGCCTGGACTGCACTCAGGAAATGTGAGTGCTTGGCCTCAGCACTGCTCTGTATACCGCCTCCCACCAGCAGGAGGCAGAGCCTCCATTTCTGGGTCTCAGTGGTTCTCATCAACCCTGAGGAAGTTCAGAGGTGGTTCAGGCTCCCTTGGCACCAAGGGGTCATTTGGTCCAGGAGGCAAAGGGATGGTTGTAGGAAATCCTGAAGGTCTTCATCCTACTGGGAAACTCCTCGCCAGGAAGAGTGGCTGTGAAGGCTAGGCAGTCATGTTAGAAGATGCTCATTAAATAATGTTAGGGCCTTCCCGCATATAGAAACACGTATTGGGGGGTGGATGTGGCTCAAATGGTTGGGCGTCTGTCTGCCATATGGAGGGACCTGGGTTCGATCCCCGGGACCTCCTGGTAAAATTAAAAAAAAAAAAAAAATTAGAAACACGTATTAAATGGAACAGATTGGGATTGGGACTCAGCATTTACCAGCTCTGCATCTCGGACTAGTGAATGTCTCTGAGACTCACTTTGGGTACTCATAAATAGGGACGATAAAGTTCTCACCTCATCAATTTGTTCTGAAAGTTAAGTAATAGTACACGTGAAGCATGCGGCACAATGACTGGCATCCCTTAAGTATTCAGCAGTGTCTGTTTTATTCCATGATATTGGCTTTTGTGTTGAGTGGAAAGATGATTTTTTTACACTTTATTTTCTGAATTCTATGTTAATAAATAAATACATTTACCTCTAAAATATGAGAAAAATAGAAGTCCTTTCCAGAGTAAAAATCCCACTTCAGCTCTGAGGACGTGATGAGGCCTTTTCTAAGAGCATGAGAGGAATGAATAGTAGAAGAGGAGCATGAAGCCATTTTATTCTTTTTTCCCCCCCAGGATATTTCCAGTTTATAGCATCAACTATTTCCAGAATGCAATAGGTTAAGATTTTACTGCTTGATCATCACACATTCAATATTCTGTAACCAAATTCTCCCATATTAATTTTTTATCTTTATTTTTAAAGAAGTTTTAGATTGCAGAAAAGTTACATCGAAAGAATAAGGAATTTCCTATACCCCACCCCTCCCCCTCCCACATTTTATTCTAAAAAAGTTTTCGGCTCTGAGTGTCCATAAAAGTCTTTGTCAGATGGTGCTGGGAGGATGTTTTAGGGCCCAGAGCACAGTGCTTTATCATTCCCCAAATGTTTCAAGGTCCAGCCCTTGAAGGCATCAGCCCCAAGAGGAACCTCTCAGACTTCTGTTGATCAAAGCCCTGCTAGAAGGCCTTTCAAAGACATGCTGTTGCATCCAGACTTAGAGGCCTGTGGAAAAATAAACAGGAAAGGGGATGAGGGATGAAGAAAGCAACATAAGACCCGCTATCTACATGCTGTGTTTCACATAGTCTCCACCAAGCCATGAGAGCTTCCAGACAGATCTGGAGGGTTTTAGGACAGAATCCATCTCACTTTCCCACGTCCTTATGGTGTTCAATCTTGCCAGGAGGCTATGGGGCAACTGAGAGGTGTGGAAAGCTCCTTCCACATTCCACGTGAAGCTTCCATCTGTGCTGCAAGGAGTCCCTGCAGAAATGCTCTGACAACGGCGTGGGCTCATCGCCATACCCAGTCTCTTGCCCGTTCCTCTCCGTGAACCCATCTTCTCCTTTTCTGATGCATCTTAGAACGCCCTTAAAATGTTTTGCTTGGTCCTTAGAGCCTCTGTATGTTTTCCTTTTATTTCATAGGAAAATTCCTTGCACATGTGAGATCTTACACCTACGGACTGTCTCTGCTTCATTCTTGAGTTGCATCTTAAATCCCTGCCATTTGACATCTGCCCTGTACTGTAGCTGCCCTCTTGAAAATCAATGACCTTCTCCCCAAATCTGGTGACTTTTCCAAGTGTCCCTCCCCTGGGCCTCTCTGAGGCAAATGACCCAGCTGATGGCTCTGTCCTTCAGGAAGCACGCTCCCCCCATCCTCCCCTTGCATGCTCGGTTGGCTTCGCTTCTTTGGGGGAAGAATGTAGGCTATAAACTTAACAAATAGAGCAATGCTATTTTTCTGTCTTTGCTGCTTCCCTTACCCCCCGCCCAACATGCACACACACACTTGCTCACACACACACTCACACAAATGTGCACACACATTCACACATGTGCACACATGTATGTGCATGCACGTACACACAGGCACACACACTCACATGTACTCTTATACTCATATATCTGCACACACACACACATTGCTCCCTAAGTGTGGGGGTCTTGCAAGGCCGCCTCCTTGGCCCGTGCCCTCGCTTTCTGAATGAGCCTACCCAACCTCATGGGTCTAGCCTTGGCTCTGAAGGCAGCTCCCAGTCTTCATTTCTGTCTGACTCTAGGGCACACTCTGTCTTAAACCTCTCACGTTTAAAGGATGCCTCGACCTGGCATCTGCTCAGACTCAGTTCCCAAAACTGAACACATCATCCCTCACCAACCTTTCCATGGACCTTCAGTCCTGGCGCTTTGAGCTCTCCCTCTCCTTGCTCACAAGACGGTTCCTCCTATATACTCCTGACACTCCACGTGCCAGCCTACCTGTATCTTACACCATCACCAGGAACGAGCCCTCCATGCTCTTTGCCAAAGCCATGATCTCCACGTGTGACATAGATCCCATCCCTCAAATTTCCTAAGACATTGTCGTAGCAACTCTCTCCTCTCTCCTGAGTCATCAGTTTTTTTCTCTATACTGGATCTGTCCTCTGTGCATTCCGACAGGCTCCCATGTTTTAACCCCACTTCTTCCTCCAGCTACCATCCCATTTCTCTCCTTCCCTACACAGCAAAACTTCTTTAAAAAGCTGCTTATAGGGGAGTGGGTGTGGCTTAAGCAATTGAGCACCTGCTTCCCACATGGAAGGTCCTGGGTTTGGTTCCCAGTGCCTTCTAAAAACAAAAAAACAAACAACAAGCAAACAAATGAAAAAACCAACACAGGGTTGCAGATGTGGCTCAGTGGTTGTGAGCCGACTTCCCATATACCAGGTCCAGGATTTAATCCCTGGCCCCAATATCTAAAAAAAAAAAAAAGAAAAAGAAAAGAAAAGAAAAAGTTGTTTAAAACACTGTCTCTGATTTCTCTTCTCCCTTTCTCTGTAGAACTTACTAGAATTAGGATTTCACAGCACCCCACTCTCTCCTGTCACCCCTTCCCCCAAACACACACACATATTAGCCCCACAAAAATTGTTCTTGTCAGGATCAGCAATAGTCTCTTCACATTTTATCCTATAGTCATTTCTTAGTCCTCATCTTCCTGGACCCCTCAGTGGCATTTGGTACAATTGGGTGGAGTTGATCACTCTGTTCTTTCTTTAATATATGTTCTTCACTTGGCTTCTGGGAAGCTACCCTCTTTGGATTTCCTCCTTCCTTCCTGGACATTTCTTTTTGGTTTCCTTTGCTGATTCCATCTTATGTCCCTACCTTTTACTATTGGAGTACTTAGGGCCCAGTCTTTGGACCTCTCCTTTGTTCCAATTACACTCTATTCCTTGGTGATCTCATCCAGTCTATGGTTTTAAACACAATCAATACACTTATGACACCTGCAGGTTTTTTACAATTACTTGTGTGCATAACCAATTGTCTGTTCAGAATCTCTATTTGAATGTCTAATAGACATCTCAGCCTGAATATATCCAAAACTGAACTCCTGGTCTTGACACCAAATCTGCTCCTCCCACAGGCTTTCCCATCTCAGTTACTGGTATCTATATCCTTTGGTTGCTCAGGCTTAAAACCTTGGACCACAGAGTCTCCCTCTCTCCCTTCCTCCCTCTCCCCTCTCTCCCAGCACTTTCTCTCTTCTCTACCTCTCTTTTTCTGTCTATCCTTTTCTCCCAGTCTCTCTCTTTTCTCTCATAACCTATTTTGATTCCTCTGCAAATCCTATTGTCTTAACCTTCAAAATATTTACAGAACATAAGCACTTCTTACTACCTCCAAGGCTACTGCCTTAGTCAAGCTACCATATAATAGTCTCTTAACTGGTCTCCCTGCTTCTAGAACCCTTGCTGCCTACGTTCTAGTCATTCTCAACAGAACTATCAGAACAATCCTGTTAAAATGTAAGTCTGATCATGTCACTTCCCTGTTTCCCATGATGATCAGAACAGAAATCAAAGTGCTTACAGTGGCCTACAAGACCCTCCCTACCCTGGGCCCCAGTTGCCTGCCTTCCCTCATGTCTACTTGGCTCTCTCTCCCCTGCTTACTCCACTCCATTCACACTGGGCTCTGCTCGTTCTCAAACATGCTAGGCATGGTCCTGCCTCAGGGTCGTTTGCTGTTCTTCTGCCTGGAATGTTCTTCTCCAAATATCTGCATGGCTTGCTTCCTTACATCCTTCAGAATTGCATCCTTCTATCAGGTTCTTGGTGATGAGGCCCCAATTACCTTATTTGAATATCTCCCTCCCCCAGCCCCAAAGCTCTCTAACCCCCTTACCCTGCTTGACTTTTTTCCACAGCCTTATCACCAACTGACATAATATATATTTGCTTCTTTGTTTACAGTCTATATCTCCCCCTGTGAAAATGTAAGCTCCGTGACAGTGGGGGTTTTGTCTGTCTTGTTCTCTTCTGAAACTCCATTATCTAAAATGTGCCTGAAATATAGTGGGGCTCAAAAGAAATGTTTATTGAATGACCGAGTTGGCTGGCTGACTGAATGACTTTCTCCCTTCAGGATGACTCTCAAGTTTCCCCTCTATTCTTCATTCTAATGACCAGCCCTAGCTTGGGTCTTGCCTCCTGAGGTCTCTATTCCTATAAAGTCCTATACACTGGTGTCCCTGTAGTACCAGAACTAAGAACCAAGACTGAGAAACAGGTTTCCTGATTCCCAGCCTAGGTTCTTTCCACCGTATGGGCCATCTAACCTGAAGATATTTTTAATGCTCTGTTTTTCGTGTCCAGCCACAAAGGCAGACTTCTCTGGAGACTTGGGGAGAGCAAGGGCTTTCACCATGCTGGATAGCCCTGTTGAGACAATCATACGAACAAACACCTTTGCCCATTCTTAGAGACTTTAAGGTCTTCACTGATCTGTTTGTTAGACTCTGCGGTTTAACAAACACAGAACAGAAAGTGAATATAGTATTGGAAGCAGAGGACCCCAAGACAGGCTGAGTAAAACAAGCAGCCTCCTTTATGAACCTCCTCAGTGTCCCGAAGTCCTTTTTCCAGGGAGTAATAAGGCTGACTTGGGTGTAAGAGACATATCTTTGGTTTTCATAACCGTGATTGCCTTCTTTTGCACATAGCAGAAGGTATTTGTTCTGAAACCAGGAAAAACAAGGAAGCAACAGCATGGCTAGGGCATCCCAAACTCAAATACCTAGCAAGACCACGTGGGGAATATGAATGAGGGCAGAAGTGGAGGTTCTCTGAGAAGTGACTACTCAGCTTGGCCAGTGGTTGCCATGGTCCCAAGGTTTTCAAAAGAAGCTGGAAATCTAGAATTTGATGTAAAATCTCCTGAATTCTAAATATTGGCAATAAATTCAATTTAAAAAATTTGATGTGGCCCAAAAGGCTTATCTCTGGGCTGAGTGTTCTTGTGAGCTGCTTACGTTCACCCTTTAGTGTAGAGGAAAGAGCATGAGCTATGGAATCACACCCACTGGGTTTGACTCCTGGCTTTATCTACTGGATCAGGAACAAAGCTCTTTGAAGTTATTTAGCCTAAGCTTCATTTTTCCCATCTCCAAAATCAAGACAGTGCTTATCTTCTGGGATTGATGTGAAGATTAAATGAAATAAAGTAGTTGGTGCTCAATAGTAATTCCCCCTCTTTACCTAATCTCCACCTCCTCCTCTCTTTCTCTTTGCACAATGAACTGGGAAGAACAGCTCCTCCACATTCTTTTTTGAAGTGAATTAAGCAACACTTTTCATCCTTTGTCACAGGTTCTTCTAGGAAAATTTACCATGATGAGCTTAAGATGCACAGCACCAGTTGCTAATCAGACTTCATCTGCAGCTGTGAGATGAAGAATGCCTGAAGAGGTTTTTGTGTTGTTGTTTTGGTTTGTTTTATTTTTTTTTTTTTAAGAATAAATAGGTAGAGGATGTTTTAAAGAACCATTTTCTCCAAAATTACATTCTGACAATAAAATCTCAAGTGATCCTGAGAGGGAAGCAGTGGGGAGAACAAGAGCCAGCACTCTTGGGTCTTCAAAGAGCCTTGTAAAAGTGGGGAAAGAGGGGACATAATCAGGGATGAAGAGTAAAGAGTATCACAGATCTGTAGCCATCGTGTTAGCAAGGCTCTGGGGTCAGAATAAGCTGAGACTTGCAAAACTGCTCAGGAACAGCAAAAAGGGTTTTGTGAAAGTATGTTATGAGCAGGAAGAATAAGGAAGGGCCAGATCCAGTGCTTGGGGCAGATGGTGTAATGTTAGCAGATGACAGATAGAAAGCAGAATTGCTCAACTCCTACTTAGCTTGCATCTTCTCTATCTCTGAGAATGATCTTGAAACTGGAAAGAGTAGTATAAACATGGTTAAAGGGAAATTGCAGCCCTAGGTGAGAAGCTTCTTAGAAAATAAATACTTGGCCTCTCTAAATAAGCTCAGGTCTCCAGGCCCTAACAAATTACATCCCTGGGGACTGAAAGAACTTGTAGGTTTAATCATAGAATCATTGTCAGTAATCTTTCAGGAATCTCAGGATCGGAGCCAAAGGATTAGTGATGGGCAAGTGTCCGAGTTGCCAAAGAGGGGAAAAAAGCAGGTTCTGGAAACTTTGTACTGTTGAGTTTAACTTTGATCCCAGCAAACTCTAACCTGGGTTATTAAAGAGTTAGATTTTAATCACATAGAAAAGTAAATGGTGATCTCAAGTAGCCAGCACAAGTTCCATAGAACCAGTCACATCATCCTGACATCATTTCATATTTATTTCTTTTTTTGAAAGGGTACCAAAACTCACAAGATTGTATCAGAGATAGTAGATCTTTCAGTGGGGCTTTTGACAAAGTTTCTTATGGCAAAGTGAAGAGATAGCGATTGGATAGTATACAGGTGGGTGAAATCACACCTGAGCAAAACATTATATCAGAAGTCATTGATGGATTGAGCCAAGTCAACCCAGAGAGAGGTAGAACAAGATGCCATTGGTTCTTGTTTTGGGCCCCGGTCTATTAAAAATCTTTCAATGGCATGAAAGATATGTCAATGTATAAATGTGGGTGACACAAAACAGAGAAGTGTAAGCAATATGCTGCGTGACAGACTCAGGATATGATTTGCCTGAATAAGGAGCCAAAACAAGCAAAATGGAATTTCGCGGAGGAAAAAATGAAAGTTCTTCATTTTAGTGGAAAAAAAAAAACTCAATTATTAAAACTATTGGCAATAGTTAATGTGAAAAGCTCTTGGGGACTTTAGTTGGCAAGAAGCTCCAATATGAGCCAAAAAAACACTGATGTGTCAAATGAAAAAACATATCTGGACTTGGTAAGGGGAGATTTTATTCGAAAGATTTTTTTTTTTTCTCAAAAGGATTCTTGAAAGGGGAATGGGGCTACTGCAATTGAGGGAGGGGACTATTGCCATAGGGAGAATGCCCTGACCATGAAGTCTGCAAGTGTCTCCAGAGTTAGGCAAAAAGGGCTTTTCTTTATAGAGGAAAGAACTGGATGGAGGGAAGAAGGATCAAAGGCTGGCATGATCAGACACTTGATCTGAGAGTATTTTATACTGAGGCAGAGAATGGGAATGTGGAGGGTCTGTCTGGCCTTGTTGTAAGTAAACAAGGGGGCACCTGTGAGTCATATCTAAGTCACTTGGGGAAAGGCGGTTCTTTGCAGTAGGCCATTTTCCGGGGGGAATTTCTTCCTTCACCTTAGCTGTTTTCAGGATCACGGGGCTCAGATAAAATTCAACATTGACACGGCTGCCAAAAAGCTCATGCTTGTTAGACAACACTGGTGGAAGCGTAAGGGTCAGAAAAGAGGTGTCGTGGGACCGCTGGCCTGCCTGCATCAGGGCATCGGATCTTGTTATGGACATCTTCACATTCGATATACTGGGCCTCTGTGTTCTTTAAAGTCTGAGAGCAAAGTCGATTCACTGTAGAAAACTTAGAATGCAGATAGGTATAAAGAAGAAAACAAAAGTTACCTGCCTCGCCGTTTAGAGATAACCACTCTTATCATTTTGGTCCATGTCCTTCAACTCTTCTTTTGGATGAGATGGAGGCGCCTGGAGGGAAATATTAAAAATGTGGTTTATGTAGAGTTAATATTCCGCTTTAAAAAATTAACACTATATACTGGATCGTTTCCCTAAGTCATTATATATTCTTTGAAAATACAGTTTTAATAGTTGTGCAATACACTATTATATGGATATGCCTTCATTTGTTTAAATTGCCTCACTCTTGGACATTTCTGTTATTTCTATTTAGAGGTGGCACCAGATTTTAAAAGGAATGCTGCCAAAGTAGTGAGAAAGCCAGGGAGGCCAACCAGGATAGTGAAGGGTCTTAGAAATCCTGTCATGCAAGGGGCAATTAAAAAACGAACAAACAAAAAAACCTGAGAACATTTATCTCAGGAAAGGGAAGACTTAGAGAACCCCTGATAGCTGTCTTCAAACCCTTGAAGAGCTGTCAGATGAGAAAGGGAGTGAATTAGCTTTGTGTTACTCCAGAGGGTAGAACCAAGACACGTGAAAAGAAGTTGGAGGGAGTCTGAATTAAGCTCCATTTATCACCACTCCTGCTGCCCACCAACGGATGAGTAGCTTTGTGAGGGAGGAGCACCTCCATCATCGGAAGTGTTCGAGCAGAGACAGGATGGCCACCTGGGTCAGGAATTTGGAGAGGAGATTCCTACATTGAGTGGGAGACTGAAATAATAACCTCAACGATTCATTCCCACTGGAAGATCTGATGTTTCTTTCTGAGTTATACAGCTACCCTCCATTAACCTTGCTCCCAAGAAGGATTTATAGCAGGTGAGGAGCAAAGAAGTCAATGTCATTCATTTTGCTGCTACAGTACACAGTGTAGCTCACATAGAATCTCATCTTTGTACTCTGTCTTGGTTCATATTTAGAGCATGTTTGACAATTGACAGCATTTCTCATCCACACCATATAATTTAATTCTTGTAATTGTGTGTAGGTATTGTCTTTATCTCACAGGTGAGAAATTTGAGGCCCCAAGTGCTCAAGTGGCAAAGCCCAGGCCTCTAACCCCAGTTCTGCCCCCACGTGAGAGCCTGGGTGCTCTCTTCTGGGCTGCCATTTGAAGATCCGTTGTCCTTTACACTGTGTGTTTGAAATCTCCTCAGGTAGATTTTCAAACCCTTTAGTGCTGGATTATACCTTGTTTTTTTTTTATATCCCATCCTCTTGCTGCCTAGTCATCTGTCTAAAGTGCAGATTTGATCATGTCAACCACCCATTTAAAATTCTCCTTTACTTCCCACTGTCTCCCATAGTAACTCAACCCAGTCAAGGAGACTGGGAAGAAGGGAATGGTGCACACTTCAGAATCACAGGAGGAAGGGAAGCATGTTTGGAGCAGCGTAAGCAAAGCAACATCATTTGCAAAGAAAAATTAAAACGATTGGTTCATAAATACATTTCCTGCTTGGTAGAAATATATAGGCATGTACCTTGGGCTGGGGTGGGGGACTTGTTTCAGTTTTGTTTGGAAGTACACTGAATTCACAGATTTAATTTGGGGGAGAGCTGGCAACGTAGTGCTATTGAGTCTGTCCATCCATTTATGTGAATGTGGCAGAGTCTACTAATTGCCTGCCCCTTTAGGTGATGACAGGGCATGTCTCCCAAGGTAGAGACTAAACGTATGAGATACTTTCCAAGACTCCTTTGCTTAGGAAGATGAGATATTTTCCCAGACTCCCAAGCATGGCCTCATGACTCAATCCTGGGCAGTGGCGCTGGAGCTGAAGTTTTCTGGGAAAAGTTTTCCTGCTTGATAAAAAATCAGAACAGGATTGTGTGAGGATTTTATACTCAGACTCTAGCTAAGACGTTCACCCCACAACTGTGAGAGGATAAACCTGAGGATAAAAATCCCACTGGGGATGTTGCAAAGAGGCTAGGTCTTTGATCACATCTTTGATTTGCAGAATTAACTAACCCTGGACCTACCTACATTTGTCTTCTTGTTATACAAAACAATAAGTATTTTTATACTTAAGATACTTTGGGTTGGGTATTTGTTACTTGCAGCTGAAAGCATCCTGATTACTATATCAGGATTTTTTTCATGTTCTTCAATACTGTTTCATCATTTCCTCCATAGGTGCCTTATACATTTTATGAATGAGACATTTTAAAATATTACATTCCTAATTGTCTGTTACTGGTGATTAGGTAGACTATGATTTTATTTGCTGGTCTTATTCCTGGTTTAGTGAATGATCTTATTAATATCAATCATTTATCTATAAAGTCTTTTACAGATTATCATACCATTTGAAAATAAGAACAGTTTTCTTTTTCTTTTAAATTCTTATCTCTATTATTTATTTTCCTTATCTTATTGCATTAGCTCAGACTTCCAGGGCAGTTTTGACTAGAAGCAGTTCTAGAGAGCAGCTGTGTTTCCACTTGACTCTGAGGAATGCTTATTAAGTTTCATCTTTCAGAGTTAATGCATTGCACAACTCCAGAGAGTGCCATTCACATCACTTTGCCATTATATGTGATTTTGTGCTATATTTTTATAAATATTCCTTATGTAACATATAAACTCTTTAGGATGGTATACAAGGTCCTTCCCAGTTCAGACCCATTTCCCCCTCCACTGCCAGGCACCTTACTCTCCTTGCACTCCAAGTTACCCACTATGCCCTGATCATGTCATGCTCTTTCATTCTTCTTTGTTTTTGTGTATGCTGTTCCATCTGCCAGTATTGCCTCCCACCACACTTTTAATCCTCAAGACTTTGATCAAAAATCATTTCAGGTGCGAATATTCTCGCTTTCCTGATTTTGTGATAATCAGGGTAGGCTAAACATTCGCTATATTAGAAACCATGCATGTGTCCCCAGACCTAGTTTTTCTCCCTAGGTCTGGATTTTAGAATGCTGGTGATAAACTAAGCCTGATTTATTATATGACCATCCTGTATGGGAAAAGACTGTAACTTTGGGTATCTTTGGTCAACATTAAGAGATATAGGAGGGGGACAGATGTGGCTCAGGTGGTTGGGCATCCGTCTCCCATATGGAGAGACCTGGGTTCAATCCCCAGAACCTCCCGGTAAAAACTAAAAAAAGAAAAATATAGAAGGTATGTGGGCCACCAGGCCCTGTCTGCGGGTATGCCACCAGGCCCCGTGAGCCATGCAGCAAGATGATGATGTAACAGGAGAGTGACACAAGGGAGAGCCAAGACAAGACACACTGAAAAACCAGCAACTAAGGTGGCGCAGACGGTAGGATGACTCTCTCCCACATCAGAGATTCCGAGGATTGAATCCCAGTGGAGACAGGAGCAGAAGGGTGAGAAGAGAGGGCAGGAAACGGACACAAAGAGTTGCCCAGTGAATGGACACAGAAACAGCAAAAACTGGGGGGTGGGGGGGATGGATAAAAATAAATAAATAAATAAATAAATTTTTAAAAATGAAAAAAAAAAAAAAAAATCATTTCAAGTGTGAAGTTGGCTCCAGATCCTACAGGCTATTTATTCCTTTTCTGTGCAAAGAGACAGCATCATTAAATACCTCTGTGAAGTGCTTTCTGCATTCCTGTATATTGCTTCTGCCATCGAATTGTGAATATTACTACTTGTGATCTCCCTGGCCAGGCTGAGCACTTCCTGAAAGCAGAGAGACTTATTGGTATCTGTATCCGAAGAAGTTAATAAAGGGCTCAGCACAAAGTACACACTCAATACCTGTGCACTAAATGAATGAACACATCATGTCATGTGCAAGATAAGCAGACAGTACATGTGGCTCATTGTCTCATTGTTACCTCCATGGTCAATTGCCATTTATCTGAGGGCCTGATCTGAGCAACTGCACCATACCATATTTATCCATGGCATTTAGAAATAAGGAGAAAGCTGCTTTTCCCCCCTGAAGTTTGTTTTATATCACAGCCAGTAAGCCAACTCTGTATGAGATCAATTGAGATACCCCAGTACACCTTTTATAAAAGTGTTGCTTTTACAACTATTAAGGCAAGACAATTAGGGACAAATGGTCTCATTTCCTTCCTCAATTTCAAAGGAGTCTTAAAAGGGGGGGGGTGAGGATTTTAGCATGAGCTTTTTTTTTTCTTTCTTGAGAAGTTAAAAACACGACAGAAAATAGCCTTAATTATTTCAAGCTCAAGCGTGTTTAAATGCTTTCACATCCGTAAAACTCACAGTTCCACCTTTCAATCGATTTTGATTCTATCTTAGGAAAAGGACCTTTCTGGTCCCCCTTTGACAAGGAGAAGATCATTTATCATGGAAAATGTTATCAAATGGCTTGTTGTTTGAGCAAACATATTTGCCTAATTGTCCGGCTTCTCTGGAATCCTTCAGGATACTATTTCCTCCTCAGGAACAGAACGAAGGCTCTGTGACATGCAAGAAACACAAAAAGGGTTTCAGTATGGTGGGAGTGACTTGTGCTTTCTTTTCCTCCAGCTCAGATGCATGGCTGTGGCAAGAACAGAGATTCTACTGAGGAGCATTTTGGTTATAAAAACATCTAAAATTCATCTCAAATCTGTATCACTTCTGGAGAGAGAAACTAAATCATTCTAACAAGTAATTAAACAAACAAACAAATCCCCTAAAACCACAGCCTCCCTCTGGCGCCTGTCTGCACCCCCGCCCCTTCCTTCCCGCCTCCCCTCCGCCCCAGCCTGAAAGCTCCTTCTCTACAAGCCCACTCTCCCCCAGTCCAGTTTTCATCATAGTAGGGCTCGTTCTATCCGACATGGGGCGAGGTGCTGGGCAAAAGTTACATATGGAAAATGTGGGTAAGAGAACTAGACAGTGAACGCAAAGTTATGACCATCCCATTTAACTTCAGAACTTTGCTCCTAGTTTTAGTTGTATCACAGTTTTCTGAAAACCCAAAATGTAACCTTACCTGATATTTCATCCCCCAAGCAATTCGGCAAAAACATCCTCTACCGTTTTTCTTCAAGTTACATCCCCCCATTCCTAATTCAATCTCAAAGCTTTATTTCATGTAGCTTCGTTTAACAGAAAGCTGCTACTTACTCCGCTTAGTGCTGTGTTTCCTATGGATATATGTAGACTTCAAATTCATGGTATTGGGTTAGAGTTTAGACTATTTAGAATTTTGAATCAATTGCAATATCTACAGAAAAGACCCCAAGTTAATAAACTGTCTTTTCTTCTTCTATGACCAATTATCTTACTATACTTGAGAAGCTTTGGTACTTCCCAAAGAAGTGGGATATGAAGGGTTTATTTATTTATTTATTTACAGGGGAAATTTTTTTCTGGAAGTATTATATAGCCTCGTCCCCACCCCAGCCTACCCACACCCTTTCCCAATAAGTTTTACTTTTGGCTCAGAACCCTCACAACTTTCACATGTTGTAGAATCATCTCAAATTTTATATTTCGAAGAAAAATATTTTTTAAATTAGATTCTCAGTTCAGCCCCCTTCCGGTAGAGCCCAGATTGCCTCGTTTGCAGCCCCTGGCCTTGTATTTCCCCTGCTCCTCCCCATCTCACTTCACCTCTGCTACCTGATACCAGGCTGGAGCTCCCAGAAACCTCAGGGACAGGACCTTGAGGGCCCTGCAGGTAAAAAACAGGTCCACTAAGCGGAGGTGCCCGTGAGAAGTCAGGTGCTTTACTCGATGGGTACCATGAAGTCAGGGCTCTGAAGGCTGGACGACTGGGCCTCCTTCCCCAGAGCTGAGGCTGGATCTGAGCAGAACTGGCAAATAAGTGGGGTATATGGGAAGCGGCTGTGGCTCAATCAGTAAGGCTCCCGTTTACCATATGGGAGGCCCCGGGTTCGGTTCCCGGAGCCTCTTGGTGAAGGCAAGCCCACCCGCAAGGCGTGGTTAGCTGACCCAGCGAGCGCAAGCAGCAAGGGGGGGATAAATGAATAAATAAATAAAATCTTAAAAAAAAAAAAAAAAAGTGGGGTATGCCTCACTACTCTTCTCCTCTTCTGTGTTAGTCCTTATCTTCTCTGTGCCTTCCTGTAGCCCTCCAGCAGAACCTGCCAGCCTGCCCTCAGGGGGCCACTCCACCCACCCTGGCATGCCTCCCTCTCCCTCTGCTCCCTCTTTTCTCCATTGTTGACAGCTGCCATTTGGAAAAGAGTAAAGCAGTAATGGCTGATAGGAGCTGGTTGTATCCTCAATATCCAGGAATGCTTGCACTTTACAAAATAGGGACTAATACTTTCATCCGATCGTCTCGAGTGAAATCCAAATGGTGGAATTCAGGGCCCCACAACCATAGGACTATTGTCAATGATTGTGTAGATTGTTATCTATATGGAACTTAAAGTCAAGGGGATGAGTGAGATGGTTAAAACAGACTGTAGTCTACTCACCGTGCCATACACACAGGCACAGAGCTGTGTTCTCTGAAGGAAAGACAGAGTTTTTCTGATGTTTGCAAAGTCTCCGTATTAGCTAGTGACAGCCTTTTGTTCAAGGGAGGCTGTGGGGTGGGCAGGCCTTGCCAGCCACTCTTAAAACATATCTCAGAGGTGGCACTCTACATTGTCTTTATATAAGTTCAAAGTAGCCTGTGATGTACATATTTGTGATAAGTCTTAGGTCTTGACTATGAGAGTCTCACTGGGAGAAACAGGAAATGAACAGAACTGTCAGTCATCCAATAAATCTTATTTGGGGTCCAAAGTGACTTATCTCCCCTCATGAGCCAGCTCACTGGCATTCACATGGAGTGGTCTGTGACAGCAGGGGCCATGGGCCTGTGCCTCATACTCCCTTAGGAATGACCTTTACTAAGAACTGGGGGAGAACAGAGTCACAAAGGATGTAGAAGAAAGGTCTGAGGGATATAGCCATTGAAAATCTCCTATCCTGATGCTATAAAACCTCCCTTAGAATATCACTCCTTTTCTGAAAACTCACAGCATTCTTTAAAAAAAAAAAAAAAAAACTTAGGGCAGATGTAACTCAGTGGTTGAGTGCCGGCTTCCCATGTACGATGTCCTGGGTTCAATCCCCATTACCTCCTAAAGGTAAACCAACAACAACAACAACAAACACTCTACACATGCAAGCAGCATTAAAATATTTCCAGAATTTTCCCTACCCTTCTCCACTTCCCATATGCCAATAGTCAACCATTCCTCAGTAACAGAGGAAGACACACAGTCTTGGTCTCATAGATTCTTAAAAACTCCGGTTTTTGTCTGAACAGTTCTCTAAGGCACTACCTGAAAACTTAAGAAGGGCTTAACAAAGGGTTTTATAGCCACACCCTCAGTTTCATCTTTATACCATGTTTCCCCTATCATTCTCTGAATTTTATCTTTGTCTAGAAGCCATCTCTTAATTTAGTATTGTTTGTCATCTGGAGAGGCAGGGGCATTTCAAAATCAGCAGATTCTCCCTCATAGTTATTTATTTATTTATTTTTTTACCGGGAGTTCCCAGGGATCGAACCCCAGTCTCTCCATATGGTAGACGGACGCCGAACTTCTTGAGCCACATCCGCTTCCCTCCCTCATAGTTATTTAACAATTTTCTTTCTTGAGCTTTCTCTCTCCTTTCAAAATTTACTCTAAGCATCACCTTTAACACTGCCTGGGAATCTCCTTAGCTTGATCACACAGTTTATTACTTACATTTTTTATTTCCACATTACAGCAGGCAACACTGTTGCTGAACTTTCTACCACTATATAATGTGTTCTTTTCCCTCTAGTTTTCAGTAACATTTTCCTCACATTTCTTTAGTCCTTGATATACAGCTTTCTTGAGGGACATCAAGCTTCTGCTAATAGTCTCTTTGATAACCTTCAGATTGTTACTAATACTCTCTTCAAAGTCCTTCCAGTGGAAAGCTTCTGCCCACCAGTCCCAAAACCACTCCACATTTTTAGGTTTTTGGTTATAGCAGTGGCCCACTTGCGTCACACCTTCTGCACCCCCACTTTGGACTCCTCTGCCTGCTTACATGTCTGGCTACTGCTCTTCAAGCCTGCTTCTGGTCCCCAGCCAGGCAGAGGGTAGGACAGCTTCTTCCTGGAAATTCTGCCCTTTGAAGGTCCTGGGAAAGAATTCTAACATATCTCTCCAAGACTGGTTCCTCGAAGGAACTCTCTTGGGGAAAGATAGGATTAGTGAAAATTTTTATTTTTCCTGTCTTCAGAATTGAATGAATGAATAAATATAAATAAATAACCTTGAAGTCTTCGCAGGATACCATTATCAAAATTCTGTGGGAAACATTTTCTGCTCTCTGTTTGAGGGCAAGATCCAGAGAACAAGATCTATTTCTTGCATTTTAGGAAAGAGAAAGAATGTGAGATTAAATTTATGTTAGGCTAATGCTAGTTATTATTGTTTTGCTTTTATTTTTAAATTTCATTCACTCAGGAAGGAGTGCATGGCAGAATGAGAAAGGCTATAGGATGAAGAGTCATGTAGACCCAGGTGTAAACCCTGACTCTGCCACCAACTAACTGAAGCCTTGGGCAAATTTCTTAACCAGCACAAGCCTCAGTTTCTTCATCTCTAAAATGGACAGTATAATTATAGTTACCTCATAAGGTTTCTGTGAGGATTAGAGGAGCTATGTATGTATGTAGTGTAGCCAAGTAGAACATGGAGCAGATGATCAATAAATTATCCTGGATGCATTAATATGGCAGCAACAGAAGTGACTCTTCTCTGAAGTGTCCATCTGGCTTCTCTGAAGGATCCGAAATTAAAAGTCTATTCTCCAACTCCCTAAGGAGGATGAGGTAGACAGGAAGAAGTAGGGACAGAACAACCTTCCTCTTGCCCTCTTGGAAATTGGGTTCTCACCCATACTAAAAAAAAAAAAAAAAAAAAAAAAATTTAGGACGAAGGAATGTGAAAATCTCCAGGGATCCCATTAAGCCTTTTCCCAACCATTTCAGTGAAGAAACAAGACCAATTTAATTTTATTTCTGTCTTAAGCCTAGCCTTATCTTTCTGACTTTCTCTCCTCCCCAGCCCAAATCTCCCTCATCCTGTTTCCCAGGAGAATCCTTCAACTCTTTCTCCTGAGCAGAATGGTGACTGTGGTCCTTGTGGCAAGATGCTGGAAGCCAGTTCATCCTCGGCAGCATGGAACAAGCCCCAGCTCCTACTGTGGGGTCAAGCTGGGAAGAGCATGGGATTGGAAAAAGGAGAGAATGAAGGGAGTGAAAAGGAGATTTGGAGGAGAAGGAGTTTTAGGAGGTCATAGAGGAAAAGGAGCCATGAAGATGTATGTGGATGAGAGGAAGCTCTGAGGGGGTGAGTTGAATGAAAGTAGAGATGCAAGGGGATGAAGCTTGAAGGAGAGGAGTTTGCAGGACACTTCAGGAGTCAGTTGGGAGGAGGAAGTTAATTAGACCTGCCAGAATTCTAGGAGGCTTCCTCTCCTTGCTCTTCCCACACCTTCCTCTTTAGAGGATTCTACCACATTAGATGATCGCATCTGTCCTCTTTGCTCCTCTGGCTTAGTTCAGGCCAGAATGTCACTTGCCCAGGGAATGGAAACAGCCTCCTAACTTACCAGTCCCTCCATCGCACACCCTGGCCCCACCAATCTGTTCTTTATCCCGCAGCCTGAGTGACCTTTCCTCAACCTACTATTTCCCTTGCTTCGGTGAATTCCTGTATGTTGAAAATTAAGTTGGAGTGCCTGTCCATCTCTTTCACATCCTCTACTCCAGCCTCTCTGGGCAACATGCTGTTCCCAGAGCTTGCCTGCCTTCCTCACCTGCTTTGCTTTATCTCTTGTTCGCGCTCTGTCCTTATACTTTCATCAATCCAACATATGTGCCTTGGAACATGGTATTTCCTCTGTTTGTCAGATCCTTTCCCCGTCTTCTCCATCTGTTTTTCGTGTTTCCTCCACTCCCTTCTGGAATCCTCTTCTGCTGTTATCCCCCCACCCCCAACTCCCACACATACCCCACAACTCCTGACCCCCCAAAGCTGACCCAGGCACACTGTGTGTACTTCCGTCTTAGCACTTATCTCAGGACCAGTTTGTCTGTCTGTGATACTAGGATGAGAGCTGATCGAGAGCAGAGTCCCTACTGTATTTAGCTTCTAGAACGCCTTGCATGGTTCCTAGAAGGTAGAGGTAGAGGGAGTTCACAGTGTTGGATGGACAACTGCTCACTTGGTAGCAGTTCTCTTTCCAGTGGAGGAAAGAGATTTGGTGAGGGAGAGAAAGAAGTATGAGGAAATACAGAGGGAAGCAAAGTGCTTGGTTAAAAGAAAGGCATTTACTTTTTCTGGGGGTGGTAACTTCTATGTTAGGAGGAATTGAAAGCCACATCCAAGGCACACATTGTGTTCTTTTCTGCCATATCTGAGGGAAGAATGGGAGCCAAAAGGGGTAGGAGGTCTCAGACCCTCGAACCTGCCCTGCTCAGGAATGATCTGCCTTTCAGGGCCTCTCGCCCTGGCCCTCCCGATGTATAACTTCCCTCCCTGGATACAACCCTGCCCCATCACACCCTTCCCGGCACCCCCAAACCATCACCCCATGGCCAGGGAAAGCTTCCCTTGAGCCTCCTTTCTTACTCCAGTGCCTCCACTTTCCTCCTCTGCTTCTACCCTGCCTTGTTTCACATACTCACCCCTCCTCGCCTCAAACCCCACAGCCTCTTCCACATCCTAGGAGCCCCTACTATTTATCTATTTGCCCAAAGTCCCCACCAGAGCCCTCTGCCTATACTTAGCTCCCTAACCCTCCCAAGGGCTTCCAGGTTCCATCCTAACAATCAGAATATTTTAAATATTTTAATATTTTAAATATTTTTTGAAACCTCCAAGGCACTAAATGGCATCTACCCAAGATACCACGTTGACGAAACTTCTCCAATGTTGCAAGACATGCCCTGTAGCTGAAGATGAAAAGTCTTCGCTTATTGAGGGTCAATTACTCATGGGGTTTTATCAGCATAGGCAGAGTGGGAAAAGTAATGGAGAACCAGATCAAGGGACCCCCCCCAGCTTCCCCCCCCACCCTTTCTCCTTTGGTGCAAACGTTGTCCACAGAGCTGAAGCACCACAGTTTATTTTTATCTGTTTATTTTGCAATTAACAAAGAGAAGGGGCCTCTTTTTGATGTGCTGGTTCAGGGGTTCAAAGTGTCTAGCTACCTTGACCCCTTTACCAGCCTCCGACGTCCCAGGATGGCTGCCCGAGAGCAGAAGATTTATACTTATTTTTATATAATGGAAAACTCATTGCTGGACATCGAGTTACTCACTTTGATTTGTTTTCTTTGGAAGAAGCGGCCGGCGGCGGCGGCAGCGCCCCAAGCTGGGTCATTAACATGGCAGCAAGAACAACAAAGACCTTTACAGCCGCTGCCTGTAAACCGTGGATAAAGTTCAAGCATTTATTCTGTTTGAGGCCTCCCAGTGTCTATAAAAGCCCAGCACGATTATATGATCAGTGTCAAGACCCACTTTCCCCCCTTTGTGCTCCGGGATGCATTTCCTTGCCCTGTCCCTCCGTGTTGCCACCGCAGCTGCTCTGCCTTCAATAGCAACCCAAGGCACACACTATTGGAGTGTTCCTTGGGCTTTGTTTTAAACATGGTTTTTTGCTTGTGTTAACTACCGCCTGGCTCTCTGACACCCGTGAATGGGGCTATGCGGGGCTGTCAATCAACAACAATAATAATGCCATCTGGGTTTGAATAATACTAATGAGAAGAAGAAGAAGAGGGATACTGTGTATTAACATAGCACCTTTGTCCCAGAAGCTCAGAGGGCGTTCAGGATAATAATTCATTCATGCTCCCAGCGCTGCTTGGCGGTAGATATTATGATCCCACCGCAGGGGGACTGAGACACAGAGAGGGCAAGTTGCTGGCCCCAAGTGACACAGTAAGTCAGAGATGACTTAACACTTGGTTGGTGGGAGTCCCCCAAAGCACTGGCCCTGCAGGATCACACACTGAACTGTAACCGTATGTGCATCTGCCTTTAAAGTGGATCTGTAAAAGGAGCTATATAGGACCTAGTTGTTCCATACCATATGGAATGAAGAGAAGGAGGGGGATGAAAAGAACGTTGTGGGGCGGGGGCGAAAGGCCTCCAAGATCCTCGGCGTTACAGGAGAACACATGCAAGCCAGGCGCAAGGAGTGGAGACGGTGATGAGATGCAGGTATCGGACTCCAAGAGGCATCTGGGATTTCAACGGGGGCAGGAGGAAGGTGGAAACATGTTAATTAAAGCAGAACAGATGCAGAGGAAGAGAGCTCTCCCATGGGGGTGAGAGAGCAAGTTCATCTCGGCTGGAACGCTTACAGAGGGCCAAATAAGGAGCAATAGCTAACAGAAGGAAGGATGTGCTGAAGGCACCGAGAATTTCCCTGTTTAGTCTAAAATCCCATTCTGATGATCGAGAGCCTGCCCAAAGCTCTTTGCAGATCACATAAAGGTGTTGGTGGCCCTGTCTGTCCCTTCTCCCTAGCCCCCATAGCGCACAAGCTTAGAAGTCTGGCTGCCTGGGGTTAGACTTGACTTTGCCGCTTCCTAGCCATAGGATCTTACCTAACTTCTCTGTGCCTCAATTTCCACCTCTGTAAAATTAGTTAATGATATTACCTACATCACTGGGTTATTATGAGGATTAACAACCTCATAAGTTCATACATGTAAAATGCTTAGAATAATGCATGGCACAGAGTAGGACTTGAATAAAAGTTAGCTGTTATTATTATGTTGTAAGTAGTAGGAGGGTCGTCATCATCATCGTCATTATGAATATCCTCCAACTCGCTGGCCACATTTCCTGGGCTGATAGGGAATAAGATTAGCCCACAGGACAGAAGAGCCCCATCACGTAAGGGTATACAATAAAACTACCCAGGGCCTTGTCCCCTTTTCTGTGCTGGTGCTGCCTTTGGGAACTGTACCCTGCGAGTTAGCATTTAGTTATTCTCATTTGCTCCATGTGTTGATTTTGTCCCCACCAGTGGACTATAAACAAATGTACCGTAAACCATCTTATCTTCTCTATTTCCCCAGTACCCAGCACCCCACTTGACAAGCCACCTCTGCTTGGCTGGTACCTTTTACCTTTCCATGATCTCCTGATACCTCCCACAGGCCAGCCTCTGGGCTGAGGGGCTACCAGGGTGTGTTAGGAGGGCTCTTATCCTCGGTGCTATACCTACTTTATAGGTGATACAAGCCACATGTGAGTAATTATTGAACCTCAGCACGTATCAGAATCACCTGGGAGGATCGGCTGCTTGAATGCGGTAAGGGTGACCTTGGAGTCCCATCTGAATTTTATTTTTATTATTTTTCAGTAGAACTATTGAAAGTTTAATCTAAGTCAGGAGCTTTGAGATGATCAAAGCGTTATCTTGGGAAGATCAACTTCCCAATACTCTTGAAAACAGATAAGACCAGGGAGAGACTGAAGTTGAGGAAGTCAATGAGGAATTTATTGCAGTGTTCTAGGGAAGAGAGAAAATTGCTGAACTGAATAATTAATCGATTGATTGAAGTCTTCTAAGACCTCTGATCAAATCACTACATACCCAGTTCCCTCTCTCGTAGAGCCTCGAAATACTTGAGCTGACACCTTCTGCCCTAAAAGTTCATTATTTATGGTATCGTCTGTCCTTTGTTTTTGTCCCTGACCCGGTTTTGAGACACTTTATCACTGGGACTGAATACAGATTTACAATTCCTCCTCAGACCTTCAACACGGAAGGACCTTGCTTTTACTTCTTTACAAAAAGAAGTAAATGCTCCTTCTTCTCCGTCTCTCACAAGTGAGGATTCTGACCTTGCATTTGATATTTTGGCTTGTGTCTTCTCTTTTCTGGCAGACTTGGAGATTCTTTAGGACAGAGCCTATGCCTGGTTCCATTATGAATTCCTTTTCAGTTTAGGTCCTGACATAGAAAAGGTGCCTGAGAAATCTGTATTGAAAAAAATAAGTACAAAATTTTATCTAAAATATTTAACATTGTTCATTTATGCAAATGAATAATGCCACATCAAATATTTATATCTCTGTGAAAGCATCTAGCTTATAGGATTTCCCTTTCAGACAGAATTTATATTATACATACATCAGAAGGCAGTATTTGTAAGGTCTGCTTTTAAGAATAAGAAATGACTTCATTAAACAGAATAGTTAAAAAAAAAATACATGCTTTCCTCCTTCCTTCTTTCCCCCCTCCCACCTGGTTTCCCTCTCTCCCTCTTTCCTTCCCTCCCTTCCTCCCTCCCTCCCTTCCTTCCTTCTTCCAACAAGCATATGAGTGTAAGGCACTAAGCAAAGCACTGTGGGGTATTGGTTCCTGCCCTTAAGAATCCCTAAATCCAATGCAAGATACACAATCACCCATAACATAAATTAGACTAAAATAACGGCGATAGAGGTACATGCATCCTAGTGTGGTCGAGAGGGAAAGGGGGCTGTGACTTCCTGGCAATGTGTGAGTCAGCTCTAAGTGGGTTACCTGCATTTTCAATAGACAGCAAAGGGAGGGAAGGGCTTTGCCGGCTGGAGGCCCAGCACGCAGGGTGTGGTGAGCTCAGAGAACGGTGTACAGGCCATGGGGCGAGAAAGTGGAGGAAGATGATGGTGGATCTTAAAAGCCACAGTGAGGATTTTGCCAGGCAAAGGACAGCGAGAGAAGCTTCTTAACCAGTAACATGTACCCCAAATCCAGTTTAGACAAGATAGTGCTGGCGCAGGTGGCCAGCCAGCGCTTGCCCTGTCGCCTAAGGTTACTGGTATGTTCTGCATTTTTAGAGTTCTTGCTGGAGCCACTGGACACTCTATTCTGTGGCCTAGCGCCCTGGAGATTTACCAGTCTAGGTTAGACTCATTTATCCATGGAGCTTTTTCTTGAAAGGGGTGGTCCCTGAAAATCCTTTCCCTTCCCTCTCCTCACCCTGGAAATTGCTTTTACCTTCAACTCACAGTTGAGCTAAAAGGTCTCTCGAGTGGACTGACCCCCACGATGGGCAAAGAGCCCCAAAGTGCCTGCCCCCGTCTTTGGCAGACCTAGCTGGTCCATTCCTCACCACACCATGGATTTTCCTGGAGGGAAACAGCGGGTGCCACACGGTCATGGCTTGAAAAGATTCCATGCTGTCTGCACAAACAGAGGCTGGAGCCTCTGGGAACAGTCTTGCTCTCACCTCCCTCCCAGAAACCTCCCTTCTCTGGCCCATGGAAACAGGCCGTGAATTGTTGCTCTCAGTTCTACACACTGAAGTACTGTAGGAGTGAGGCTTGGGGGTTTTGCCTTTAAAAAAAAAAATCTCTCCATCTCCTTTCTGCATTGGACATGCTTGTCTCCGAGGGCCTTTCCTTCCCAGACAGCCGCCAGTGGTACAGACAAGAGGATTCTTGGGAGGGGCCTGAGCTAACTGCAGACACCGAGGCATCACCAATGTGGTCTGAGAACAGGGTGAGCTGACTTCCACTAGCCTCACCCCCTCCCTCCCCCAATACACACACACGCACACATACTCACACTGAACTGTTCACCATGTATTTATGCCTTATCACATTCCGGCCTTTCTGTCTGGAATGCTCAGTCTTTCTTGCTCTGCTTGAGGAACTCCTATTCATTGTTCAAAGCTTAGCTCTAAGAGCACTTGTGCTGTGACAACTTCTCCAGCCCACAAGCAGCAAGTTCCTGGCTTCTTCCTTTTCTGGGCTCTTGGGACATGCCTCAGTGATAGTGCTCATAGGATTAAATTGTCATTATTTGTTTAGATACTATTTCCCCAAACAGACTGTGAACTGCCTGAGGGCAGGGGTAATCAGGACCTCAGTGGACAGTTGTATAGTTTGTGTACTGCACAACCCTACAAGGTACCATCCACATTGTAGTCAAAACACAAACAATATACTCCTACAATGCAGCTTTCAGGATAGTTAAATCATATTTTTTACCAGGGCCTGGCACACAATAAAAGTTTGTGTATTTAATCTGATGCAAGGCCATTGCTCAAATTTTTGCTTTTCCTACCTACTGGTACTGTAAAAGAGGGAAGAAATACAAGTTATCCCAATGACTTTACAGCAAGAAACTGCACAGCTCCCTTTGGGGACAGGACACTAGATCTAGATCTAGGAGGGAACTCAAGAAGTTCTTTCTGGTTCCCTTAGGCCTTCAAACAGCAATGGCTGGTCCTGAGATGTCAAAGAGGTTTCATCTCATGGGCCAAATCAGATGGAGAGGTAGTGACTGCCTAAAGCACTGAACTGCGATGTCTTCTGGGGCAGCCTCCAAATGCAGTGACGAAGAATGCCCTGATTGATTAGTATGGCCTGCCCTGGGTATGGCAATGGGGTATGGAGATATATGTGCCATGTGGCTGCCATTCCTTCTGGTCTGGTCTGGCTCCAGTGACATGAGCTGTTTGGGAGGTCAGACTATATACTGGGAGTCCTTGTCCCACATTGCCCTTGTGTTATCAGTGTCCTAGGAATGGTACATGAATTTTTGCCCCTGTGCCTCAGTTTCCCACCAACACAAGAAGATCTTTTTCTTCCAGGGGTTTATAAGGGGTGAAGCAGAGGGTCAAAGGGAGTTTAGAATCTCCCTGGTAAAAGAACACAGCTATATAGGAGATGGAGGTCCCCAGAACCCCTTTCAAATCATCAAACAATATAGGTAGGATACTGCCCATCCTAGCTCCAATGTCCAAGAGGGATATCCAATGTCTCTATGCCAGCCTTATGTACCCACCTCCATGCAGTCTATCCTGAGATGAGAAAAAAGCAAAGATGGGAGGGTGGGGAAGGAGCCCTGAAAGACAGTTATAATAAAGGCAACCATAATTATTATTATTTAAGAAAGGATATGTCTTTAAATTCAATAAATGGGTGATAAAGAAAGCTCTGCTTTCCCCCTGCATCACTGGCAGGAGACCTAAAAGGTCATGACTAGGATCCCAGGCTCTGGAGCCACATGGCCTACATCCCACTCCAGGCTCTGAGAACCATTAGCTGCATCACCCTGGGCGAGTTGCTTAACCTTACTCTTCAGTTTCCTTGGCAAAACGGGGGCTACTAATCACACGTACCTCACAGAATTGTGAGGATTAAATGATTTCATAAAAGTGAAGTTTTTAGAACAGAGCCTGGAGCGTGGCAAGTTTCCACTGTTACTATTGCCTTGCAATTGCTCTTATTGTACTGGATTGTTCTTGCAGCCTAATGGGGAAAGGAAAAGGGACTCAGAGGATGTAACACAAGCACTTCAGAACAGACTAATAGCCACTCAGTAGACAAGCATGGTTCCCTTTCATCACATCTAGCCCAAACTCCCTCCTCTTGTTATGATTCTGATTTCATAGAGTTCACTAAAGCGTCCATGACCTCACATTGGAATCTGTTTTCTCAGGGTGGTCTGTGAATAAACCAGTGACCAAGCACTCTCCGCTCTGCTAGGACCTTCTCATCATCGATCCCAGACAGTCTGTCCTGAGCCCCAACGAAGTAATAAAAGGCCCCGATGGGGACATTGTAAGGTTCTCAAATCCCCTCCACAATTCTGTGAAGTGCTAGGCTATTTCTTTTTTCATTCTTTCAGCCGGTTCTAATTGACTATATGTTAAGTCAGATACTGAGAGCAAGATCCTGGAGGGACTAAGGGGGGATGCTTCTCCACCTCCCCATTCATTCACACCACCTGATCTTTGTGCCTGCAATGCCAGTTCTTCCCTTCCCTATCTGGCAAACCCCTATTCATCCTTCAAATCCCAGTACAACTCTCACCTCCTCCATGAAGCCTTCCCTAACATCGCCCAACTCTGAAGCAGAGGTAGTACATTTTTCTTGCTAGTTCTTTTTGCCTATATTTTATAATAGTCTTCTGTTAAGCTTTAATTGCTTATTATACTATGAGTATCTTGAAGGCAGGAACACCCTAATGTTACCTCTGAATGCCTAGAGCCTGGCATAGAGCTTGGCACACAATGGGTGCTCAGTAGTATTTGTTGAGTGAGAACCTTTCAGCTCATAGTACCTCTTTGGAGCCATGGGTTCCATAAGTTTAAGGCCTGCTTTCGGATTGTGAACGCCAGGCTGCCAAAAGGATTAAAAGCAAATACAAGGAAGGATTTGTCGACAATTAGGGCCATAAAACCCTGGAAAAACTTACCATGGAACATTCTGGAATCTTTTTCTTGGAGAAACTTTGCAAACGGGAGAGATGATTTGGTTGTGATCCTACTTGGAGATGAAGGATAAACCGATTGGCTCTCCATCAGCTTTTTTAGCTCCAGGAATCTTTTAGGAGACTTCTGGACATATGTAGGATGCATGTGGATGTGAGGAACCAGCTCAATCCCACCTCCTCACTCTTGCTCACTCCATCTCTCTGCTTAGGGTGCCCAGCCCTTGTCTTTCTACCCATGTTATGTCCTCCTTCCCACCTTCTCTACAAAATCTCTCCCGAGCAGACCAGCCCCAAGCAAAATCTCCCTCCTCTGAATTCTAGGCAGTTTGGCATTTACCGGTCCTGTACTTGATTCAGGAATTCATTACTTGACTTCATTATGGGAAATTCCTTTGAGAGGAGAATTGATTCCTCTTGGGCCCTTTGTTTCACCCCCAGTGCTGAGCAGAGTTGGGGACACAGCATGTGCATATGTGTGTGTGTGTGTTATGTGTGTTGGCATGGCAACACAATGTGTATAATCTGAGCCGGAGATCCTGGTGTCATACATCTGGAACAAAACAAACTCATTCATGACATCTTCCAGCATGTACAATGTCTTGGAAACATTGAGAGCGCAAAGAAACAAAACAGCTCCAAAAACAGGGTGGAGGGCTGACATTCTTCCCTTGCCCGCCCACTTGCCCTCCCCCCTGCCCACCTCCCCTTATACAGAATGGAAACTTTCAGGGGAAAAGAATTCTGAACAGCTGTTGGGAGAGACCACACAGATTTCCCCACATCTGCTAGCACGCAGCCGGTGAGCTCATTTCCTCGGGAGAGGCAGTCTGAGCCTGTGGGGTCCACTTACGTACACCTTGGGAGGGGCTGAGGAGGGCAGAGGAAGTGGCCCCAGGTGGAGGGGGACCTTTCTCAAATCAGATAATTCACTGGGGACAGGCTAAGGGGCGAGGGATACCACAGAGTCCGTCCTTGACGAGGAGAGCTTGCTTTCTAAAAACCCCTTTGCTCCTTATGGTGCAAAGCAGGTGTTATCAAATTTACCACTGATGTTTGAAAGAACCTGGACTCCAAGTCCTCCACCCCCTCCTCCAAAGTGAGGAAGAAATTTCTGGTGTAGAAAATACCCCACAAAGACACATGGCCTGGGCATTAACAGCTTCCTTCAAGCTTTCTGGGGGTGAAAATAATATTCTAGTTGGTACAGTGCTCTGTGGTTTGCAAAAGTCTCTCATGGTATCACATTTGATTCTCAAAGTGAATCTGAGAGAGGCCAAGCAAATGTTGTGACTAATAGTATTAGTACCAGAATTGGTATTGATACAGGTAATGGCATTGGCACCGGCCTGGATTTTCTAATGTTGGAGATGAGGCTTATAGAGGTTTCATGAATTGCCCAAGCCCACAAAGCGGAGCCGAGGACTTGGACTTGCAAACCTACGTACTCTTCCTTTTGCAGAACCATGCAGCTCTCCCTCACAAAAAAGCACCTTGTTTGCTAGAGAGCTTTTACTTCTTCTCCCATTTCTTGGAGCCCCAGCCTCACAAATCCAAGGCCTGGATTTTTATGAGTATGACACATTCACTTTCCAGATTGGATTTTGGCCCCATACCCTGGCAGTGCGGCTGAGGGGAGATCCAGAGAGAATGTCTAGCCCCTTTTTGGAGAGTCTGTCATTATCCTCTGGATGTGTAACTGTGGCACCCCAAATGCACCAGACCAGGAGACGGTAGATCTGGATGCTTGCCTAACGTCTGCCTCTACTGTCCAACTGCAGCATGTCATATATCCTGAGCCACCATCTTTTTCATCGGTAAAATGAAGGTGTGGAGCCAGGTGATTTCTCCAGACCCTTGCAGCCTCGTCTATGTGATTCAAATGATTCTGTGACCCTGGGTCAGACAGGGGCACAGGGGTGGAGAATTTCCCTTGGGGGAACCTGTGCCTCTGAGACCCTTCACTCCACACTCATCCATTGGCCCCAGTGCCTGCTGTTAGCCTGGAGCTGGCCTGCCCCTGCCTGGCTTGGAGACACCATTGTGCAATATCAGTGGAGGGTTTGGGTGAGGGCGGGCTGAGGCCAGCAGGGGGGAGACCTACTGGGGTATTTTTTTCAGATGCATATGTCCCCTCTCAGGCAGCCCTTTCAGAGCTCTGGACAATGTGCTCTTTTTGTCCCTAGCCCTTTCAGCCGCCTGTTCATTCTCTTTGCATCTGCTGTCACACAGGACATCCCGGCTGGCAGGCGACCATGGGGATACATTGTGCTCCCTTAATGAAGCATGGGACTGGTGATATGGGGGTTGTTGTGGGCCAGTAGGGGCTAGGGGTGATCATGGGTGCACCCCATCTTTCTACTCCAGGCTTCTCTTGAGGGAAGGGGCAATTAGCCCCTCTTTTACCTCCCAAGGTCCAAATGGATGTGCCAGTAAGAAAGGAACTAGTTCCAAGTCAGAGGCTTTGGAGAGAGGTGGTCCCAAGAGGGTGAGAAGATAGAGGGTTCAGTTTTCCCTGAAGAAGTAGCAGGTCTTAGTAGGTGGGAAGTTGGTCTTGGGAGAAGGAGCATCAGCCAAGAGCACTTGGCATGTGTCTTTCTCACAAAGACATTTCATTAGCCATCCAACACACAACTGGATGAGAGAGGACACTGGGGAATCCCCTTCCGTTCTTTATAAACTGACTATGTCATCATCCACCTGGGCTTCATTTCTAAGGACTGTTGCCTGGAGCCAGGAGGGTCAATGGAATGACCTCATAGGGTCCCCTTCCAGTCCTAATGTGTTGTAGTTGGAGGCTCTCTCCATCCAGGTGAAGAAGAAAGAGAAGGAGGCTAAAGGCAGTACAACTTCCCTCCATCCCAAATGTTCTTTAAGGATGACCTCTCAGCATGCCCTCCCCCATCCCCAGTAATAAAGAAAATTGAAGTCAGTGGAATCCCAGAGGAGGAGAGGTTTTTTTCCTTTCCCCATGTGACTTGTAGCAACATATCTATGATCTTTGCACCAGGAGATGATGCTCCCAGTACTGAAGACTCTCTGTCCCATGTGTATGGCTGGCAGGCTCAGCTGCTACTCCCACCATGGAGCCAGCCCCCTAACGCAGCCCTGAGTCTTCCCCTCTGTAGTGTGGGCTCAGCCTGCAGCTATCAGGGTCAGCAGAAGTCCTTTTCCCAAAAGAAAACCCCTTACCCCCAGACCCCTTCCCTGCTTGCTACGGAGTGACTTTGCAGAAGTCCAGAGCTCACCACAATGTTCTGGCCCATACTGATGTCTTCCCAACTGTTATGCCAACTTGGAGTTTGTCTTTCTGGTCTGTTTACTGCACCCCCCCACCCACTCCCCCACCCCCACCCCTCACCCCTCCTGGCCTGGTTACCCGCCCACCACCCCAAAGAGAAAAGCTTGAGCCTTGTCCAACAAGGCCCCCTGTCCCCTTTAACAAGCGAAGTGTGCTGGCATTGGAATTGGTGGTCTTCTCCCCTGAAGGTCATTAATTAGTACAGAATGCAGACTTCAGTTGTCTTGCCAGCCCTGATGAAAACGCAGCTGGCAGGTAGCCGAGACGGAGGAATTTGTCATAGGTTAGATCAGCCCAGGCTCTAAGAACCAAGTGTACAGCTTATGTAAATAGTTTTGCTTAGCATGGATCCTGTGTTCTTATTCCCCCTCGCCCCCCACCCCCAAGACTTTTTTTCTAACTGAAGGGTAGGGAGGGAGTAGGGGAACAAGGGAAGGAGGGAGAACAAGCACTTACTTGCCAGATCTCATTCTAAATCAGAAAGGAGCAAATTGCTTTCCCTAAAAAGAAAAAGGCATGGGTGTGTGTGGGGGGGCACCCATCCTTTGGTCTAATGCACGGAGCATTTGAAGCTGAATTGCTCAATAGGAAAGGCCAGCAGTGAGTGTATTTGGAGAGAGACTATTATCCATGTCAAAACCCATTCACACTCTCTGGGAGGCCTGCAGAGCACCTGGGTGGGGATTTGGAACATTGGGGTTCTATTCCTCTCCCTGCCATGATAGGGGTTCTATTCAACCCCTGCCTCAGTTTACCCATCTTTGACAGATGCTGAGTGTTAGCTTCAGTTAGCCAGAGCACCTGGGCCCCGATGAGTCCCAGCAGAATGAAGGGCTATGGTGACTTCTCTCAGCAAGTGCAGCAGTAGCTTGACAAACTATAAAGAGCCATGTCCTCAGAATCTGACTGACAAGCCACTTATTATCTGTGTGATTTGGGACAGATCACTTAACCTCTCTGAGCTTCAGCCTTCTCATCTGTAAAAACAGGGATAACAATCCTTCCCTCATGTTGAAGTGGTGTACCTGGAACATAGTAAAAGATCAATTAATATTTGATGAGAATGAATGAAGCAAGGTGAGAGAAAGCAATTAGCACATTGCCTGTTGTACAGTAGATATTCAGTAAAATTTGGCTGCATCCTTGCTGGTATTCTAACTGTGAGAACAAGATCAACAGATAATCAAGAGAAAAACTGAATTTGAAAGTTGTAAAATGGCATTTAAAGCATCAAGTTGACTCAACACTGTGATAGTATTGAGGCTGGTGATGAGGTAGGAATAGAGAAAAAACCTGTGAGTTGATCTAGGACAGGGTTTCTTGACCTTGACTGATGTTTTGGGCCAGATAATTCTTCATTGTTGAAGGCTGTCCTGCGAAATGTAGAATGTTTAGCATTATCCCTGGTCTCTTCCCACTAGATGCCAGGATCTCAACGCATCAATGGATATTTAACACATAGTAGGGGTATAGGGCATACAATCCATTTTCAAAAACCAGCCAGAGTAAGCTTTTAAAAGTTTAAAGCACTTATCTACTTAAAATCCTTTATTGGAGGTTCTGCTTCCAGTAATGACCATCAGATCAACACATTACAATTATAAACTGAGTAACTACCTTATAGGGCTGGAAAGTGAACAAAAGTAGAAAGAAACTGGAGGGGCATAATTTTTGGAAGAAAAGAAATGTGCTAGGGGATTTTAGCCGTTTTTTTACAGCTTTTTGTCTCCAGGTGGGTCTCATAAGCATCCATACAGAACAACTAAAACTAGAATAAAAGCCTGTAGTCTAATAGGCTAGAAGATCCAGAGAATGGAGTACAGGGCATACAGCTGAAAAGTGAGTAGAGAAATCCAGCAGTGGAGAGAGCAACAAAAGGAGAGTCCAAAAAAATCTGATAATATCTGGCTGACCCTTGGGCTACAAATGCATGCGGCAAACTCCAAGGAGCCCAGCTAAGGTTAAAATAAATGAACAAGGTTTTCGGCTGCTGCTCATCACAGAGGACACTGAGCAGGGAGTGTGAGTCAGCCTAAACTAAGTACTCACTAAAACAAAAATAAATAAATAAACATTCTTCAAAGGAATGTAAAGGAATCCAGAGTCTCTACCATATATCATTCACAATGTCTAGGATACAATCCCAAATAATTAGAGATACAAAGAAACATGAAAATTTGACCCATATTTAAGAGAAAAGGCAATCAATGGAGACCAACTTCGAGATAATTCAGATGTTGGATTTGGCAGGTAAGGATTTCAAAGTAACTATTATAACTATGTTCAAAAAAGTAAAGGAAATGTGCTCATAATGAATGAACAAATAGGAAATCTCTCAGCAGAGAAATAGAAACTACATTAAATAACCAAGTGGAAATTCCAAAATTGAAGGATAAATAAATATAAAATATAAACCTCACTAAATGAGATTAAAAGCTCTCACCACTTCCATTCCACATTTTACCAAATGTCCTACCTAGTGTGTGGCAGTTTGATGTAATTATGAATTCCAAAAATGTAATTGAATCTTGCTTGTAAACTGATCTGTTAATCTGGGCATGATTAGGTTAGGATTAGGGCATTGAGCCCCACCCCTTGGTGGGTGGGGAATTGAATATAAAAGGCAAGGCAAAGGACAGTTGAAGCAGTCTTTTGAGAAGCAGTTTTGATGTTGGAAAGAAGGCCCCAGGAGAAGAGAAGCAAGCAGTTCGCCTGATCATCTGCAGCTGACCTTGTGGAGGAAACAGGAGCTAAGCCCGGAGAGAAATGCAGCCCTGGGAAGAGAGGAACCCCAGAAGCCTGAACCCTGGCAAATGCCGGCAGCTGTCTTGCTCTAACACATGGCAATGGACTGTGGTGGGAGAAGAAACTTAATGCTTTATGGCCTGGTATCTGTGGACTTCTACCCCAAATAAATACACTTTATAAAGATCAACCCATTTTTAGTATTTCACATTAGCACTCCTTTGGCTGACTAATACACAGTGCAAGAAGGCAAGAAAAAGAAATAAAGGACATAAAATTCGGCCAAGAGTAACTAAATTATTTCTATTTGCAGAAGAGATTTTGTTTATATAGAAAATTCTTAAAACTATGCAAAATAATAATCACCAAAAGCATGAAACATAAAGAGGTTGAAGGGTTGGAGTTTATTAAAACTAAAAACTTCTGCTCTGCAAAAGACATTGTTGAGAGAATCAAAAGACAGGCCATAGACTGGGAGAAAATGTTTTCAAAATCCATATAACTGATAAAGGATTTGTATTCAAATTATACAACACACTCTTAAAACTCAAAAAATAAGAAAACAAACAGTCCAATTTAAAAACTGTAAAATTATTTAAATGGATACTTCACTAAAGAAGATACAAATTGAAAATAAGCATTGAAAATATGATCAACATCATTTATCACTAGAAAACTGAAACTTTAAACAACAAGATACTACTATATACCAATTTGAATGACTAGAGTCCAAAAAGCTGGCAATATCACAATTACTGATGAGGACAGGAACTCTCATTCATTGCCTGTAGGTATACAAAATTGTTCACCGACTTGAGAAGACAGTTTGGCAATTTCTTACAAATCTAAACATAGTCTTATCATATAATCCAGTAATTGTGCCCCTAGGTATTCACTTAACTGATTTGAAATATCTCCACACAAAAACCTGCACACAAATGTTTATAGAAGCTTTATTCATAATCCCAAAAACCTGGAAGATGTCCTATAATTGTTGAATAGGTAAAGTAACTATGGTACATGCATACAATGGAATATTAATCAATGATAAAAAGAAATGAGCTATCAAAACATTGATACATGGATGAATCTTGAATACAGATGGTTAAGTAAAAGGTGCTTGTCTGAAAAGCTGCATACTGTATGATTCCAGTTATAGGGCATTCTGGGGGAAAAAAAACAAAACAAATTATAGCAATGGTAAAAAGACCAGTGGTTGTCATAGGTTCAAGGAGAGAGTGAGGGTTGACTAGGTGAAGAACAGGGGATAGTACAGAGCAGCGAAACTATTCTTTATGATACTATAATTGTGGCTAGACAACACTATTCCTTTGTCAAAACCCATTGCATAAAGAATGAAGCTTAAGGTATACAAATTAAAAAAAAAACATTTTAGAGTTTGGAGAAATGCCAGGATGGAATAGTGAATGTGATAAAACAATCTATCTGTATTAAAAATGTAAGAAAAACCTTAATTAAGGTGGTGGAAGGGAGAGTGCTGATCTAATTAACCTTAGAAATGAGTAGAGTCTGTATGGCTACAGGCAAAGAAACTGTACACAAGCACTGTACCCTAGCTGATTAATGCATGTCCTATAGAGGTATGTGTAAACAATTCTGATACTGCTATAATGTATACTAATATTAAACAATTAAGTAAATGGATGGTAGATAGAAGGATCCAGGTTTCTCATTATTGGAGTGGAAGAGTAAGGATATACAAGGAGAGGAGGCTAGGATGATCCATGTGGTAATGGATTAGAGTTGGAGATATTGCTCATGCATGGTTTTCTATACACAGAGAAATACTTCTAGCTCAGTATATTTGCACAGGCTAGTATACACGCACATATTTACTTGATCTGCTAGTTGAAAGAACCCAGAAGCAATGATACCCTAGTAACAATGTGCACACCTGGCACCCAAGTCATGATTTTTAGAACCATTCACCAATAAAAGGAACCAAGGCTCCTTGGAGATTGGCAGATTCTAGGACCGGGGCAGGAAATAGGCAAGTTGATACTGAAACAACTTGTAATGCCAAAAAGAAAATACATGCTTAAAAAATAGCTTAATGATAGGGCGATATCAAAGGGACACAGGGGCCAACTGAAAACGTTCCCAATGGCCAAAACTGGAACAATTGGAACAACAAAATTAATAACGTGGTATTGGATTATAACTCAAAATACAAATAAATATCCATGAGTCCATACTTCTGTAAATAAGTGATTGGATGAATGATGAAATTGGGGCAAAGAGACAAATACCCCACACAGAAGAATTCCAATGCATTTTTGTAGATAATGTGCACTTAAGGATGGGGCGCATAACTCCCCACTCTTAAGTGAGGGCTGCGCATAGTGACTTCCTTCTAAAGAGTGCAGAATGGAAGGAGGAGGGCAGGAGGAACTTTACACAAGAGAAAGCTGACAAACACTACCCAGCCAGGTAACTAGCATTAACATAAATAATGACATCATGTTGGTAGTATATACTCCTGATATGATGTGATGAAAGTGGCACTTTGCCTCTGTGATCTTTCTCCCCCAAAGCCTTAACCCCAGCCTCATTATGAGAAAAACATCAGACAAATCCCAGTTTAGGGATAGGCTACAAAATATCTGATCAGTACACATCAAAAACAAGGAAAGTTTGAGAAACTGCCACAGCCAAGAGGAGCCTCAGGAGACATGACAGCTAAATGTAACATGGTATCCTAGATGGGATCCTGAAACAGAAGGATAGTAGGCAAAAACTAAGGAAATCTGAATAAACTATGGGCTTGAACTAGTAAGAATATATCAATATTTTGTCATCAGTTGTAACGAATGTACCATACTGATGTGAGATGTTACTAATAGGGGAAACTGAGTGTAGGGATTGAAGGGAAACTCTATACTATCCTCTTAATTTTTCTGTAAATCTGACACTGTGCTAAAAATAAAGTTTACTAAAATATGAAAAATGTAGATGCAAAACATCTATTGGAAATGGTAAGTAAATTTAGCAGGAGTGCAGGATACAAGGTCAATATTCAAACAGCAAACTAGCAAACAATTGGAAAATAAATTTTTTAAATACCTCATTTACATTAGCATAAAAAAATTGCTTAGAAATAAATTTAACAAAATACATGGAAAACCTGTCTATGGAACACTACAATACATTACTAAGTCAAATTTAAGAATACCTAGGTGGGAGGCGGCTGTGGCTCGATCAGTGGGGTCCCGTTTGCCATGTGGGAGGCCCTGGGTTCGGTTCCCGGGGCCTCCTGGTGGAGGCGGGCCCGCCGGCACGGCGTGGTTGGCTGACCCGGCGAGCGCAGGCAGCAGGGGGGGGGATAAATGAATAGATAGATAAAATCTTTAAAAAAAAAAAAAAAAAAAAAAAAAAGAATACCTAGGGGGTCAGATGTGGCTCAACTGGTTGGGCGTCCGTCTCCCATATGGAGAGACCCGGGTTCGATCCCTGGGACCTCCTGGTAAAAAAAAAAAAGAATACCTAAATAATTGGAAGCATGCCATATTTATGGATTATTTTAAGATGCAATGAGATTAAGATGTCAATTCACCCTAAATTGATCTATTTATTCATTACAATGCCCAATATAATACTAGCAAGTTTCTTTAATTGACAAGGCAATTCGAAAATTTAAATAGAAATGCAAATGATATATCCAAAGCAATCTTGCAAAGAATATGGTTGAAGGATTTGCACAGACCTACTGTAAAGCTATATTCATCCAAACAGTTTGATATTATTCAATGAAAAGATCAGTGGAACAGAATTGATAGCCAAGTAATAATCCCATGTGTATGTAATTGATTGACTTTGACATAGATATCAAACAATCCAATGGTAAAAGGAAAGTCTTTACACCGTATGGTACCAAAACAACTGGATATCCACATGCAAAATAATTAAGTAAACTTGACCCTTACCTCACACCATAATCAAAAACTAATTATGGTTGTTCTGTAAATGTACAACTCCGGTTTTTAAAAAAAGGAAAAAAAAAAAAAAAACCTAATTCAAGATGGTTCATGGACTTCAACATGAAAGCTACTAATACTAGGCTTTTAGAAGAAAACATAGGGGGAAACGGATGTGGCTCAAGAGGTTCGGTGTCCGTCTGCCATATGGAGGGAGCGGGGTTCGATCCCCTGGAGATCCTGGTAAAAAAAAAAAAAAAAAAAAAAAGAAGAAAACATAGGAGACTATCTTCTCAACTCGGGGGTAGGCAAAGGTTTCTTTCTTTCATAGGACACAAAAAGCAATAATTATAAAACAAAAAGTTGACAAATAGATTTCATCAAAATTAAAATTTTGCTCTCTAAAATACTTGGTTAAGAAAATGAATGGGGAAAGCACACACCAGGAGAAAATATTCATAGGTAAGTATCTCACAGGGGACTCATATTCAGCGCATCTAAAGAATTTCTACCACTAAATAATAAAAACACCAACAATCTGATAAAAATGGACAAAAATTGAACACTTTATAAAAGAAGATGCACAAATGGCCAATAATCATGTGAAAAAATGATCAACATCAGAGAAGACAAATGAAAACCCCATCAAGATAGCACTACACAGGGTCGGATGTGGCTCAACTGGTTGGGCATCCCTCTCCCATATGGAGGGACCCGGGTTCGATCCCTAGGACCTCCCGGTTAAAAATAAACAAAACAAAACAAACAAACAAAAAAAAAGATAGCACTACACAGCCGTCAGAAAAGCTGAAGTTAAAAAGACCATCCATACAAAGTGTTGAGGAGAAGGTGGGGCAACATTCATGAATTGTTCATGGGAATGAAAAATGGGACAGGCACTGTGGAAACAAAGTCTTTTTTTTTTTTTTTTTTCCAAAAAAGAAGGCTTATACAAAAGAATGTGTATTGTATGATTCCATTTATATGAAGTTATTGAGCAGGCAAAACTCATCTTTGGTGAAAAACAAACAGGGCAGCAGTTGCCTCTTGGGACTGCGAGGACACAGATTGAATGGAAGCGTAAGGAAAACTTTCTGGATTGATGGTGTTTTGATATTTCAGTAGGAGTTTGTATTCTCAAAACTCATCAAATGGTACATTTAATGAAACTCTACATAAATTTTACTTTTAAAAAGAAAATATCTTATATGTGTAAAATCTGACATCATCTTTCTAGGAAAAATATAAAACCTGAACAGGGTCCAAGAAGTCCTGCATGATTTGCCTTTTGCTAGCATCGTCTTATTCCATATTCCCTACCTTCCAGCTTATTGAAGACACCAAAATTCTTTTCCTCGCATCTTCTATTGCCTCTACCTGGGAGGTACTTCCTCCCATGCTTCACCATGCTAATTTCTACTCATCTGTCCAGTCTCATTTTAAACATCAATTTCTGGGAAGCGGCTGTGGCTCAATCAGTAGGGCTCCCGTTTACCATATGAGAGGCCCTGGGTTCGGTTCCCAGGGCCTCCTGGTGAAGGCAAGCCCGCCCGCACGGCGTGGTTAGCTGACCCAGCGAGCACAAGCAGCAAGGGGGGGATAAATGAATAAATAAATAAAATATTAAAAAAAAAAAAAAAACCATCAATTTCTCCCCAGGCTTTCCTAAATCCCCTATCCTTCCCCATCTAAAGAAACACCCAGCATCCTCACTACTTTTCCTCCCTCTCTGAACATCTGGACACCTTGTTCTTCCCCTTCATAGAACTGCTTACAAGGTGTAATTCTATACATCTTCTGGGTTATTTTGTTTTTGTTTTGTCTTTTCTCATTAGATCATACACTCCATGAGGATAAAGAACAATTCTTTGTTGACCACGGTAACCCTCTTGCCTAGCTGAGGTTAGGTTCTCATAAATGTTTTTTGAATAAGTAAAATTAAAATTAGAAAAACACACATAGGGGATAATGATGGGAATGGAAATAAGAATGGCAAACAAGCACCAGGGATAGTGTTGGGTTGTGTAGCTATAACAAAGACCTTCACAAAGGAGATCTGGTAACACTAAATATAGAAAAGGCTTGGGTATCTGTGATGCTAATGAAGAACCATTCAGTGCAAATGCATATTATACATAACTACTTTCAGTTCTCAAAGTTTTCTTTGGATTCTTGTTGATGCATATGTCTAATGTTTATACTTTTATTCAGTGTGTGACTGATACCTTGATCTCTACTTTTTTTATTTTATTTTTTAGGAGGTACGGGGGATCGAACCCGGGACCTCGTATATGATAAGCAGGCACTCACCTACTTGAGCTACATCCACTCATTGATCTCTACTTTTTGAAACAATACTATTTCATATAAATTATATATCCTTTAGAATTTACATGTAATTTATAGTAACCCTAGAGTACTGTATCATATTAATATGCCATTTTTTTCCTTAGGCATCTTTCCATGGTGGGTCAACCAGAGTCAACAATATAATATTCACTGATATGCTGAGTACAAAGATGAATGAGAGACACACTTAGAGACTCATGAAAAGCTATATACGCAAGAAAACTTAGAATATTGGGTCCTAAGCTCAGACTCTGTCTTCTTCATTGAAGTATCACCAACATCTGGCATGTCATTGACTTAGCCAATGCTGGAACTTCTACATGAAATTATAAATTATCCATATAACTTAAGATATTTTGACTTGGATTTTCTGTTACCTATAGAAAGAAAACATCCTAACTGATCTAGTGTATGTTCAGAAAATACTTATTGAATAAATGAATAGTAAATGAAGGTTAGAGAAAATGAGAGCTATAAAGCCCAAAGAAGGGAGAATTCACTTTTGTGTGTGTGTGAGGGGGTAAAAATCTGAGTTGAGCCTCAAAGAATGAGTGGAATGGATGAGCACACAAAAGGTAGGAGGACATTCCATGTGGAACGGAAAAGGAGGCAGTCTCTAAATAAAAAAGCATTCGTCTTTGCTTTTTGGATACATCCTGTGATCTTTTTTCCTGATTGATCTACCTAATAAAATTCTATTCTTTCTAGTTATTTTTATTTACTATGTTTATTTTCTCAGCAACTTTGTGAAGGTATAATTTACATACAATTTTAGGTAGAAATGTTCTAACCACTACCACAATTATGATATTAGAACATTTTCATCACCCCCAAAAGTTTTCTTGTTTCCCTTTCCACTCAATTCCTTCTCCCCATCTTCTGGCCTTTGGGAACCACTGATGTGCTCTCTGTTGCTACTTTTTTGTTTTTTCTAAAATTCCATATAAATGGAATCATGCAGTATTTATTATTTTGTACCTGGCTTCTTTCATTTAGTGTAATGCTTCTGAGATTCATCCATGTTGATGTATCAATTCATTACTTTTTATTGATGGATAGTATCCCATTGTATGGATATGTCATGGTTTGTTTATCTATAATGGACATTTGGATTGTTCCAAGTTTGGGACTATTATGAATATAGCTGCTATAACATTAGTGTACAAGTCTTTGTGTGGGTGTATCCTTTCATTTCTATTGTGCAAATACCTAAGAGCAAAAGTGCTAGGTCATATGGTTGAGTATAGTTTTAAATTTATAAGAAACTGCCACCTGTTTCCTAAATGGCTGTACATTTTACATTTGCATAGTAATGAATGAAAGTTCCAGTTGTACCACATACTTGCTATCACTTGGTATAGTCACTTTTTTTTTAAACAAATCAATTTCATTAATACATATTAATAAAGCTTACAATTCATCCAAAGTGTACAATCAGTGGTGTTTGGTATAATCATATAGTTGTGCATTCATCACTTCTATCATTATTAGAGCATTTTCATTATTTCAATAATAATGAACAAAAAAGACAAACACTCTTTTTAATTTTAGCCTTTCTGCTACATGGGTAGTGGTATCTCACTGAAGTTTTAATTTGTATTTCTCCAGTGACTAACCATGTTTCATCATTTTTTCATGTGCTTATTTGCCATCTATATATCTTCTTTAGTGAAGTATCTGTGCAAATCTTTTGCCCATTTTTAATTGGATTGTTTTCCTTTTTAATAATGAATTTTGTGTTTCTGTACATTCTAGGTACAAGTTTTTAATCAGATATATGTTTGCAAATATTTTCTTCCAAAACATCACTTGCTTTTTCATTTTATTAATAGTATCTGCTAAATAGCAAAAGTTTTTAATTTTGAAAAAGTTCAATTTATTCATATTTTTCTTTTATAATTTGTGCTTTTTGTTTCTTATTTAATTGATCTTTAACCCAAGGCCACAAAATCTTTCTCCTTGTTTACTTCTAGAGATGTTACAGTTTTAGTCTTATATTTTGGTCTATAATCCACTTCTAGTGATTTTTGGTGTGATTTAAGGTAAAGGATGAGATTCATTTTGTTCCATATGGATAACCAACTGTACCTGCACCAGTTTTGAAAAGATTACTTTCACTCCACGGAATTGCCTGGCATCTTTTCCAAAAATCAGTTGGCCATGTATATATATGTTTCTGGGCTCCCTTTTTCATTCTGTTGATCTTGTTGTAGAATCTTATGTCAGTGCCACTCTCTCTTGGTTTCTGTGGTTTTATATAACTCTTGAAATCAGGTTATGTGAGTTTTCCAACTTTGTTTTCCTTTTTCTAAATTGTTTTGATTATTCGAGGTCCTTTGCCTTTCCATAAAGATTTTAGATTCAGCTTGTCAATTTCTATAAAAACAGTGGTGAAATTTTTATTGGTACTACCTTGAATCTATAGATCAGTTTGAGGAGAAATGAGATCTTAAGTGTTTTGATGCTTCCAATCTGTGAGCTTAGTATATATATTTTTTAATATATATTTTTATGAATAGTCTCGCTGTCTTGATTTTGTGATACTCAGGGTAGGCTAAAGATTTGCTATATTAGAAACCACGCATGTGTCCCCAGGCCTAGTTTTTCCCTCTAGGTCTGGTTTTTAGAATGCTGGTGATAAACTAAGCATTCTAAATGATTTGTTATATGACCATCCTGTATGGGAAAAGACTGTAACTTTGGGTATCTTTGGTCAACCATAAGAGATATAGCAGGGGGACGGATGTGGCTCGGGTGGATGGGCGTCCGTCTCTCACATGGAGGGACCTGGGTTCAACCCCTGGGACCTCCGGGTAAAAATAAAAATAAAAAAATAATAATATAGAAGGCGCATGGGCCACCAGGCCCCGTGCGTGGGTGTGCAGCCAAGCCCCGTGAGCAGGTGAGCCATCAGGCCCTGTAGGCGGGTGAGCCACAGGCCCCACGAGCTACACAGCAAGATGATGACATAACAGGAGAGTGACACAAGGGAGAGCCAAGACAAGACGCACCGAAAAACCAGGAACTAAGGTGGCGGAGGCGGTAGTAGGACACCTCTCTCCCACATTGGAGGTTCCAAGGATCGAATCCCAGTGAAGATAGGAGGAGAATGATGAGAAGAGAGGGCAGGAAACGGACACAGAGTTGCCCAGCGAATGGACACAGAAACAGCAAAAACGGGGGTGGGGGGGATGGATTAAAGTAAATAAATAAATCCTTAAAAGAAGGTATAGGGGAGGAAGATTCAGACTATAGTTAGTAGTAATACTTTGACGATGCTCTTTCGTGATTTGTTAACAAATGTTTCACAACAATGCAGGATGTTTGTGGGGGGGTGATGTGTGAGATCACCATAACCTGTGTGATGTTATGCATGTATGTTTACTGAACACTTATAGTTTATGTATGTCCATGTATGAATGATATACTTCAATAAATTATTTTTAAAAAATAGATATATTTTTTATTTATTTTTAAAAGATACTTAAATTACATAAAATGTTACATAAAAAAATATAAGGGATTCCCATATGCTCCACTCCACTTCAGACCTCCCACTTTTCCCCACATTAACAACTTCTTTCATTAGTGTGGTACATTCATTGCAACTGATGAACACATTTTAGAGCATTGGCACTAAGCATGGATTATAGTTTACATTGTAGTTTACACTCTCTCCCACTCAATTCTGTAGGTTATGGCAGGATATATAATGGCCTGTATCTGTCATTGCAATGTCATTCAGGTCAATTCCAAGTCCTGAAAATGCCCCTATATTACACCTCTTTTCCTTCTCCCTGACTTCAGCACCCCCAGTAGCCACTGTCTCCACATCCATGATATAATTTCTTCCATTGCTAGAATCACAATAAGTCTACAGTAGAATACCAGTGAGTCTACTCTAGTCCATATTTTATTCCCCAATCCTGAGAGTTCTGGGATGGTGATGTCCACTCCACCTCTAATTGAGGGGGCTGTGATCCCATATGGCTGATGGATAGGACTCTCTTGCTTGCAGTTGTAGACTATCTCGATTCCTTGGTGTGGTGGTTGTCCATCCTCACCTCCCTGTCAGCTGTCTTGGGTAAGTCCAATGAACTGGAGAGTGGGTGTTGCAACTCCACTGAGGCTCAGGGCCCAGCTGGCACATGGACAGGCCAGAGATTCAAGTCTCTTGGATGTACACCTACTAACTCCAGCACCAACTATAGGTTCAAATAGAAGGGACAGAAGAGGCATGTGTAGAGAAGTCACATCTGAGTCTAACTCTGTCACACTCAGGAGCACAATCTCCAAAGTAGGGCCCACTGGCAAGGCACCAAACTCCGGAGCGATCTGCCATGACTATAGGACCTAGAATATTTATTAATAGTTAGCATATCCATTTACTTAGATCTCCTTAAATTTCTCTTAGTTCTTATAGTTTTGTCATTTTAGTGTACAGGTCTTGCATATATTTTAAGTATGTTCCAAAGAGAGTGTAGAGGATTGAATTGAGTACCCCAGTTTGGACATGATCTTGGTCTTGGTCTGCATTCTGATGGGTGTGGACCCACTGTAAAGATTCTACAATCTTGAAGATGTAAATTAAGGTATGGCCCAGTTGAGGCTGGGCTTCAATCTGGATTACTGGAGTCTTTTATAAACAGAATGAAATTCAGCCATAGAGAATACCACAGAAAGAAGCTAGAAGTCAGCGGGACACAGAGGAGAAAGAGTACATCAGCATGTGCACTGCCGTGTGACAGAAAAGCCAAGGACCAAGGATCACTGGCAGCCAGCCCCAGAATGCCAGTCTTCGCAAAGAAGGCATCGCTTTGCTGATGCCTTGATTTTGGATTTCTCCCAGTCTCAAAACCATGAGCTAGTAAATTCCCATTGTTTAGTTCAACCCATTTTATGGTATTTGGTTTAGCAGCCAGGAAACTAAGACAGAAAGTCATATTTTAATGTTATTATATTTGCTTTTGATGTTTCATTTAAAAGTCAGTTATATGTTGCTGACATACAGGAATACAGTGGATTTTTATATTGATCTTTTATCCTATGACCTTGGTAAACTTACTTATTAGTTCTAGTAGCTTTTGGGTAGATTCCTTAGAATTTTTTACGTAGAGAATCGGATATCTGTAGATAAATACTGTTTTACTTCTTCCTTTTGAATCTGTATACCTTTTAGTATTTTTCCATGCCTTATTGTACCTGCTATGATTTCTAGTACAATATTCAATAGAAGTGGAAAGAGTGAACATCTTTGCCTTGTTCTGATCTTAGGGTGAAAGCATTCAGTATTTCTTCAGTAAGTATGATGTTAGCAATAAGGCTTTTGTCTATAGCCTTTTGCAGATTGAGGACTTCCTTACTGTTCCTAGTTTACTAAGAATTTTTATTATGGATGGAGGTTGAGGTTTTCCAAATGCTTTTGGGAGCATCTATCAAATTAATCGTATGATTTTTCTTTTTCAATTTGTTAATGTGGTGAATTACAGTTTAGAATGGTAAGCCAACCTTACATTCCTGGAATGGACATATTACCCTTTTATTTATTGATGAATTTGCTTTGCTAATATTTTGTTAAATTTGAGTCTAGATTCCTGAGGGATATTGATCTATAGTTTCTAGTAATGTCTTTGGTTTTGGTATTGGGATAATGCTGGACTCACAAAAGTATTGCCTCCTCTTCTATTTTTTGGAAGAGTTTTCGTAGAACTGATAATAAGTCTTCTTTAAATGTTCAGTGGGTTTCACTGGTGAAGCCATCTGGGCTTGGAGTTTTCTTTATGGGACATTTTTCAACTACATCTTCAAATTTTAAAATATTTAGAGAGCTAGTCCATTTATTTCTTCTTGAGTGGGCTTTAGTAGTGTGTCTTTCAAAATATTTGTCCATTTCACATGAGTTGTCAAATATATGGGCATGAAGTTATTCATAACATTCCCATATTATCATCTAAGATGGGCTTCTTGCATCCAAAATACCATCGTATTTTCTTGCTTGAAAATGAAGCCAACTCATTGCATTCAATCTCCCCGCTGTCTAGTCCATGCTCCACACAGAACTTCATAAAAAGGTATAATCATTTTATTCTCTTGTCTAAAACTGTACAATGGCACCCCATGGCCAAAAGAAGTGTTTTTTTGTTTTGTTTTGTTTTTTTTTTTTTAACATTCCTTTGAAGAACAGCACAGTTTTTCTACATGAAATATCATGCAGCAATCCATTAAATAAGACAAGTAAGGGCTGGAAAGAGGAGTGGGGCCCTGAAGCCTGACCTGAACCACCAATTCCTGGCTGCTAGCAGGTGACCCCGAGGCTCCTCCAAAGAATGCCTCGGCTAAACAGCACAGAGCTTGACAAATACCAGCTTACGGGCCACACAAAGCCCTTCACAAATGGCCACAACATTTCCAGCCTCCTCTTGTGCTATATCCCTCCTCTTTATCCTCTCTCTCCCTACCCCCCCCAAAAAAAAACCACATTTGAACATCTCTGAACTTCAGCTTCCTCGTCTGTAAAATGAGGGTAACAAAACATAAGACTGTTGTGGGCATTAGTTGAGTTAATACACTTAAAGCACTTAGAATAGTGCCTGGCACTTAGTAAGTAATCAATAAATATTAGTCTCTGGTTTTTACATTAGCCTTTAACAGAGCTGTACAGAATTGCTTATTAGTCTCCAAACAAATGGTGCTCTTTAGAGCATTTATACTTTGCATATGCTATTTCCTCTACCTAAAACTCTTTGTTCCCTCTCTTTCGTTCACTGCCTGGCAAACTCCTACTCATCCTTCAAAATCCACTGCGAATGTCTCCCTTTCTTTTCTTTCTTTCTTTTTTTTTTTTAGGAGGTGTTGGGGATTGAACCCAGGACCTCATACATGCAAAGCAGGCACTCAACCACTGAGCTACATCCACTCCCCAAATGTCTCCTTTTGATTCTCTCCTAGTTTTCAGGGACGAAATCAACTATTCATCCTCTGTGTGTGCAAAGCACCTAGCACATACCTCTGTCATGGCAGAGTACCACACAGTACTGAGAGTGTGTCCAGCTCAGCAGTGGACTATGATCCTCAAAACTGTGAATTCTGACATATAGCAGTCATGTGAAAAATGTTTATTGCATAGAAATTAGGTGACAAAAGGATAGAAAGCAAAAATTGTCTGGTTGGAAAGAATTAACTTCAGATTTTGTTGTCAAGAAATGCCCACAAGAGGGCAAGACATGCTTAAGATTGACAAAAAGGATTCTCTGATGACCTCAACTTAGAAGGAGATGTTTTTGCCCTGGAATTTAGCAACTCAGCCAGGACTCTGCTCCCATTGGCTCTAAGGTCTACAGCAAAGCCATGGAGTCAGTCGTTCTTTGGCTCCACTGCCTCCCCTTTTGGAACATGTCTGTCAGTGTTTTGAGTTATCCTGGACACCCGGTGCCCACAGTTTCCCGTGCCTGCCTAGGAATCTCTCCCTTCTAGTCCTGCCGTGATAAAAATTGCTCTGAGTCAGAACCTCCCCAGTCCCCTACCCCATTAAAACTTACTTGTCCAATATCCCCTTTTCCTTAGAACCTTCAAAAGATCTATCCATAGAAAAGTGTAAGGTGGGGCACAGGGTGATCTGGGAGTTAGGCAGGGCCAGGGGCAGCTCTATGCTGGCTGCAAGGCCTTTTGTACTCTTCCATTTGTGTAAAGGATTAGCCCATCCTTTGGACAATCCTATTTCAGGAATGTTTAGAGCACCTACTATGGAAGGCTTCTCATATCCTCCCTACTTTTTTTTTTTTTTTTTTTAGGATGTACTGGGAACTGAGCCCAGGACCTCATACATGGGAAGCAGGTGCTCAACCACTGAGCTTCATCTGCTCCCCAATGATAATTGGAGTTTTTTTGTTTGTTTGTTTGTTTTTAAGAGGTACTGGGGATCGAACCTGAGACCTTGTACATGGGAAGCAGGCGCTCAACCACTTGAACTACATCCGCTCCCTTACATCCCTATTTCTAAGCAGGGATGTGACTAACCATTCAGATGTTGATCGTCTCCCTGTTAGTTCCTTTGTCATTCTGAGCCAGGGTCTAGCCACCAGGTCTGATCAGAAATGTCTTACTTAAGTGTATATTGGTACAATCTCAAAACAATATTGGATTCCAAAACATCAGATGTTAGGCACTCATTCATATTCTGAAGAGCTCAATCTTCTCTTCTTGGACTAAGTAATTTTGGTTCTTGCTTTCAAAACCCCTTGTTCTGCTCATTTGTTCATTTCCTGAGCTCTCTTCTGGATCTCCAAAAGCCCTCATCCTTGCTTAAAGTTGAAATCCCTTAGATTGCCTTACAACAAGCTCCCCAAAACCTTAGTCCACCACATAGCCCACTACCTCTCTCAGCCTCTATATGGAAAACCTATCGAAACCTCAATATAAATGGATGTTCTACCCTGTGAATGTATTTGCATTGACTTTGACAGTCCTGGTTGACTTCTTCTCTGACAGTACAAGTCTTGCTCTTCTTTCGCTTACCCATCAGTCCATTTGTGATCAGTGGTGCAAAATAATAATTCTATGACTGTAGGCAGAACATGCATGCATTCTGATGATCATCCCCACCAGTGCGACACCCTATAATAATCACAGTGACAGTAACACCAAACCGTACTGCCTGGATTTCTTTTTCAGGAAGAGGGAACATAAAAATAAACTAATATCGAACAAAGGGCTTTTAAATCTATTTCAGTGGAGCCCTTCTAATTGTTTTCTCATTCCACAGTGAATTTGCTCCAAAAGTAAAAAATGATCCTATGCGTTCCGAGGCCTGAGAGAAGGGTTTGAGACAGATAATTCAAGCTGACTGTAGCCAATATAAAAGTAGCAAAGCAGGCACCCTTCAGTTTTCCACCCCTTACCCTGCCTCTCTTCCTCAGGGCAGAAGCGGACAGGCTAACACCAGGAAGTAGAGGCTGAACAGTGAAAGTGTCCCTTCTGCAACCAGGTCTTGTTCCTTCGTGAGGTGGAGATTCCTGTTCCTGTGTCTGTTTTTCCCTCTGGGACTCCGCAGAGACAACGTTACAAGTGTGACTGCTCGCGTAGGAGGGACGCAGGACCGGTTGTGGTAAGTCTGTGGGTGTGAGAAGATTGACTGACATGAGGTGGCGGATGGGGTGGGGAGGATCAGGGAGGGACTTAGGCGGCAGCCAAGTAAGCAACCACTGCTTGGGGCGATTGGGGAGGAAGCGAAAGGCTCTTTGCCCAAAAATATCCCTTCTACAAGCCTGTGAGAATGGCTTGAAGGCTCTTATGGCTCAACCCGCTCCTTTAATCCCCTGAAAGACCCAGGTAAAATGCAAAGATTTAACCCAAAAGAAGTGTCATCTTATACCTAACTTAAATATTTGTCCAAGCAGAAGGAAACGAGACAGCAGACAGGTGAGTTCCGATTTCTGGGAGCAAGGCAGGGAGGACGGTTTCAGGAGAGATGTGCCACTGAGGAGTCACCTGAGGGATGGATCCCCTGTGAGACTAGCATGACGCCTGGGGCTGGGGGTGAGGGACAGGGAGTGCCGGAGGGGAGGTGGAGGCCACCCACACCAGACTCGCCCATTTCCCCATTTTGCCCCCATGTGAATCTCACTTCACATCATTTCCTCAGGGAAATCCCAAGCTACAAGTCTGGGTCAGGTTCTCATGCTATCTTTTTTTTTTTTTTTTTTTTTTTTTTTTGTGGGTAAAAATCAAAATTTTCACAATACATACCAACATTTGCAATCTTTTAACCAGGGTGCTTTTCTCAGACCGTGGTCACATGCTCGTTGGTGAGTTTGGTTGATTAATGTCTTCCCTCCCCTGTTGGACTGTGAGCTCAGGAGAGCAGGGGGCCTGCCTCATCTGGTTTTGCTCCCACTTTATTCTGAACATCTGGCACAGGGCCCCCTGCACTGTGATCAAATGAATGAATAAACAAATAGACAAGCAGAACACACAGCATGGCAAAGCCATTGCCAGGTGAGAAGGAAAAGGCAAAGGCAGTCTAAGAATCTGAAGAGGGGGCAGATTTGGACCAGTGGTGTTGCCATGGTATCGCAGACTCTCAGAGCCAGACCCACCTTGGAGAGTAAATGTGTTAACTGAGGGCTTGTTACTTCAGAAGCGAGCTCATTCCGTTGTTGGAGAGTTTTCCTCTTTGGGAATGTCTTTTTCATATTGAGCCAATTAGTGCCCCTATTTACCCTCACCTGTTGGTCCTAGTTCTGCCTTCTGGAGTTAGTAATTTAATGATAATAGCTAAAATGTATTGAAGGTGTACTATGTGCCAGGTTCTGTGTGAAGAACTTAGTGTATGTTATATCGGTTGACCCTCAAAATGATCTGATCATTATCCACCTCTAACAGAAGAGAAAATTGAGACTCAGAGGTGCTAAGTAAAACATGCTAAGGAAGTAGAAGAGTCAGGTCCAAACCCAGGTCTGCCCAATTATGGATCGAAGCCCTTACCTTCCACACTCTATCATGTAAGGATATTCCATTCACTCCTTCAAATATTTGTCCACAGCTCTGACATCTGCCTTAGGACAATCCTAACTATATCGCTGCTCAGTTGCTCATTTGGTAAAATAACAGCGACCACTTATTACATACTTACTATGTACTTAGCTCTTTAAAAAGTTATCTCACAACAACCTTTGGAATAGGTATTATTATTATCCTTTTTATAGATGAAACTCTGAGACATGAAGTATGTTGCCCAGGATCAAATAGCTAGTAAATAATGGGGTCAGGCTTGGAACCCAACTCTCTCTTTCTCCGAAAGATTTAATAAAAGCCTAATAAACATTTTACCAATCTAGTAAAGAAAAAAAATATATAAAATATTTTAAATGTGGGAATGAGAAAAGAAACATAAGTAAAGATACTGAGAATATTTTTTTAAATCATGAGATAATGCTATATATAATTTTATAACAATAAACTTTAAAATCCAGATTAAATAGATAATTTTCCAGGAGACGTCCTCAAAATGTCTAGAAAATCTGAATAGAGCAATAATCATGGCAAAATTTTAAAAGGTAGTCAAAGATATGACCTTGAAATGGCATCAGTAAATGCTGTAACTTTTCCACTTCTAGCAATGGGAGCTTTTCCCACATTGTTTTAAATCAAACATGCCCCTGAGAACAACTGGAAAAGCTGACCTAAATGTTGAATGAATGAGTGAATGGATAATCTGTTTAAAGACATTAGAGACCTCCCAGGGCAGCAAAGATTTGCAGGAGTAAGATCCTAGAGAAAAGGGAATCCCAGATTGGTGAGCCCAAAATTTATTGTGGCTTTTCCCCTAGAGATACTTGTTCAAAAACTGTGGCTGAGAAACCGAGTAGAGCTTTCAGCAGTTTCTCAAGACTTGCAGGACAAATTTTGGAGTTCAGAACCTACCAAGGGGAAGGTCCAAGGCTAGCACCCCAAGCTTTCAATTGGAAACCCAAAGGACCGTATCCCTGGAGTACAGTTGGGCCAGAACTAGGCTGGCCATCACAAACCAAACACTAATGCCCGACTTCAAATCTCTTACCAGATTTGCTCTAATCTAACGTTCTGTAAGAACCAACAATAGCAACAACAAATCTACAGTGCTTATCACACCACCGGAGAGTCTAATTATCCTTCCAAATATTTATACACGATGTCTAATATCCTACTCCCCTCTCCACTGCCAACTAAACAAAAAGGCAGAAATTTATCACATGAAGAAAGAACAGACGATTGAAACGGCCCCAGGGCTTTCAGATAGATAGACTGCTTTTGGAAAGTTGATTAATATGTTCAATAAATTAAATGACAGAGAACAGAAAACTAAAAAAATATTTGAATGGAAATTTAGAACTGAAAAAAATGCAATAACTGAAGTTGTGAATTCAATGGCTTGATTAAGGGCAGATGTCTGTGTGTGTGTACACTTAAGTTAAAATGTTTACATTAAAAAAAAAAAAAAAAATAGAAGGCAGCAGACCCAAATGCATCCATGGGTGAACTCTACCTAACGGAACCTAAAAGGCACAGGTGATGCCCATGATATATAAGTTGTTCCAGAGTAGAGAAAAAATGGGAAGATACAAAACTCATTTTAAAAGTCTAATATAATCCCAGTGAAGAAACCTGACAAAGAAATTATAAGCCAGTTTCACATATGAACTAGATGCAAATATCCTAAATAAAATATTAACAAGTCAAATCCAGCCGTGTATTACAAGAATAATATCTCATGGCCAAATAAGATTTATTTCAGGAGTGCAAAACTGGTTTAACTTTTAAGAATGTAACATATATTAACATCATAAGGAAAAATCTCACATGCAAACTGGGAATAAAAGGAAACTTTCTTCAATTTAGGTGTATTATCTACCAGGAATGGTGAAACATTAAAAGGCTACATATTAAAATGAGTAATAAAAGAAAGATACCTCGATCACTGCTCTTATTCAACATTTTCCTGGATGTCTTGACCAATTCAGTATACAGAAAAGAAATGAGGCAGAAATGTTAGAAAGGAAAAGACAAGGGAAGCAGATGTGGCTCAGGTGACTGGGCTTCCGCCCACCACATGGGAGGTCACTGGTTCAGATCCCAGTGCCTCCTAAAGAAGACAGCAAGCTGGCATGACGGGCAGGCACAGCAAGCTGATACAACAAGATCTACAAGGAGAAAAAACATAATGAGACACAACAAAGCAGGGAGCAGAGGTTCCTGGTACCTCCTAAAGAAGACAGCGAGCTGATGTGATGGGCAGGTGCGGTGAGCTGAAGCAACAAGATGGTGCAACAAAAGTTGTGGGGAGGAAAAACAGAATGAAAGACACAACAAAAGCAGGGAGCGGAGGTGGCTCAAGCGATTAGGCATCTCCCTCTCACATCAGAGGCAGGTCCCAGGTTCAGCTCCCGGTGCCTCCTAAAGAAATAAGGAAGACAGACACAGCAGTGAAAAGCAACAAGGGGGTGGGAGAAATAAATAAATACATCCTACAAAAAAAAAAAAGGGAAAAACAAAATTTTCATAATATGCAGATTACATGATCACCTACCTTGAAAATCCATAATATTTTTTTAAAATTATTAGAACCAGTATGAGATGTCATATAGTGCTAGATACAAGATCAATATACAATAATCAATCGCTTCTCTACAAATCAGCAGCTGTCAATTACAAAATTTAATGCCATTTACAACAAAATCCAAAAATACCTAGAATGATGATGGACAATGCCCATCCCAAAAAACAGAGAGTATCTACAACTGCAAGCAAGGCAGTTCCATCCATCTACTCCCATAGGATCTAAGCCCCATCTCAATCAGAAACAGAGTGGGTATTAGTACCCCAAAATTCTCAAGATTGAGGAATGAGCAAACATAAGGGAGGAATGCAACTATGGACTTTAGTAGAATTATGATTATTCTAGCAATGGAAGAACTTGTGTCATTGATATAAAGGCAGTGGCCACCAGCGGTTCTGAGGGGAGGGAGAGGGAAGAATAGATATAACATGGGGGCATTTTGGGGACATTGAAATTGTCCTGCATGACATTGCAATGGCAGATACAGGCCTTTATACATTATGTCAAAACCTATAAAATTGTGTGGGGCAAAATGTAAACTATAATGTCCATGGTTAGTGGCAATGCTTCAATATGTGTTCATCAATTGTAATGAATGTACCACACTAATGAAAGATGTTGTTAATGTGCGAAAGTGTGGGAGGGGTAAGGGGTAAGGTATATGGGAATCCCTTATATTTTTTATGTAATATTTATGTAATTTAAAGCATCTTTAAAATCTAAAAAAAAAATTTTTTAATGAAACCTATAAAAAGCAAATACACACATACAGTATATACAATATAATTCAAAAAAAAAAACTAGAAAGCTCTCCCTGGGTGGTACACTTAAAAAAAGGAGTTTCGGATGTACTTCTTTGTGTTTTCTGCATATTTGAAAGTTTCTACAATGACCATGTTTTACTTTTGTGCATATAAATATTACTTACAACAAAATTAAAAACTAGTGCCCTTTTCTCTCCCTCCTCCGCCACTTCCAGGCCACTTGCACAACCTGCCTGGCTGGAGGCATTGTGACCAGGCCCTTCTATAACCAGATGCCACGAAAGGACCTCAAGTGAGGCAGTAAGAGGGAAAGTTGACAATTGGTTGGAGCAGGGAGTTTGTTTATTTTAAAAATAAATTGTGTCGGAGAGTGGCTGTGGCTCAAGTAGTTGAGCGCTTGCTTCCCACATGGGAGATCCCAGGTTCAGTTCCTCTGGTGCCTCCCCTAAATAAAATAAAAATTTGAAAAAGCAAACAAATGAAAAAAACAGCTCGGTGGAGCCAATGTGGCTTAGTGGTTGAGCACCAGTTTCTCATATACCAGGTCCCAGGTTCAATCCCTGGCCCCGGTACCTCAAAAAAACAAAACAAAACAAAAATGGAAATTGTGGACATTAGCCCGTTTGGGCCCTTTGTTTCCCTGGAGAAGCATAGGAAGCAGCATTGACAATCCTGCCTGCCTTGTGAGAGATTGCACTTTGAAAGGAGAACTACAGAGTCACGAGGGTAGCTCGGCCCAGGTCCTGGCTCACAGTCTAAGGACTTCAAAGCCCACCTGCTACAGAAAGGTGAGGAAATGTACTGGAGTTAGAATGGTGCGATCAAGATACCCAAAGCTGTGGAGAAGGTGGGCCAGCTGGAGGGAAGGAGAGCCATGAAACTCTGTAAGAGTGAGGGCTCTCTGCATTCAGAAAACTCTGTTTGTATCCCAGCTCTGTCACCAGCTGCAGGAATCTCTTCATCTCCCTGAGCATTGATTTCCCATAGATAAAATAGGGATACCAATATCCATATTTATCCATCATTTATCAACAATCCTGCAATCCAAACAGCTCCGAAAATAAGTTCTATTGTAAGTTTGGTGCAAATTCATTTTGCTGCAAAACTTGACCTGACCTGAAGTGAGGCTATTTATAGTCTTTATTTATTCTACTTAAGTCAAAATATTAATGCATTTGATTAGAGCACATGCCCCAGGCTCACCTGAGACTTTTCTGTTAATATACAGTACAGACATCATATGACCTTTCTGATAATCTGCAAAATGAATGATTGAATGAATTAATGAATGAATGAATACATAAACAAACAAATAATTTCCCGAACACCCTGGTCCTAAGGGTTTTTGATAAGGAATGTGGGCTTGTAAATGCTAGCATGTACTAAATACTTATGTGCCAGGCATGGGATCACACGCTTTGCATACATTTTCTCATTGGATGTGCATAAAGCCTGGTACAAATTGGAACTCAATAAAAGTGTGCTGCTATCATGGACTGGCGTTAATCTGGGAAGTCTCCATGGAAAAGTGAACTTTAACCAAGGATTTAAGGGTGGCAGATTGGAAGCAGCTTAGGGGATAGCGTGGGAAAGACCGTTAGGAAAGGTGGGAGGAAGGGACTATTTCAGTTCTCATTTTTTAGCTCATCCCAAATGCTGAGGAGAGAAAACTGTTGGCGACAGGTTATGAATTGTCTGGTAAGGAGTCTGGATTTACAAATGGAAAGTGGGATTGAATAAGGAGAGATGGCCACGTGTTATGGATTTCACAGTCCAGTTGGAAATTGGATTTCCATCACTTCCACTCCCTCTAGTTCTTGCACACAATATCAAATGAAGATAAAATATACACACCACCAGGAAGTTTTATGGATGGGACAAAAACACATGGGTACATCTCTCAGGATATTGAGTACATGTTCATTGGAGACCTGTTGCCGGGAGTGTCCTTCTTGGAGAATCTGAAAGTGTCTAAGTTGTAGCAATGTCACATCAAGGCATCCCTGGTTAACTGAGAGAGGAGGGAAAAAGAAAAGTGCTTATTTTTCAGAACCAAATTGAGGCAATACAGATTCAACATCTCATCCGGGTCACAGTCTGTCTAGAACAGTGCCTGGGAGAAGACACAAAAACAATAGTACTTACAGTCCAGGATGCACCCAGAAATCATGGAATCAAGGTAATGACCTTCAGGTTCTGGGGAGGGATCATCAGGGAAGCGCCCCCCCCCTGCCCCCCATCAACGCAATCCCAAGCACCTGCTCTAAGGGCCCTTTTTTATCACAGGTTCCTTCATCTAAGATTAAACATGGCCATGGGGATCCAGGCACGTCTCAAAGGAGAGCCCATCACGCAACTGGCAGTGAAAGGGAAAAGGGTTTTGCCTCTATCTGGATAGCTGGTGAGAAAAAAGGGTTAGGCTGCCACCTAATCCACCACCAACCCCTGTGTGTCCTCAGGAATGATCTCTGTCGTCAGATAAGGGGATTGGGCAAGCTGCTGTCTCAGGCCTCTTTTACATTTAAAAAAAATATAATTTCATACACCTGGAAAAGTCATTAAAACAGTACAAATAATTTCCCTATACCATTTACCCTGCTTCATCAAGGGTTACCATTTGACCATGTTTACTTTACCCTGCCTTTTCCCTGGGTGCGTACACACATGTGTGCATTGTGCACTGTGGAGAGTGAGTTGCAGTCCTGAGACTCTTGACCCTGATACACTCCAGAGTGTGTTTTCCTAAAAACCAGACATTCTTTTATATGACCATGATACAATTATAAAAACCAGAAAATTAACAGTGATACAATACTACTATCTAATCTACAGACCAATTGCCCCAATTATGCCCTTTATTAGAAAAGAAAACCCAGACTCAAGTTGTGTTCATTTATTATGTCTCTTTTAGTCTCCCTTAATCTAGAACAGTTCCGCAGTCTCTCTTTGAGTTCCATGTCAGATATTTTTTAACAGTATGGCCCAGTTATTTTGTAGGCTGTCCTTCAAGTTAGGTTCGTCTACTGTTCTCATGATTAGATTATTCTGGTAGGAATACCACAGCAGTGATGTTGTGTTTTGTATCGGGAGGCACATGATGTCAATTTGTCCCCTTACTGGTGATGTTAACTTTGATCATTTGGTTAAGATGGTGTCTTGCAGGTTTCTCCATGATAAAGTGACTCTTCTCTTCTCCTCCCCTTTTTTTTTTTTTTTTTTAAGGATTTATTTATTTATTTACTTTTATCCATTTTTACACCCCTTCCCCCCCCCCCCCCGTTTTTGCTGTTTCTGTGTCCAATCGCTGGGCAACTCTGTGTCCATTTTCTGCCCTCTCTTCTCATCCTTCTCCTCCTGTCTTCACTGGGATTCAATCCTTGGAATCTCTGATGTAGGAGAGAGGCATCCTGCCCGCGCCACCTTAGTTGCTGGTTTTTCGGTGCGTCTCATCTTGCCTCTCCCTTGTGTCACTCTCCTATTATGTCATCATCTTGCTGTGTGGCTCGCAGGAACTGGTGGTGCGCCCGCGCACAGGGCCTGGCAGCCCACGCACCTTCTATATATTTTTAAAATTTTTACCAGGAGGTCCCGGGGATCGAACCCAGGTCCCTCCATATGGGAGATGGACGCCAACCAGATATAGTCCCCTGCTATATCTCTTAAGGTTGACCAGAGATACCTAGAGTTACAGTCTTTTCCCATACAGGATGGTCATATAATAAATCAGGCTTAGTTTATCACCAGCATTCTAAAAACCAGACCTAGGGAGGAAAACGAGGTCTGGGGACACATTCATGGTTTCTAATATAGCGAATGTTTAGCCCACCCTGATTATCACAGAATCAGGACAGTGAGAATATTCGCAGACCTCCCCTTGTAATTAATAAGTGTTCTGTGGAAAAATACTTTAAGACAATGTAAATATCCTAATACTCCTCAAACTTTCATTCACAGGTTTTGGATCCACTAATGATTTTTGTCCAAATCAGTTATGATTATGATGGCTGCCAAACTGTGATTTTCTAATTCCATCATTTTTTCTATATTTATTAGTTGGCTTTCCACTGTAAGGAACAGCTTCTTCCTCATTTATTTATTTTTGCATTTATATATCCATGTCAGTATGGACCAATGGATTCTTATTTATTCAGTTGATTGTATCCTTTACTGTCATTATTTATTTCGACACTCCAATTGTCCCAGATTCTCTAGCCCCTCTTTAACTCTTTTGTTCTATGAAAAGAGAAGACTGAGGGTTTTCTGCTTGTAAACACATAAGATTTTTGGGGGGAGGGTGATGTTTAAATTGTAAATCAAATGTTGGGCCGCTACCTAAAAAACACCCAGGAAAAGATGTCATGGTTGAGTGCCCAGTTCTTGAAAAGGGTTTCACATGTTTTTAACATAAGTGTTTGTGCAGGGTGGAAAGAAAATAGCTATGTGAAAAGGGGGACCCCTGAGCTTAGTTAAGTCCATGAATTGTGGAAACTTCTCTCTGAGAAGATGAGAGGTTTAAGTTTCCTCTGTTTTCCTCTGGTCTTGACTGAAGGTTGTTTGTTGAACCTTTTCTACAAGCTGAGCCTGGTCAGCCATGCAACTCCTCCACTCTCTCATTTATTCTGATTATATCAGTTGGTTTTATTTTTCCCCCATTGTCCCCTGCACACCTTGCCCCAACTAGCAGGAAACAGAGCCTCTGCCATCAAGGTGATATTGAATGAATTATTTGGAAATAGTTTCTAGTAGCATGTGGAATGGCATTTGCAACTTCTAGCGTTTAGTCAGATGAAAAAAAAAATACCACTGGGTAGATCCCAAATATAATCTACAGAGTTGCCATTTGTATGCTCCTTGTGTTGGAGAGGCTCATTTATTCTCCACTTTCATCCCCAACCTTTAGGTAAGTGTGTTTCAGGCTGATAAACAACTGTCCTTTTCTTAAACTGGGCTCCACTAGGAACGAACAGGATGCCTAAAAAATCAGTCGGAAAAATTAATGCCTCTGCGCAAACCCAGCCGTCTAAATCAGTTTAATGTCTTTGAGCTGAGCAGAGGACTACGGGCCCTGAGTGCCGGGGTAACCTGCATTTTCTGCACTCTCCAGTCAGAAGAAAGAGGTGGGGTGCATGGGAGGGGGCAGCCTCCCTCGTTCCTACTCAGTTACCCTGGGACAACTAGCTTAAGGACCTGGCTACACAGGGACCCGCCCTGTGCTGCAAGGAGGCCATGGAAGCCTGCACTTCACTGATGGCATTAGATGTTCCTCTGAAAGGTGAATGAGTTTATTTCAGAAGTGCTTACAGTGCAAATATTCTCGCTGTCCTGATTTTGTGATAATCAGGGTAGGCTAAACATTTGCTATATTAGAAACCATGCATGTGTCCCCAGACCTAGTTTTTCTCCCTAGGTCTGGTTTTTAGAATGCTGGTGATAAACTAAGCCTGATTTATTATATGATCATCCTGTTATGGGAAAAGACTGTAACTTTGGGTATCTTTGGTTAACCTTAAGAAATATAGCAGGGGGATGGATGTGGCTCAAATGGTTGGGCTTATGTCTCCCATATGGAGGGACCTGGGTTCGATCCCCGGGACCTCCCAATAAAAGTAAAGAAAAATATAGAAGGGCCGCCAGGCCCCGTGAGCCACGCAGCAAGATGATGACTTAACAGGAGAATGACACAAAGGAGAGCCAAGACGAGACGCTCCAAAAAACCAGGAACTAAGGTGGCGCAGGTAGGATGCCTCTCTCCCACATCGGAGGTTCCCAGGATCAAATCCCAGTGGGTACAGGAGAAGAAGGATGAGAAGAAAGGGCAGGAAATGGACACAGAGAGTTGCCCAGTGAATGGACACAGAATCAGCAAAATTGGGGGGGGCTTAAAAATGGATAAAAGCAAATAAATTAATAAATAAATCCTTAAAAAATGTATAGGGGAGGAAGATACAGATTATAGTTAGTAGTAACATTTTGACGATGCTCTTTTGTGATTTGTTAGCAAATGTTTCACAACAATGCGGACTGTTTGTGGGGGGGGGGTGATGTGTGGGAGCCCTTTTTGATGTCATGCATGTTTCTTTTGTAAGTTCACGATGTTTACTGAACACTTATAGTTTATGTAAGTTCATGTATGAATGATATACTTCAATAAATCGTTAAAAAAAAAAAAAAAAAAAAAGAAGTGCTTACAAAGTTCTCAGATTTGTTCATCTATTACTCCCTCTGAAGGCAGGGGCTACAGCACTAAACACAAGACTTGAAGGGCCCAAAAAGGAATTCTTGACTTGGCTGAAAGATGTCCAAGGAAAGACCGTTTCCAGTTCCCCCAATGCCCCATTCTGTTAGCTAAGGTCTCTGGCAGCCAGTGTGGTGTTTGTTTCAGGTAAACTATAATTCTCCAGGAGATTTTAAACTAGCATCTCATCAACCCTTCTCAAAATAAATACCTGTGTGCCCTCTCTCCTTTCGTTTTATCCTTCTGTTCTTGGATTAAGGAGAAAAGGAAAGAAGGAAGTTGAGGTATAAGGGGAACATGGAAATGGACCTTTATTGAGTGCTGCTAGAATCAGATGCTTTACTCGGCTATCTCATTTAATCCTCACAACAAATAAAGTAAAGCTGAAGAAACTGAGGCTCGGAGAAAATAAGTGGTGGGTCAGAGTCTTAAACTCACCCTCCTTCCTCCGTCGCGATCTGCCTCTAATGCATCAGAAGACCTGGCCTTTGGTTATAGCTCAGCTATAGGTTTTCTGTATGGCTTTAAGCAAATAATGTAATTTCTCCGAACCTGTTTTCTCAACAATACAATAAGGATTTATTTGTGTGTGTGTGTGTATAAATATATCCTCATCCCTCCCAGAAAGGATTTGCCAAACCTCCATCTCCTTATCTCCCCACTCCCTCATCAGCCTCCTCCAATCAGCCTTACATTTCATCACTCCAGGAAACAGCTCTCACTAAAGTCCCCAGTGACTGCCATGTTGCTAATTCCAATAGATATTTAGAGTCCTTAGTTTACTTAACCTCTCAGGAGCATTTGACCCCTTCTCTTCTTAGAACATTCTCTTTCCTGGACTCTCCCACCCAACACCTCCTAGTTTTCTTTCAACCACTTAAGCCACTGCTTCTCTGTCCCCTCTCAAAGTGCTCCATCCTCTATCGAACAATTAAATATTAGACTTCTCATTCTCAGCTCTCACCTTGGGTGATCTAATCCATACTTCTCCTTCCCTTTATAAAGATAGTTTGCAAATTTTTATCTTCAGTCTCTACCTTTTCACCCATCACCAGACCTATGTATTTAAACCCAACTTGTCTCTCCCACTTTGTGTTCACAAAGCACCTGTACTTGAAATTTCCAAAACCTAACTCAAGATTTTTCCTCCTAAAACATAGCTCTTTCCCAGTTTTCTTATCTCAATGAAAGGAAACATCATCCACCCAGTTTTACCAGCCAGAAATCTAGGTGTCATCCTTGACTAATTGTCTTTCTTCCTCCATATCTAATCTAGCACCCAGTTCTAGGTTTCCTCTGAGCATCACAGCCTTACTGCAAGCTGGCAGCACCTCTTTCCTGGAACACTGCTAGTCTTCCCAAACCCACTCTTGTTCCCCTCCAATCTCTTCTCATATTGCAGCCAAAGTCATCTTTATGAAACTTGAATCGGATAATGTTATGCCCTCTACTTAAAAACTTTTGTCGCTTTCTTTTCTCCATGGTAAAAAACAAATTCCTTAACAAGGCCTATCAGATCTTTCCCTACTGACCTCTCTAGCTCATCACATCCCATGGTTCTCCTCATTCCCTAGCTATACCCACCTTCTTTCAGGTCCTTGAATGTGCCATGTCTCTTCTCTTCCACAGGGCCTTTGCACATGCTGCTCCTGCAGCCTCTGCGCACTCCTCTCCCTTTTCCTGGTTGAGCCCTGTGCTTTTTTTTTTTTTTTTTTTCAAAGTTCATCTTAGTCATTACTTCCTCAGGAAAGTTTCCTGTTATCTCCCTGACTTAGTTAAATCTCCCTGTTATGTGCTCTCATAGCATTCATTAAAGTAGAAATTCTCTTAACCAACCTCCACTTAACTGACTTCCCAGATTCACCAACATTCTCCACCTCTCTGAGAACCATACTGATTAATGCCCACGGCATCCAGAACACTGGTGGCTGGGAGACCCTTCTTTAATATGGATGCATATTTCTGCTTCTCCATTGTTTTGCTTTTGCCTGTTAAAAGTCTTGTGTATTTGTTCCCATGCTAGTTGTACATGTTATTGTAATTCACATAATTTAATTAAATATTATGTGAGCCAATGTAATGTGAGGGCAAAAAGGTAGTTATTTATATGAAAACTAAATTGAATAATTTGGAAAATCTTGAGAAAGGTGAGGCAACCAAAAGTGCTGCTTATTTAGAAGGGAGGGAAACAATGATAAAAAAGTTGGGAAAGCAATTATAAAACTACAGAAGAATTCTGCAGTCATTTCTTTTCATGTGTCTCTTTAACTTCTCCCTCTACTTTAAAGAAATGAAAACAGGAAATCATAGATGATACAGTAAGGGTGTGGTTTATAAAAGAAAGATGACAGAAAACAGCACTGGTTCTACATCAAAAGATTCATGTGAATAAAAAATGCATGCGTAGGGATTAAAATAAATATTTATGGTGTGTGTGTATCTTTTCTTATGATTTCCTGCCTCAGTAGACCAAAAGCTTCATGAAGGTAGGGAAGAGACAACAATCCCTCCCTGCCTTGGTGGAGCTTAATTTCTATTGACAGGGAGCGAGAATTGGGGGAAATAAATACTAAGTAAGTGAAATATGTGGCATGTTAGATAATATTATGTGCAAAGCAGATAAATAAAGCAGGAAAGAGGCATAGGGAAAGTGGGGGATCAATAAATATTCGTTGAACAAATGCAATGAACTTCTAACCAAAACTCAAAGGAGAATAACATGACAAAATATAATTAGAAATGTAAAGCAGACACAGGGAAAATATGAATATGAGCAAACTTCAAAACCAGGAAAAAAATAAAATAAGCAACATTTGAGTTACAAATTTGGCTCTGAGTTTTCTGGTAACCAAAACAAAAGAGATGATCAATTACATAATTCTTATTATCAGAAAGGAGAAAGCATACCACTGTCCCAAGGATACAAATAGAGATAGCAATATATTTCTTACTTCCTTGCAGAACCAAATGAGATTGCAGCTGTGAAAATAACTTGAATAAGCATAAAGTACTATGCTATGCAGGGAGGTATTAGCATTAGAATTCTTTCACGGGATAAAAGAGAAAACTTTCATTGTAACATCTTTGTTTTTACTGGAAGGGTGCTAAGTAAATTCATCTTTACAGGCAAAGAAACTTTCCAATAGGCTAACATCTTGAAGTTGAAATCCAGCAATCACTTCAGCCCACAAAATTTCCAACCAGCCTGCACAAATTCATCCAATTTTCCATCCTAATCTTTACTTACAGAGTTAAGGAGAATGACCAGTGCCAGGCAGGCAATGACATTAGCCAAGATGTCCTGGTCCCCCTCCTGCCCCTCCACCCGCTGTCCACCACTCCAATTGAGGACGAATCTGTCAACATCTTTTCCCTCTGCTCCTCCTTCCTAACCCTAAGCCCCAAATAGGTATAGAACCAGGGAACCAGTTAGGTCCATCCTCAGTGACATAGACACGTCTTGTCCACAGATGGAACACAAGCCAAGACACCGTTGGCTAAGTACAGAGAAACTGATCCACACATGGTCCTGTATTGCCTGCCATTCTCCCGCTCTCTTCCTCTCTCTCTTTCCCTTTCTGTTCTCACTCTCTGGCTCCACATCTCTTGGTTTTTCTCTGTGCTTTCTCTTCCCCACACCACCACCCTTTACTGGGAGGAGGTTCTATTTAAACTGAGTTTCACAGACATAGTCAGTTCAACAGGGATGGCAACTGAACCGAGGAGGTGACATGCAGACTCGTGGTTGTGTGTCTGCCTTTCTTTGTGTCTGTCACCCTGTGTGTGTCTGTCTCTATATCTCTCTCCCCCACACTGTACAACCAAATAAAGACCTGTGTATTTTTCAAAGAGACAGGGTTTGGTGGGAAAGAAACAAATAAAAAGCACCAGCTACAGTGACTGTAACAGATTGTCTTTTTTCTTGATGGAAGGAGGAAAAAGCCTGTTAGATCAGAAAAAAATCTTAGGGACTGGCTCGAGGAAGTTAATTTCATGGGTATCTTAAGCATCATTTTAAATGGTTCACTGAAAAGTAACCTCAGCCACCAGTTTGAGGCTCTTCCATTCTGAATGTCACCCCCTTGAGACCAGTGATAGCCAAACAGAAAAACCTGAGTACTTCCGCAAAGATCTGCAGGCTCTGAATCTGCTGCCATTTGAATTTCCCTGTAAAGTGTGAGAGAGAAAAGCACCCCCCACCCCCCACCCCCAGCCACTGCTTCTGGCCCTAACAATTGACACCATTCCCTTCATGGGCTCCCTCTTGTGAATCACAGAGATGCTGTTTTTGAGAGAAGAGCTCGCTGCGGCAATTCTATTTCTGACCTCACACGAGTAAATATAACCCTGTTTACACAGACACGAGTCTGTGTTGTGCTGCAGCTGTGCAATGGCTGTTTGAAGTGCACCTTAAATGTGGTCTTCGAACCTGAGCTGTGGGACGTGTGGTTGCATCTCTTTCTCTCCACCCCGGTGTCATTGGAAACTGCTCAGTGATTTGCATCACGTCCACGTGAACAAGGCGAGGGCTTAGGGGCTACTGAGAATTCCAGTCCACTCCCACCCTCACCTCGGAGAGTTCAAATCTGATAATTCACGAAAAACATCCTCTCCTCACTTGTCGCCTTCCTTGGGGAGCCTGTGCCCTCCAGCCCCCTCACCTCTGGCAACATGGCCTTCACCTCACTTCTTCTTTGGGGAACCATGACAATCCAGTCAAGTTTCTTTGACTCTGCAGGAACAAACATTGCATTGACAGTCTGTCCCCTGGGCTGTTGTGGTCAGCACCAGGCATCTATCCCCATTGCCTTCTACCTTAACTATTAGAATAGCCTAGTAACTTTCTCTGCCATCTGCCTCTCTTTTCTACTCTGTCTTCAACCAACAGTTATCATATTTCTTTACTAATATAACATTTAGGACTGTAACTTTTCCTCTAAGTCAGGAAGTCAGCCTCTGTACTAACATTTTGAACTGGATAACTTTTTGTTGTAAGGGTTGTTGTGAGCATTATAGAATATTTAGCAGCATCACTGGCCTCTAGTAGCACCTGACCCAGTTGTGAAAACCAAAAGTGTCTTCAGAAACTTTGTCAAACATCCCATGGTGGGCAAAAAAATGAGAACCACTGTGCTAAGCACTTTTTTAAGCTATATTCGTCAAGTTTTATTAAGATTTTTAATTTTGTTCTGTCTAAATATTTGTTCATTTCTCCTATAATTTCTCTGACCCATGCGTTAATTACAAATATTTTAAATTCAAAATACATGCTTTTTAAAGTTACTTTTCTATTTTTCATTTCTAATTTAATTATATTGGGGTCAGAGAAGGTAGACTATATGTTTTTTCTTTGGCATTTGTTGAGACTTGCTTTGTGGCCTAGTACCTTGTCAATTTTAGTAAATATTTCTTGTGTATTTGAAAAAAAAAATGTGCATTCATCAATTGTTGGATACAAGAGTCTATATATCTATTAGAGCCATCTTGTTCATTGTATCATTCAAATCTTATAAAGCCAATCTTTATGCCATTTGATCTATCAGTTACCAAAAAGATCATGTTTTTAAATCTCCTCTAAGGATCTCTCAGTTCCTACTTGTAATTCAATCAACTTTTACTTTCTACACTTTAAGGGTCTATCATTAGATAAATAAAATTTGTTATATCTTCCTGATGAATTGTTCCTTTTATCATTACATAATGACCATCTTTTTCTCTTATAGGCATTTACTCTGCTATTAATATAGCTACAGGTTTGTTTTGATTAGTATTTCCTGGTTTATTTATTTCTCTCTACTTTGCTTTCAACCTTTTTGTATACTTCTGTTTTAGGTATGTATTTTAAAAACAGTGTAAGCTAGATTTTCTTTTTTTTTCTTAATTGAACCTGGCATTCAGTTGTTTAACTAGTGAGTCTAATCCATTTAAATTTATTGTATTTCCTAAAACATTAGGATTTCTTTCCACATTTTTCTTAGAGAAGTTGCAGGTTTATAGAAAATACAGAGTTCCCATATATTCCCCCTATTATTAACACCTTGCATTAGTGTGGTACATTCGTTACAATTGATGAAAGAATATTATTATAATTGTACTATTAACTATAGTCCATAGTTTACATTAGAGTTCCCCTTTTGTGTGGTACAGTCCTTTTTTTTAAAATTTTTCTTCTAGAAACATATATTTATACAACCTAAAATTTCCCCTTATAACCACATTCAAATACATAATTCTATTTTTTTTTTTTTTTTTTTTTTTTTTTTTTACCGGGAGGTCCCGGGGATCGAACCCGGGTCCCTCCATATGGGAGACGGGTGCCCAGCCAGTTGAGCTACATCCGACCACTTCAAATACATAATTCAGTGCTGTTAATTAAATTCACAATGTATACTGTCACCACCATCCATTATCAAAACTTTTCCATCACCCCAAATAAACTCTGTGCAATTCAAGCATTAACTCCCCATTCCCTACCCCTATCTTTTTTTGATACTCTTTATTTACTCTGCTTTTTATGCCTTTTCTTTCTCCTTTCCTGTCTTCTTTTGAATCAAACAAGTGTTCTTTATTTCCTCCCTTTGCCTCTATAAATTTACATGTTCTATTTCTACTCTTTTAGTGGTTAATCTTCAAATTTGTCAAGCATGTTAGACCTAAAGTCTAAAGTATTGCTATCCTTTTTCCAAATAAGATAGGGAATTTAAAACATTTTAACCTATCTTACATCTTCTTCCCATCTAGGATTTTAGATAGCTCCACCTTATTTTTATTTCCCCCAATTTTATTATTACTATCATTATTATTGCTATTATGAAGTTAATGCTTTTTTTGGATGTTCACCAATTTCTTCTTCCCTCTGGGTTCAATATCATTTTTCTTAAAATACATACTCTGTAAATCTTTCCTGGAGTGGCAAATTCTTTTGGCCATTGCTTAAAATATCTTTATTCCCCCTTTGTTTCCAAATAATAGTTGAAGGAGGTAAAAATGAAGGTTGACAGTTATTTTCTCTCAATCTTTTAAAAATACTATCCCATTGACTTCTGGCTTCTATTTTTGCTTTTGATAAAATTAGTATTTTAGACTAATAATTAGACTGCTGTCAGTCTAATTACTGTTTTTTTTTGTGTGAGAAATCCTCTGTTTTCCTTCTGGTTCCTTTTAAGATCTATATATTTTTTATTTTTAGAAGTTTTTCTATAATGCTACTTGGTGCAGATTTTATTTTATTTATTTTTCTCAAGACTCTTTTCCTGCCTCAGAAGATTCATTTTTTTAATAGGTTCTGGAAAATTGTTAACATTTTCACTTTGACTATTTCCTCTCCTCATTTTCTTAGTGTTTTTCTGGAGAATATTAGTTGTATGTACACTCTCATTTTATCTTCCAAGTCTCCTAATCTCACTTTTATATTTTCTATCTCTTTATATCTCTATGTTGAGTTCTGGGCACTTTTCTCAAATCTTCCAGTTAGTTCTCAAACTCCCCTTTCAACTATCTCTAATCCATCCATTACATTTTTTATGTCAATTATTACATCTTACATATTTCTAAGCTGTATTTTTTTTTCAACTCTATTGTTTGTTTTCATAGTGTCTTGTGATTTTTAAAAATTTTTTTCCATTTTTCCTTTACATCTTCAAACATTTTTTTTAAATACTAGTTCATACTCTCTCTCTTTAGCATCTCTATTTTCTGAAGGTTCTTAGTGATCTAGCCTTGATGTTTACCAAATGGTGAGTTGTGAGCCTGTAATAACTTCAGAGTTAAGAATTCATTATTCTGATCCTGAGAATTCTGTGAGAACTACTTTGAGCTTATGTCCCACCAGAGCCATGCTGTGTACAGTTCTCCCTGGTGTCCCAGCAGTATCACCCACCAAAAATTACTTCTTACTCTTTTCTTAACTTGGGGGCTCCTGGACCACTTGAGTACTGTGAGTGTAAACCTGGATTCACAATGAAGGTGGGCACATGGTTGTGAGACAAGGGACACTCCTTTTACTTCCACTCAGAGCCCAGGTTCAACACACAAGCTTACTTGGCATCTCCCTTTTAGGCAAGCTCAGTGTTTCCTTACCCATCTTTTCCTGGCTTTACCTGAGGAAATTAATTAGTTCCAACTCTTCACCTGGCATACACCCAAAGCTTCACATTAGACACTGCTTTGGACCTAAAAACCCAAACTAAATCTGAAGTCCTAAAAACCAAAAAAAAAAATCAACCCTTCCTATCCTGGCCCCAATACCCAGGGTTGCTCCCACATCAGTTCACTCACAGGCTGTATTCTTTTTCAATTTCTGCTTCTTTTCGTCCTGGGGGATTTTCCTTATTTTCTGCAAGGTCAGCTTTGCATTTTGAAAAATGTTTGCAATATTTTGTCCAGTGTTTCTAGGAGTTTGAGATAGTAGAGTTTTCAGGTTATCTAATCTGTCATATTGTAGGAAATAGAAGCCCTCAGACTAAACTGTCAAAATCACTAATTTCATTACCCCATATGATCTAAGCATGAAAATCAAACATTTTTTAAAAGCAAACTCTTCAGCATGGCCCATAAAAAACACCCTGGCTCATCATGCTCCTTTTTGAGTTCCATTTGCCATCTCTCTACTGCACACACCACACTATAGGCACACCAGACAACTCATGGTTCTACAGACAGCCACACATCTACAACCATCAGCCTTATGCTATGTCAGTCCCTTGTGCTCAAGAGCCTTTTTCTCTTTCCACAAACTTCTGGTCTCTGGCAAAAGCAAATCTCAAATATCGCCTCCTCTGTAAAACCCACCCTAACCTCCTAAAACATAATTAATCAAGTCATCTCCTTTGCTCCCATTGCATTTGAACATACCTCATTTATAATACTCAGCACATTGGCCAAAGTCTTTATTTTTCCATCTGTAACAAGATCCATGTCTTTCAGAGGGCCAGTGCAAGGCTTTATTCGTCCTCCCCAATACTTAGCATAATATCTGGTACGTGGTAGATACTCAGAAATGCTATGGTAATGTACTTGAATTTTGAGGCTACTCAATTCTTGTCCAGAGAAATATAGTTTGAAGTTACACTAATTTTTTGTGTTATAAGCAGTCTTAATGTTTAAAATCTCCACATAGCTGCTCATTGTCAGTGGTTCTAGGTTAGTCATAATACAGAGTGAAGAGGCTCAATATAGGCCCTGTGTACAGTTTTTATTAAATGTTAGGCCTACCTCACAGCTCATTTCCACTACTAAACCTTAATGAGTAGGTGCTTATAATCCAGGACAGACAACATGGCTGCAAGACATAAAGACAAAAACATGAAAACACAACCAGACTGTCTTACTCATAATAGTTCTTGGCACGGAACAAGTGCTCAAGGAACACCTGAGTGAACATGAATGAGTAGACAAGAGGTTATATGGCAAAGAAAAGACACTTTAGTCAAGTGGCAGACAGAGAGTGATAGAAAACTGGCCTGACCCCACCCCTGGATTAAGGACTTGGACTGTGTCTTATTCATCTTGGTATTCTCATCGCCTACACAGCATGTAGAACACACTCAGTGAGTGTTGATTAAAGAATGAATGGATGGATGAATGGACGAATGGATGGATGAGTGGATGGACAAAAGAACTTACTTAGGTGGACTGACTGCATGAGGAAATTCCACATTCAGAATCAGGAAGAGAGGGAAACCAAAAAGTCATAATTTTAGAAGAAGAGGGAAAATTAATTTTCATAAATCTTTTTGAGTTTTGCCCCATTCATACATGCTTGACTTAATTGTTTGATCCTCCTCTCTGCCCATCTGTCCATCCCTCCATCCATCCACCCACTTAACATTCACTCACTCAACAAACACTTCCCAAGCATTTACTGTGACTTTCTCACTGTACTTTGGGAACGGAGGTTTTAGTTTGGTATTAAGAAGAACTTGCTGATACACCAGCAATAAAATGGTGCCATTCATGTGTTGGAAGCTGGTATTTCTTATAACTTTTATTCTGTGATTCAATAATTCATTTATTCAGCAAATATCTTTGATCACATAATCTGTACCAGGTACTATGAGAAGCACCAGGCATTCATTCCTTCTTCAGTTATTCATTCAGTCAATAAATATTTATTAAGCAGCCAGGGCCTCAACTTTCAAAGAGATTACATGATAGCAGTGGTAGGGTTCAGGCAGTAGTCAAATAAATAAATTGATGGGGATTGAATCATGGCCCTCATAAAAGGCATGTTCAGGTCCCAATCCCTGGTCCTATGGCTGTGAACCCATTTTTAAATAGGACCTTTTAACTGTCATTAGTTAAGGTAAGCCTGAACCAAATGAGAGTGGGCCTTATTCCAATAGGGCTGAAGTCCTTATAAACAAAAAAAATTGGACATGGAAGGAGAGGCCATGGGAAGCAGCCAGAAGCTGGAAGTCAAGAGAACCTGGAAAAGAAAGGAGAAGACACTGCCATGTGCATTGCCATATGATGGAAAGCCAAGGAACCCCAAGCATTGGCAGGAGCCAGCCCCAGAACACCACTGTCTTTGAGAAAAAAGCATCAACTAGCTGACACCTTGATTTTGAACTTCTCCTAGCCTCAAAACCATGAGCTAATAAATTCCCATTGTTTAAGGCAACTCATTGTATGGCATTTGTTTTAGCAGCCAGGAAACTAAGACACAAATAAACAAGTTTAGATAATGCTTAGTCAATGAGAAAAATAAAATAGGGATGTGCCAAAGAGAGATTAGGAAGGAAGGAAGGAAGGAAGGAAGGAAGGAAGGAAGGAAGGAAGGAAGGAAGGAAGGGAGGGAGGGAGGGAGGGAGGGAGGGAGGGAGGGAGGAAGAATAAAATAGATCTGTTTTCTGCCCTTAGAGAGCCAGAGATTCCTAAGAAACCAGGGCAGAAACTATGTGATTTGAGTGACTGCTGCTCACCTGGGTTCTTATAACATGTAAGGCCCTTCCTGTGTGAGCAGACCCAGGTGTGTGGGCCTGGGGGCAGGTGAAGAGGGTCTTAGAATGGATCCAGAAGGACAAGCCCCCATCAATGGAGGCCTGTCAGCAGGGATGAAGCTCCTTGCCCTGTGGCCCATGCTGACATGCTTGAGCTGTCTGCTGGGAGGGTAAGTATCTGCCTTGGAGCCACTCAAATGAAACCCCACCATGTCCCCCTTGGTTGGGAACTTTGACTCATTGGTGACCTGGCTTTGAACTAGTGACCTGGAGGTGAATGACTCCATATCCCATTACTAATTCCCTACAGCTACCCGCTCCTTTCTGCCAGCTTCAAGCAGGAGGATTTGACGAGGATGGGGACAGAAGTCCAGCCAGGGGCCCTGAACCCATCAGCCACACCGCCCAGCCCAGCATTAGCCCCTGCCATCTGGCCTCCTGCCATTCGCTCCCTGTCCTTTACTCTGGCCAGACTGAACAGGTTTTGGAAGAGGCCAAGGTCACCCTGGGGCTAACCTCCACAGATGGACACAGCCTGAGACCCCAGCTGTGGCCCAGCTCGGACTCGAATGCTCAGGGCCAGTGCGCTCTCCTCCCTCATGGTAGCTTAAGCCAAATGAGGTCCCTACCCCTGCCAGGTGGAACCTGACCAGATCCGGAAACTATACAATCACCTGCTCTGGCTCAACTCTCCCTTCTCTCCACTGCATTTCCTGGCACACCCCAATTTTCTCACTTCCCAGTCCTGCTTGTTTTCTGGGTAATCTTGCCCCTCAAGAGACCATCACTTCTCTGAGGTTACTGTTCAGGGATGATGACCTCCATCCAGGAATCTGCACAAATTTGGATAAGAGAAAATCACTGGGCAGAATTTCCAGGGACAGTCTTCTGCCTCTCCCTTCCCAGCCACAAACGCTCAGAAAGTACCAATCCCCCTGTCCTTTGGGCCAAGGTCCTCATCCTCTGGAGGAGCCCTGGCCCCTCTGAACCACAGCTGGGCAGTCTCCTTGGGAGGCAGGCTGGAGCTGTTGGAGGCGTGTGTGGACGTGGTCAGGACGGTGGAAGCACTGAATCCTTGCTCTCGTCGGCATGATTGCTCTGTACTTCACATTGCCACCATACAAGGTGGCGTAAGATACGTTCTTTTTTGGAGGGCCTTATGATACAGGGAAGTGGAAGTGCTTAAAAGCTTTTCTAAAAAGCCTTAACCTTTGCACTCTGAGTATGCTTTTGTAAGAACATGTATCACGTTGTAATGAAAAACTCTCTTAATACATGTATTTCCTCCACGAGACCCTGAACTCCTTAAAGGCAATTCATTTTTGTCCCCTTATTGGTAAGTAAATGACAAGGACAGTCACTATGTAGATAGCCCAAACTGAGTGAATCCACATCTCTGGATTTATCTTAGAATGCATGTTCAACAATGGCCATATCCGAGAAGTCAGACACACACACATACCAAAATCTAGCATTTACTGAAAAGACAAATTAGGGAGTGATGTTTTGGTTTACAGTAGAATACTTTAAAATGGTAGGCTTCTGCATGGGATTGATTCAGTTCACAGAAAACCAGCTTGTCCCCAGTCTCAGACTAGAATTCTCAGGTTATACGTAAGCAACGTGTTTCTTGGGATCACAAAGCACAGAGCCTTGGATCTAACATGCCATTGGATTGTGTATCTCTTAGGAGCTTATTATCCACCATACTAGTTTCTTTTGAGAATTGCCACCAACTCAGTTGGAGACACACATGGGGGCGTTTTGCTCTTTATCATATAGCCAGGTTTTGAGCAAGGTCTCTACAAGTATAGAACTTCTCCAAACTTTGCCCCAGTACTATTTTCCCTGCTTTCATTACCCGCTTGAGAGCATATTACGGAAAATCACATTTTATATCTGAACTTAGAAATCCTGGCTGTTCCTAGAGAGGGAACAGTAAGACACAATGGGGAACAGAAGATCTGCCTGAGCTCACTTGGCATGGACCTCTCTCTCAGTCTATGACTTTTGGGTATCTAAATCAGGCTCATTTCTCATCCTTTACCAGCCCTTTGTCCCCTTTATTCACAGAATAAAGCTAAATACACTAATCCATTTCCACAGTTCATTTTCACCCTCATCATGCAATCAAGGTTGTTCTTTACCCCGTCACTTTCTCTGTGACCTTGAGCAAGTCACTGTGCTTCTCACTTTTGGCCTTACCTTTTTCATCTTTAAATGGAGAGCGAAAACTAGATGATCTCTGAGTTCCCCCTCCAGCTTGGAGTGTGTTTGTTCATCACAGTATTCCTAGTTCCCAGCACAGTCCCTGGCACAGAATGAGAGCTTAATAAGTATTTGTTAAATTAGTGAATGAATCAGATGATTTAATGAATCCACCAATCATGTGGTACGGGAGAGGGAGTAGGAGCTTAGCTTTAAGTCCCGACTACCACTAACTAACTGGGTGAACTTCGTAGGTTGCGTCCTCTTTCTAAGCCCAGAGAGGGAATCGGACTTATCCAAGGTCACACAGCAAACACAAGAGCAGAGTTAGGGCGAGAAGGCAGGTCTGCTGATTGTCTTCTACCAAGATGCACTGCCTGGAAATCAGGTCCTTTTGACATTGGGAAACAGTGTCAAGGACCAGTGATCTCTTTCTTTCCCATCCAGACCTTGGATTTAGGGTAACAACCATAAGCTCTAGGAACAACACATGCTTTCAAGAAAGGGGCCTTCCCAGAGCCTTCTAACCATTGCTTTCTCCTTACCTGACAAGCAGGGTTAAGCAGCCACCAAGTGAGCTGGTTGATGTGAGCTTCCCGGAAACCCCTGCTGAGCCAGAGTTTGCTACTTCCTCCTAGAGGCAGCTCATATTTGGGATGGTGGCAAAGGCTTCTGCTTCCATTGTCTCCTGAGCAGGGGAACTAGACCTCAGAAAAGGACCCTGAGAATAGGGGCTTTGATCAGAATGGTTTTCCTAGACTTAAACCTTCTGTAAGGGAGAGGCGACTGCCATTCCTGTCAGCAGGCCTGGCCGTTGTGGGAGGTTGTCCATGAGAGGCCACTGAGCTGGAGTGGGGATGACCCCATGTCATGGCAGTTTCTCCTGTAAGCATGGCTCTACCTTCACCTCCCCCGTGCCCTGCAAGAAAGACTGTCTCACCTCTCTCCTTACCTGATGCCCAGGGACTCATGGGTGGACCTGCAACCAGAGCCCACAGGCACGGGTTTCCAGGACACAGTCCTCACTGTCAGAGAGGGAAAGCCATGGAGTTTGCTGTGAAAACACATGGGCTTTGAAGTCAGACAGGCCTGGATTTGTATCGCACCTTTGACACTTCCTAGCTGTGTGACTTTGGACTAGCAACTTAACCTTTCTGTGTTTTGTTTACTCATCTGTAAAACGGGTATAATGATATCCAGCTCGTGAGATTGTTGTGAAGATTACATGTGTAATGGTTCTAAAGTGCCTTATACAATGCCGGAAATATAACATATTTTGTAAATACTAGCTAAATAGTATTTAGTACTGTATAGTGTTTGGTACCATCTCATTCCTTGGAGCCCTGAGCTCTTTCCCCAGAGTTTAAAGCCCTCTTGGTGGGAGAGGGAGTGGGGAGAAGAGGGAAAGCAAGTTGGGCTATTGCCTATCCCCTCAATCTTACTTTAGCTAAAACAAATGCTCTCTATCAGCTGTATATAATCCATCCCACTTCATTTTTTTTTTTTTTTTTTTTTTAAAGATTTTATTTATTTATTCATCTATCCCCCCCCTGCTCCTTGTGCTCACTGGGCCAGCCAACCACGCCGTGCAGGCGGGCCTGCCCCCACCAGGAGGACCCGGGAACTGAACCCGGGGCCTCCCATATGGCAAACGGGAGCCCCACTGATTGAGCCACAGCCGCTTCCCAATCCATCCCACTTCTAAGCAAAGTCTGGAACCTCCACTCTCATCCAATCCCCTCCCATGGCTGATGATGAAGCAGAGGCCCAGGGACCTGAGAAGTGTCACATGGCAAACCCAGTATGATGCTGGGAGACAATGAGGCTGCCTGGATTCCACAACTGCCTGGCTTTGTCATCTTGCACAGGTTACTTAACCTCTTAGTGCCTCCATTTCCTCATCTTTAAAATAAGGGATAACAATAGTGTCTACTTCACAGAGATTTTGTGAAGCTTACATAAATGTGTACATGTCAAGTGCTTAGAATGGCATCTGGCATATGGTGAGTATTTATTAAGCATGCACAATTATTTTTAGACTACTTGACCCCACCTCTTCATATTCTAATAAAATTTAACCATGAGTACGATATTGACTTTTAGAACGTGCTTGATTCTTCACTGTTAACCTAGACTCAGCAGGCTGTGACCAACACTGAAGCAAGCAGAGTGTCATTTGTTTCCTGCAGCCCCAGGACAAGATTCCCCAGCTTGGTCCAGGCACCTTTGGTGAGTGAGGGGTGGGTAGACTGAGTTGAAGGAAAGGGGAAAGCCCCTGGAGGGTGAGGAAGGAGAGGTAGGAAAGAAGAGAGGCTCTAGTCTAAGCAATTTCTTCCTCAGCAGATGATGTCTCTGGGGATAGACTTGTAGAGCTAGGGTGTGTGGGGCCGTTTGGGCGCCATTTTGACCACTAGAGGTCACTGGAATGTTAACTATCCCCAGAGTGTGGGCTCCTGAGGAGAGGGACTATCCACAGGAAGATTAGCTGTGGTACCATCACGCCTCCCCCTCCCTTAGGGAACCTAGGTTTAGTTAGGCGTCCAAGTCATCCATTCTCCCTGGTCCCTTTGCAAGGTTCTGGGCCAAGGATGTGGGAGTGTTCCCCATTTTCTAACAAATGCAGCCGAAACTTTTCAAGGCCCTTCTGCATCTGCTTTGCCTGAATTCCATCCTTGCAACCCCAGCCTTGTCTCGTGGGGTCCTCTCTACCAACTTCTGCTCACTCTCTGCCCTCTCTTTCTCCCTCAAAAATGCATCTGTAGGGCTCTCACTTGTTTTACAAGGCTCACCTCAAACACCATAAATGGAAGAGTTCTTTCCATACTGGGAATCCTATATACACTGCCCTCTCCAATAGCATTTATCACACCCTGCCTTGAAGGACAATTGTTTTTGTAGTTGTCTTAGCTCATTTACTAGACCGGGAGCTCCTTGAGGGCCCAGACTGTGAATTATTCATTATGTGTACATCCCTAGTCCCTAGCTGAGTTCCTGGTCCAAATGTGATGATAATAACTGCTCGCTGCATGAGCATATGAGTAAACAAATGAGTATGGCCATTATTCAAACGCAAGACATATTTTTCATTACAACTAACTGAGCTCACCGGCGCCAACCATTGTGTGGAAACCTCCGTGCAGAAAGACAGAGACTGGAATGCTACCCAGAGACGATCCCTGCAGCCTCTACCTCAAGGCAGGCTGCCGCCTCAGTATCCCACGCTGCTGGCGTTCACCCGTGCCCATGTTCTCTTCCTCTTCCTCTTACATTTTCTAGCTTCCCTTGCCATTGGATGTGATTGTGTGACTAAATTCTGGCCAACAGAATGGCAACAAAGTGGTGTGTGGCTCTTCCCAGCCTGGCGCATAAAAACCTATGCTGTGCCATCCCAGTATCTTTCCCCTAAAGGGCCTAGAGAAGCTACAGTCATGAGCGGGATCACAGGCAAAGCTTGCCTGCTGACCTTGAGCAAGCAGTTAACTCTCTCTGGGAGGATGCTGCTTGGGGGAAATGCAAAGGCCAAGGATTCTTTTATTCCCCCCCCCCTCATTGTGGCTGGATATATGAATCCTAGAACTTTAGAGCAAGAATAACAGGACCTACTTACCAATTTTATTTAACAGATAAGCCAATTGAGGACCAGAGAGGTGAGGCAACTCACTTAAGGTCACACAGCTATTTGATAGCAAAAACAAGACTAGAAGGTAAGTCTTCTTCCCCTTCCAGATCACAGGGTCTGTAAGCCACCCCAGAGTGAGAGGCCAATCTACTCAGTACAGGCTCCCCCTCTCCTACTCTGTTGCTGCCTTGCAGTATAAACTAACCCAGATGACTGCATGGCTACTGAAAAATGCCAAATAACGATATTAAGTCTCTTTTATGATAAGAACAAATAATGGTTTGCAGCCTTGGGACACTAGGGTTGAAAGGTAGGGATCCAAGATCAAAACATTAAGCCAAATTTAGCAGGAATTTTAAGTGGAATACACAGGAAGCTTTAGGGAATAAAAGGGAAGTTAGCTGATGGAAAGGGGCTCCTAAAAATGTCCTTTGGCTAGTTTTGACCCAAGCCCTGAATCTAATCACTGTAATAACCAAAAGGTTTTTGATAATTGTTACAACTGCATGTGGGGTTGGGTTGGGATCTCACAAAGAGAACTACTGACTGTGCAACTTAGAATAGCAAAGGACAAGGAGAGGCAGAAATCCACAAAAACACATAGATTCAGGACAGAGGCAGGAAGGACAGGTCATGATTTAGAATTAACATCTCTGTAGGAGTCAGAGATAACAGGCATTTGGATTTATGAAAGGCAGGGAGTGCTAGAGACAGGTATCTCTTGTTTTCCAAAATCGCCCCCTTCATGTAGTCTTCTATAGCTTCCCACTAATTTCTCCCTGGAGGCTCAGCAACTTGGTATACAGAAATATTTCCAGTAACAGCATTACCTACCAAGCCCTGTCTGTGCAGTGTAGGAATGAATGCTTATTCTTTTCCTGTCTCCACTGAATGTCAGGCTGAACAAAGGTAAAAGGTTCGTTTTCACTTCATTCCAGCTGCTGTGTGGGTGGCAATAACCCTTCACATGTTTTATGGCACTTTATATCAGCTTCAAGAAGCCTCACAACAAGCCCTGGGAAGAGGGTGGTATTATTATCCCATCTTATAGAAAAGAGGATTGAGGCTTGGAAAGCTTAACTGAGTTGCCCAAGGTCATTCCATTAAGAAATGATAGAACCGGGACCCCAGACCACAGAGTCTGCCTCCGGAGGTGGTGCGCTTACTCCTCTGCAGTGTTGTCTCTCCAGGCGTGTGTGCGTGTGCGTCTGCACGTGCGTGAAGTGACTGGCGCGGGGTAGGACAGCAGCGGAGTAATTTCTTTCTCTCCACCCAAATTCTTTGAGTGCCAGTTCCACCCTTAAGAGGTGTGCTTATTAATATAATGATTCTTATATAATGCTTATTATTTTTAAGAAAGGCTTTCTTCCAAAAATGGGAGCTGGGGAAGGGACATGACCTGGAGCAGTGGAGTTCATCACTGGTCATTCCCATCCGTGCAAGCTTGCAGGCAGGCGTGCAGCAGCCGTTCCCTGATGTTTTGTGCTGAGCACTGTGCAGGTATTGTTGCAGGCTCCCTGGACTAAGACCCTGGCTCCACATTCCCTACCGCCAGGCTCGAGCCTCAGCCCTGGGAATCCATCTATCCCTGGTGCATCCTCTGGCCCGGCCACCCCTGTACCCGCATAGACAGTCCCTGAGGCAGATGTAGCCTTTGCCCCAGCATTCAGCGGCGACAAGAAGAGAATGTGCTGTCATTCTTACCAGGCTCTACCTGGGCGTGGTGGACAACACTGTCACTGGGAAGTCTTCTGTCAGTAAAGCCTGGATAATCTCCTTAGCCAGATAGTTGTGTCAGCCAGCTTAGAGCTGGCAGGAAAGAAGCCCCATGCTTCAGATTCCCCAAATTGTTAGAAGCCGTGGGTGAGCTACAGCAGAGCCCACACAAACAGAAAGGCGTGCATTGGCCTGCCACAGGGTGTGGAGTTGAGCCGAAGGATTTCTCTCAGCCCTCTGATATGGGCATGCTCTGTGTGGCTCCTTTACTAACACAGGGTCTGAGCAAGTTCCCTGGATGCTGGGCAAATGGGCAATTTCCACAAGCACCAACATTATCCCTGCCTCCCCACTGGCCAGCTCTCCAGGGCTCATAGCTCTCCAGGCCCAATTTTTCGGCCTGGCCCATAAGGCTCACTACAATATGAGAGCTGAATATCTGTGGGTCTCTGGAGCTTAGCCAGAGACGTTCTTAAGAAAAAGAATACAAAATAGCTAGGGCTTTCCCAGAGCTCTGGGAGGGATCCATGCAAGAGAGAGGGTCCAAAGCTTAAGCTTCCTTAGCATCATGAAAAATCCATCTTGGCCCACACTTACCTTTTCCAGCCTCTTCTCTCTTGACTCCTAAATGGATCTCTCCTTTCCAACCAACATTTCTGCTCAGAGAAGTTTGGAGAGAAAGAGGCAAGCACTCAAATTTTTAAAAAATGCTGGGTAGCCCAGCTTCAAAGGGGAAGCAGGTCATACAAGTTGAAAACTGCTTTTTAGTAGTGCTCTAAAGAAACATCTTTGAGAAGTAAGCTGAACCTTATTTCCAAGTCTCCTGGTCTCATCTTGAATAGGTCTTGTTAAGGAACTTGTCAAGTCACTTGGTTTCAAGAACTGAGGCAGTTTGCACTCTTTCCCTGAATTGTACCATTTTTAAAAGTTTGCTGCCCTACCTATATTTGAATGAGCAGTCCGACTGTCAAGTGGGACTACCTCTATCCTGGGGGTAAACAGAGGAAAGCAACTGAAAGGCACTCACAATGAAACAAAGAAACAAAAGATAAAAGGCACATTGGAATTCTTGAGGAAGAACCCCAGACTTATGTTGTCAGGGATTGCATTCTCTTTTTTTAGATTGTTTTGCCATTGTCAGTGATAATATTTTTACAATATTTTTTGAGAAATATGTGCAGTAAAGTTCATTTTAAAAAGTCCAGAAAAAGATGCACCAAAAGGTAAGGGGGTGAGTTCTGTGTAATGGAATCGAAACCAGATTTTATTGTTTTTTATGTTCTTTACTTTCCAATTTTTCTCTACTGACTATCTGTTAATTATATAATAAAGAAAAGAAGTAAAAACACACAAAAAAAGGCAATTTTTTAAAACTGCAAATGGCCTGTCATGGAGAAAGTGTGTTTATAATATGTCCCAAAACATATTCTGCAGGTGCTGGTTCTCCATGTTAATAGGTGCTATGGTCATGGCCATGGGGTTCCATGAAAGTGCTTTCTTGGAAAAATCAAACGTTTCTTAAAAAATGGCAGGAGTTCTCAGAGTTAATACCCCCAGAAAGGGAATAGAGCCCTCAGCATTCCCAAACCTATTGGACCACTGTTCCTTTTTTTCAAGAAGCAGATTTATAGACTAGTGTTCTTGGAATCATCTTTGGGAATTGCTGTCCTAAGCCATCAGGGCCAAAGCATGAATTCTGGACTGGAGAACCATCAACCACATGGGCAGGATGGGTAGCCTGGGCCGCTGCCAGCCATGATGCCTCAAGAGGTCTTTGTTTTGCCCCTCTCCTTGGCTTTGCAGACTCTTCCTCCTCCACACCTCCCCCACTCCCTACACACCATCCTCTCTGTCCGCACAGAACTTCAGTTTCAGAGCCATGGGAAGCAAGCTAGCAGACAGGAACCATGAGAACCCCTCAGTCTAGGCTAGACGCTGCTCCTCTGCACTCTCAAAACAACCTGGGCTGTCCTTATGATACGTATCAGTTCATTCATTCATTCATTCATTCAATCACTCATTCAACAAATGCATACTATAAAAAGACAAATATGACAAATATCGTATGATCTTGCTTATCTGAAATACCTAGAATAAGCAAATTCATAGAGAAAGTAGGTTACAGGTTACCAGGTGACAAGAGATGGGGAGAAGGGGAAGTTATTGCTTAATGAGTGCAGAGTTTCTGATTGGGGTGATAAAAATGTTTGAGTAATGGACATTGATGATGGTAGTACAATATTGTGAATGTAATTAATGCCACTGAATTGTACATTTGTGTGGCAGTTTGATGTAATTATGAATTCCAAAAATATAATTGAATCATGCTTGTAAACTGATCTGTTAATCTGGGCATGATTAGGTTAGGATTAGGGCGTTGAGCCCCACCCCTTGGTGGGTGGGGAATTGAATATAAAAGGCAAGGCAAAGGACAGTTGAAGCAGTCTTTTGAGAAGCAGTTTTGATGTTGGAAAGAAGGCCCCAGGAGAAGAGAAGCGAGCCGTTTGCCTGATCGTCTACAGCTGACCTTGTGGAGGAAAAAGGAGCTAAGCCCAGAGAGAAATGCAGCCCCGGGAAGAGAGGAACCCCAGAAGCCTGAACCCTGGCAAACGCCAGCAACTGTCTTGCTCTAAAACGTGGCAATGGACTGTGATGAGAGAAGAAATTTAACGCTTTATGGCCTGGTATCTGTGGACTTCTACCCCAAATAAATACCCTTTATAAAGACCAACCCATTTTTGGTATTTTACATTAGCACCCCTTTGGCTGACTAATACAATTTGAAAGTAGTAAAATGGGAAATTTTGATTTTATACATTTTACTACAATAAAAATTTTAAGAAACAAGCAACAATTTTAAAAATGTGTGTGTTGCATGAGCCAGGCATGGTGCTGAGCATTAGGGATACAAAATTAAGAAAAACAGAAACTCTCTTTGCCTTCTTAGAGCTTAAATTCTACTGAAGAGAATTAATAGGTGATAAAAGAATGAATAAGATTGGTCATGAGTTGATCATTGTTAAAATTTGAGAATCACACAACCAAATGTGAAATTACAACCATGCCAAGTATTCCAAAGGAGAGAGAGAGATGGTGCTGTAAGAACATCTAAGAGATGGGGGTCGGATGTGGCTCAACTGGTTGGGCGTCCGTCTCCCACATGGAGGGACCCGGGTTCGATCCCCGGGACCTCCCGGTAACAACAACAAAAAAAAAAAGAACATCTAAGAGGGAGAAGTTTTTCCCAGATGACACAACGATTGAACTGATTTCTAAAGGATGAGAAGTAACTAAGTAACTGAAGGGCCATGGGAAGAGGTTTCCAGGCAGAGGAAGCAGAAGAACGGAGACCTACAGTGGAGGGGAGCACTGCACCCCTGGGGGCTAAGGAAGCAAAAGCAGCTGGAGCTCTTGGGTAGAGGGAAAAGACGCTGGGAGAGAAGTAGGAGTGGCCAAGCCAGCAGTTAGGTCCTGTTCATTTCCAACCTTGCATCGTGTCTAGAGTGAGTGAAAGAACCAGGCAGGTGTTGTGGAAGACAGTTTGGCAGTTCCTCAGGAAGCTAAGTATAGAATTGCCTTATGATCTGGCAATGCCACTACAAGGTATATACTCAGAAGAACTGAAAGCAGGGACACAAATAGACATTTGTACACTGATGTTCCTGGCAGTATTGTTCACAATTGCCAAAAGATGGAAGCAACCTAAGTGCCCATCAACCAATGAATGGATCAACAAAATGTGGTATATACATACGACAGAATATTATTCAGCTGTAAGAAGGAATGAAGTCCTGATGCAGGCAACAACCTGGATGAATCTTGAGGGCATTATGTTGAGTGGAGTAGGATGGACACAAAGGGCAAATATTGTTTGGTCTCACTAGTGTGACCTAATTATAATGAGCAAACTCATTGAGTTAAATTCTAGAGTATAGGTTCCCAGGAGATAGAATGGAGGTAGAGGATGGGGAGCTGATGCTTACTTCATGCAGAATTTTTAATAAGGCTGGTTGTAAATGTTTGGAAATGGATAGAGGTAATGGTATCACAGTATCGTGAGTGTAGTTGGTGGTGCTGAGTTGTGGGTATGATTGTGGTTGAAAAGGGAAGTTTAGGGTCGTGTATGTCACTAGAAGAAAAACTAGAGAGTAAAACATGGGACTATATAACATAGTGAACCCTGTTGTAGATGAGGACTGTGGTTAATAGTACAGGTATAAGAGTGTTCTTCCATGAACTAGAACAAATGTACTTCCCTATTATAATGTGTTGATAATAGAGTGGTGTATTAGCCAAAGTATTTGGTATTTCTGATGCAAAATACCAGAAATCTGTTGGCTTTTATAAATGGTATTTTTGGGGGATAGAAGCTTACAGTCACCAGGCCATAAAGCATAAGTTACTTCCCTCCTCAAAGTCTGTTGCCACATGTTGAAGCAAGATGGCTGCCGACATCTGCCAAGAGTTCAGGCTTTCTAGGTTACTCTCTTCCTGGGGCTTGTTTCTCTCCAGGCTCAGCTGCCCTGCACTCTCTACAAGGCCAACTATAGACTATCAGGCGACCGGCTCTGTCTCTCTCCCTGGGGCTCCATTCTCCCCAGGCTTAGCTGCTCTGCTCCTCTGTGTGCTTACTTCCCGGGCTCCAGCTCAAAACTCCAACTCTCTTCTCTGCTGTGTAGTTTTCTCTGAGTCCCTGCCCACCAAGGGACTCAACGTCCTACTGATGATGTAAGACTCAATATCCTACTGATGTGGCCCAATTGAAGCCCTAATCATAATTTAATCATGCCCAGGTACAGACCAGTTTACAAACATAATCCAATATCTATTTTTGAAATTCATAAACAATGCTAAACTGCTACAGGTGGCATATATGGGAAAAAACACAACTAATGCAAACTATAGATTATAAGTTAAGTTATTTGCAATATTCTTTCATCAATTGTAAAGAAGGTACTATACCAATGATAAGTATCAATAATAGGGGGATATAAGGGGTATGGGATTTTTCTCTGTGGAGCAATGAAAATAGTCTAAAATTGATTGTGGTGATGAATGCACAACTCTGTGATTATATTGATAGCCATTGACTGTACACTTTGGATGGATTGTAAGGCATGTGAATAAAACTTTAAAAATAAAATAAAATTAAAAAAAACAAGGCAGAGCAGGAGCCAGCACCAGGTACAGCCAGGTCCTGTAGATGTTCTCAGATGTTCTCCTGTCGGTTAGTGATCTGCCTCCCTGATCTATTCTTTCCTGCCTCTGAGACTGATAGTGGGTGGGGGGAGCCACTCTTCCAACCTCTGACATTTCCTTCCAGGTGAAAGCACCTCCATTGGAGTTGTGCAGTGGGATATCCTGGCCTCCAGGCCTCTTTCCATTCCCTCACCCACTCTGTCCCAAGGGAGGTAGAGTGGTACGTTTGATTGGTGAGCTCGGAAGAAAGTTCCTGCAGTCCTGCCTCTTGTGGAAGCAAGCTGCCCACAAGGAACATGCTTTCTGACCCTCTTCCAAGCCCTTAGTTTTACAAGAGTCCTGTCCCAAGGGAGGAGGCAGCAGAGCCCAGTGCCACCATGGCTGTTTCCATGTTAAATAGCCCTCTTGCCTAGAGATAGAAGCCACTTTCTCCAGTTTATCAGTAACGAGTATGATAGTGTAGGCCCTGCCTTCCTCCTTTGTTCATTTCACCAGTGGTTGCTTTCTTTACTGGAAGCTTCACTTTGGGGCTCTTGACCTTAGACCATATTTCCTTTACTTCGAAACCTCTTTTGTAGCATCAGGAAGAACCCTGGGCCTTCCCCATGATATGCACTCTTCTCAGAAAAGTAAGATTATCAGTCACTGAGAGTTCAAAGCTTTTAAGTGCCACCCCTTTCAAACATATCTATGGTTGCTTGGGTATTGTTTGTTTAAGACTACAGAGAAGGGTCAATGCTTAACCCAAAGAAGTGAGTCATTAATAGGAGAAGTTCTGGGGGAAACCTTTGGGATTCCTTCAAGTCTCCAGAGCAGGCAACCCCCTACTGTGTGTATGTGTAATCCTCCTGAGGGAGAAATTACAGTAAGAGTGGGAGAAAAAGGCACAAAGGAATGCCAGTTATCTCAGTGAAGAAGGGCATCCCCCAAAGAGAGAAAGAAACACATTGCAACCCGGCTGGGGAAATCCCCTCCTTAACCAACTGAGTACTTTTTAAAAGCAGACCTGGGGAGGCGGATGTGGCTCAAGCGATTGAGTTCCCGCCTACCACATGGGAGGTCCATGGGTCGGTTCCCAGGGCCTCCTAAAGAAGATAGCGAGCTGGCATGACAGGCAGGTATAGCAGGCTGATGCGGCAAGATGATGCAACAAAGAAACACACAAAGAAAAACATAATGAGAAACACAGCAAAGCAGGGAGCAGAGGTTCCCAGTGCTTCCTAAAGAAGACGAGCAAGACAGCGAGCTGACATGACAGGCACGCATGGCAGGCTGACACAGCAAGATGACGCAACAAGAGACACAAGAAGAAAAACACAATAAGAGATACAACAAAAAAAGCAGGGAACAGAGGTGGTTCAAGCAATTAGGCACCCTCCCTCACATCGGAGGTCCCAGTTCAGTTCCCAGTGCCTCCTAAAGAAAACAAGGAAGATGAACAGACACACCAAGTGCAAACAATGAGGGGGTGGGGAGAAATAAATAAAATGAATCTTAAAAAAAAAAAAAAAAAAGAAAGAAAGAAAAGCAGATCTGAACAGAGAAGAAAAAGAAAATTCCATATTATCTCAGTTTTTCTGTGGAATTTATTGTTCAGAGATGTTGTTCGGGAGTATGTGAGGTGGGAAAGATTCTCATTCTCCACTGAAAAATGCCCCGCCCAAAGGGGAAAACTCCAGTTCCTCCCACTCTGTTCTACCAAGAACCAAGGTCCAAGCTGGCTGCTCCTTGGCCATGGCCAATGGCAGCACTGCGGGCACACAGGAGAGAGGAGCCCACTGGGGAAATCCCCCCAGACCCTTAAATAGCCAGAAATTGGCTTGGCACTTCCCCAACCTCACTGTAGCGCTTTCAGTCTCACCTGTCACTCCCTATAGATGAGGATAAGGCTTTCGTTTCTAGTAACCAAGTCTCCCAACTAGGAGAAAGTGTCAGAGGTCACAGTCTGTCTCTATTATAGGATAGTTGGAATTCCCCTTGATCTTAAAACTCCCCAGGATCACCGGGCTCTCTAATTCAAAGATCTTTAGAGAACCTCTACTCTTCTCTAAACTGAAGACCTTCTAGATTCACCTCACTTTCCAAAGGATTATTGTGTGGCTGGAAGCAGAAGCCTTCAGTATTATGTGGAGCACTCCTTCCTTTGATCTGTGTGCCGTGCTATCAGGAGCAAAAATCAGAAAGAAGCATTCTGCTTTGCTACACAGCCAAATGAGGAACCACTAAATCCCCTGGGAAGGTCCCCCTCGCTTGCAGTGCCATGGGGGTGACTTGGCCAGAGCCCAGCAGAGGAAGCTGTTAGCCTCGTCTTCTTTCCTTCTAGATGTCTATCTACAAATTTCAGTCCAAAACCTGCATACAAGAAAGGGTGAGAAAGACAGAGCTGACCTGAGGAGACCTGGATAAAATAGGTACCAGTGCAATCAAAAACAAACAAGACTCTTACAAAAAGCAAACGAGGTGTGAGATATGCAGGGCAGAAAGGATGTCGCACACTTGTTTGAGGTCAGGTCCTGTTCTGAGCATGAGGTAGGATGGGGTTTCTGAAAATGCCCGCTTCTTCTCCCCCTTTCCAAGTTCAATTCATTTTAACCCAGCAAACTTCTACTACATGTCTGTCATGTGCTGGGCTGACTGATATGGCCCCCCACCTTCAGGAGTTCACGATGGTGAGGAAGAACAGGCTCGCTGGAGCAGAGGTCCACAAACCAAGGCCCAGGGGCCAAATCTGGCCTGCTGCCTGTTTTTGTTTGGCCATGAGCTAAAAATGGTTTTTACATTTCAAAGTGGCTTTTAAGAAATCGAAAGAGGAATTCTATTTGACGACATGAAAAGTATATGAAATTCATATTGCAGTGTCCATAAATGCAGTTCTATTGGAACATGGCCACACCTGTCCATTCACCTACTGTCTATGGCCATTTTTGCCACGATGGCAGAGCTGAGTGGTGGCGACAGAAATTGTGTCACCACATAGCCTAAAATATTTACAGTCTGGCCCTTGACAGAAAAAGTTTGCTGACCTCTGTCTGGGCTCAAGTTATGTCCTCAGCAGCTGTATCTTTTACACGAAGGGTAATAATATAGGATTCTTTCCAATGTTAAGAAAAATTCCATCTTACCCAAGCATTCTTATATACCCCAGTATTTACAACAAAGGACTTAATAACTTCGTTTAACTCTACTCTGTTATATGACTGTAAGGTTTTAAATATTCTGGGGGTGGGGGAGACTCAGCCTTCCTTAAGAAGATTCTGAACTGAGATTAGATTAAGTGTGGGGTGGAGCAGTAAGTAGCAGAGTTGATATAGCTTAGCATGCAGAGTTAAACTGCCTGCTGGGGTTGAAATCTGAGCCCCACCACTAACTAGAGCAGGATCTTGGGCAAGTCTCTTAACCCTACAGCCTCAGTTGCATGATCTATAAATTGGGTATAATAAAATAATATTTACTGAATGGAGTTTTCCTGAAGAGTAATGAATTACAGGTGGAAACAAATTAAAACATGTAAAGCATCCAAAACAGTGTAAATGTTTAGCCCTGACCACTGGTGAGAAATATCCCAACTTTTGCTTGTCTTAAAAGGGCCTGTACCTGCTCATTCTTGTCCAGTGATCAGTGATGTCGGACAATGTTCACTATGCTCTGCTCTCCATGGTGTGTGTTTGTTTTAAAATGATCTTTGGAAATAAGTTAAAAGGAAGTTGACAAGTTGTAAAAATGAAACCTCTCTAAAGAAAAACTATCCCAAAGACCTGATGCAGCTCCGTTTTCTGCAATATAGACACGTAGAGGGACCAGCTGAAAGCTAAAGACAGCAAGATGAGCTGGGTGCGTTTTTCTGTTGAACACTGAAAGAAGTTCCTTTGTGGCAGCAAAGTACAGAGCAGAGGGTTAAAAGAGTTAAAGGGAGGAATTAGGAAATAGCAAATACACTTGAACTCTAGTAACCACAATAGGGTAAAAAAGCAAGTGAGTGGGTGTTAAAAATAAATGCAGACACCCCCAATAGGTGAATGTTTCATTCGTGAACTGTTTGATAACTGCAAAGTCAATTACTAAGATACTTAACTTTTTCCTATGTACTATTTTGAACTTTGATCTAATTTACACAAAAAGAAATTAGGAAATTAGTTATGTGGGAGCTGTAAATTTAATTAAAATTGTTTTTTCATTTTTGTTGAAAATTCCCTGAAGAGCAGATCCCAGACTATGTGGGCACTTTTTAAGGTTGACTTCACCTGTAGAAAGACTTCAGGCCTCAGGCCCCAGAGCCAGGCACTAGTGTTCGCTGGGCTGGCAGCCATCCCCGGTGCAGGAAATACTGCTCGGAAGAATTACTGGCTTCTGCAAGCTTTGCTTTGTTACCCGCTACCTTTCAAGTGGACAACCAATCAATATCACGGTGTGACAAAGAGGCTAAAGAATCACAAACACCAGCTCTCTCATCAGTTGGCTCTGTGATCTTTCAGCAAGCCATTTACCTCTCTGTCCTCAGTTTCCTCATCTGAAAAAGGAAAGGAGGGACTGGCTGGACTTTAGTTTCCTCTTAATGATCAGATACCATAACCATTAAATTGCAAACTAGCAACATAACTTTTGTCATATCTGCTGCAGTATTTGGTCATCTCTTGGGGGTCAATAGCAGAGACAGGTGGAGGGAAAAGAAATGGGCAAAATGACCAATGCAAATTACAGAGTCTAAAATTTTTTCTTCTCCTTCTGTGAGAAAAACTCAGAAGAAACCAAAAGGATTGATTTCAGTTCAACCTTTCTACCTTCTATTAAATTCTCTCATGTGCCGAGCTGAATACGGCACTGTCCCTGCCCTTGGCATGGAAGAAGCGTCGCTAACTGTGTCTGTGGTGGCTTTTTGTGTTAATTGATTGGACAGTGGAGGAGCCAGGGAGGACCTGGGTAATCCAGGACGCAGCTCTCTTCAGTTGTAATGTCTAAGACATTGATGGTTTTATTTTTGGAACCACAATTTGACACACATCATTTCTTTTCCCACCCTCATCTCTCCCCGCTTGTCCATCCACATTCTTAATTCCAGTCAAGCAAATCCGCTACTTTGCTTTGCCCTCAGATAGTTCAGGCTATCTTTTATACACTAGGACGGGACGCGCAGCTCTGCCAGGGAAACGGGGCTGGCTCTTACCACCAGTCACAGCTATAAAAAAGACAACGATGAAGTAAGAAGTGGCTACGGGAGGCACCTTAATTTAGAGCTGCACTTCTCAGACTGGAGAGCATGTCACACCTCTATTTTTTGAAAAAAGGAAAATACTAGATATCCTCAGAGAGAAATGTACTCCTGGGCTGATAACCCCCTTCCTTCCAAACTGTATATTGCTGGCCAGGTGGGAACAAGCAGAAGGCAAATCAGACTTTCGAAGGGATTTTACTATTTCATCAAAGAAGGGAGACCAGAAAGTGGTACCTGCATTTGCTGTCCATGCTATTCAAGGATATGGGGAGGGAGAAGACCCAGATAAGGAAATTGTAAAAGCCTTTTAGAAAGTATTATTACCCCTGAGAAAGCATGAAAAACATGGGGGTTGGGGCTGGAAGGTCTGTAAGGCAGGAGATGATTTGATGCAGGTCGCACAGCTTTGGAAAAGATCTTGACCAAGGGAAGCAAAGCAAGTCTAAAAGTCTCAAGCAACCAAATAAAGTCACGCAGAACCACACAGATGCGACTGTAGTTGGCCTGCTCTGTGCCTGGCTTGGACCTGGAGCACTCGCTACGCTAGCATTTTATACTCTGGCCAGGTGACTACTTGTGGGATGATTAAAAAAAAACAAAAACCCTAAGGGACTTGTTCATCTCTGGGAGAGTGAAGCTGGGGGGCTAATGCCCGGACCGTCCTCTTTAGAGGAGAACTGTGCTTCACACCCTCAAAAACACCTTTAAATCCCATCCTTACCCAGAAGCTCCACAAGAGCAAGGATTGTTTTTTCTTTTTCACCTGATAGTTCATTGATATACCCAAAGTACCCAAAACAGTACCCAGTACATAGTGTACATTTGGTAAATTTGTTGAATTAATCAATTATGCTAATACTCAGGAAACCATCTGGGTGAATTTAAGCCTTGCCCAAGGGCCAAGTCACTCTGGAGACCCTCTTCAGAGCGCATGGCTTTGGGTAAGGTGGCTGTCTTCCGTAAAGGGCAAATTCTAGAGACAGGCTTAGCTTAGAGTCACCAGCCACCTACACATTCAGCAGCTGGGAGAATGAGGGCTTCCTCCTGAAGGTGGATTCTGGGCAGCATACCACAGTGTCCACCACCATGAGGTTTTCCCTTGAATTTGGAAGAGGGAAGGTTTTCATCATCCATATACCACACACTGGAAGTGGCTGACTAATTCTTGTTTCTTTGATAGAAGGCTTCATTCTGGCTACTTGGGCTAATGGTGGGCTCAGAGGGAGATGATGAATGGATAAAAAGCTGCGGAACCAGGCACGGACATAGAAGAGGAACTTGAGCTAGCACCAGGGCCATTTCTGGATACCCTCTTCCAGCCACTGCCCTGAGAAGGCATGTGCTCCAATCTCCTGTTGTTGCTGCTGTTCATCCTTTCAGCTCTCTGCTCAAGATCCAAAGTATCAGAAGAGAGAATAGGGTTTAGGATGCAATGTTCTCCCCACTTACCTAAGATGGACAGGGAACGGACCCACCAGAGTTACCCACACTGGGTGGTTGGGGTGCCATGAGGCACGGGAATGTATTGTGAGGCACACACATACCCACAATGACACACATACCTGCCTATGTCCAAAGGAGGGGCCAATACCTAGCCAGGAGGGTGCATCCCTTTTCTCTGCTGAATCAAAAAGGTATGAATGGATGTGGTGGGAGGTGTGGGAGGTGGGCAACATGGGAATCCCAGGGGGTTCCGTGTAATATTTTCGGTAATCTAAGCACCTCTTAAAATATATTTATATATACATAAATAACATTTTTGTAAGCAAATGCACATACATGCATATATATTTATATATCATTTTACAAATAGTGGTATGTATTGTGAAAATTTTGATTTTTACCCACAATAAAAAATAAATTAAAAAAAAGGTATGAATGGGAAGCAGATGCAGCTCAAGCAATTGAGCTCCTGCCTACTACATGGGAGGTCCCAGGTTTGGTTCCCGGTGCCTCCTGGAAAAGATGAGCAGGACAGCTGCTGGCACAACAGGCTGGCATGGCAAGCTGATGCAACAAGATGACACAACAAGGACACAAAGAGGAAACACAGTGAGAGAGACAACAAAAGCAGGGAGTGGAGGTGGCTCAGGCGATTGAGCGCCTCTCTCCAACATTAGAGATCCCAGGTTCGGTTCCTGGTACCTCCTAAAGACAAGACAAGCAGACACAGCACAGAGAGAATGGACACAGAGAGCAGACAGTGAGCTCAACACTGTGGGGGCGCGATACATAAATAAAATAAATCTTTTTTTATTTTTTTTATTTTTTTAAAGATTTTATTTATTTATTCATTTATCCCCCCCTTGCTGCTTGTGCTCGCTGGGTCAGCCAACCACGCCGTGCGGGTGGGCTTGCCTTCACCAGGAGGCCCCGGGAACCGAACCCGGGGCCTCCCATATGGTAAACGGGAGCCCTACTGATTGAGCCACAGCCGCTTCCCAATCTTTTTTTAAAAAGGTATGAACAGTGGACTTGGACATCACTCTGTTACAGAGGGAGTAGGGAACACTGTGGGAAAAAATCACATCCCATCTCTCGGTCACCAAAGAAAATGTCCTTTTAATATGAGCAAGATGACATTCTAATAATCTAAACAGGTTTCTTTCCTAAAAGAACAAAAAAAAGCAATATCTTATAATTGGATAACTTCACATCACAGAAAAACACTTTTCAAGGAGATCAGGTCCTCTTCAAGAGTAAGCAGATTAAAATTAGACTTGCCCTGCAATTTTGTTGCTGCCTTTTCCCCCTTGCCTTTTTTGTTGGATTATCTCATGGCAGTTAAGTAAGGCAATGAAAAGGAGTTGGAGTTTCTATTCATTATTCATAGGTCCAAGTGGGTCAAGGCTCACAGAAGGCAGCCTTCTATCACTTTTAAGGTGCTCTAAATTTTATATTTCATGCAGCTTTTCCTCCACAAAACCAGAAGCCCTCATCACTAAGTCTAGTGGTGTCAGGTACAGAGTACACATTCAAAATTGTTTAAAGGAGGTAAGGACAGACAGGAAGGAAGTGGGGGAAAGGAGGAAGAGAGGGAAGGAGGTAGAAGAGAGGAAGGCCCAAAGGGACAAGGAAGGCTACCCTTTGACTCATCAGCTTTTATATTACAGGTGGGTCACACGGCTTACTCAGATGTGACCTTTTCAGACTAGCGACCATGTGGAGAGATCTAGAAAGAGGCTACGTGGGGGTGGGGTGGAGGGGTGGAAGTAGGAAATATTGAGGAATCTCTCTGTGACTCATGGAAGAGTACAGATTTTAGTCAAATGTAGGGCAGAGAATGTTCCAAGAGTCAACTACTGATCAGTGACTTATTCAGAGAGCCAATTATTGGAGGGCCACCAGTACTGAGGGGAAGACTGGGAGTGAAAGACTCTTATAAACCACTTCTAAAGCCCAATCTTCTTTTACAGGTGAAGTCACCAAGGACTAGAAAAAATAATATAGGACTTCCACATCTGGCCAAAATGTAGTAGCAGTGACCATATATACCTTCCCACTCTGCAATGAGCAAAAAAGAAACAAAAGAATTTATATGAAACAATGATGTTTAGACATTGGACATCAGAGAGCATAGGACAGTGATCTCTGGGACAAGGGAAACAAACAAGTTGAGTGTTATGATTTCCCCAGCTCCCTACCTAGAAAGAGTTTTTAGGGTACACTGCATGGAAGGGAAACCCAGTAAGAAACCAGAAGTCTCCCAGAGTTGAGCAGATGGAGCTGGGAGTCTGGGAGAGTGAAGGTGACAAGAGTTCATAGTGCTCATATGAGAGAAGAATGAGCTTCCCAGAGAGAGCAGCAGAGATCTGCAGAGGGTTCCCACAAGTCTTCAGCTGGGTTCTGGTCAATGGATGTGTGTGGGGAAACTACCGAAGATCCACTGGAAAAAAGCAGATGAAACAGTCCCTGATGCTGAAACAGGGCTGCAAAGAGTTCTCGACCCCATTCCTGCCAGAGAGGAAAAACCTCATAATTCATGGAGTATTGGGGAGAGTACTCAGAAAAGTGTTGCCTCAGTAGTGGAGGAAAATAGCTCTAAAATAGAGCCTTCTCTGATCTCGCCTACTAAAGCTTAGAAGAAATTCCTGAAAGAATCAAACTGTTTCCAAATAACTTAACTGCATCTCAGAACAAAGTTTGAGAATATTTATAGGACTGTAAAACTATCCCACATCCAACAAGGTCAAGTTCATAATGTCTGCCATCCCATCAAAAATTACGGGGCTGAGGTGAGGCAAGTGAGGCACACTTCACAATTGGGAGAGTGAGCACCTCCTTAAATTTTGCACCCTGAGTATTTTGCTTACCCTGCCCTAGTCCTGGCCCTGTCTCGGATGAGGGTTATGTGTGGTTGGAATAAAACACCAAGGATCTTAACTGGCTGCTCTGAGCTCTACTTCTCATCTGTGTCCTCTTTTATGTGGTTTTGGTTTGGACCATATCTTTGATAAAAAACGTACACTCACACCGGCCTCACTGCCTTCTCCCATCCGGGACTCGCCCGCACCTGTCCACCTCCCCCAGGCTGCCATCGTTCTCACACCCAGTGTGGTTGCTGCCTTGAGCCAAGCTGTGGTTGGGGTCCCCGCCCCCACGTGCTGCCCTGCCAAAGCACCCTTTCCTGTCTTCCTGGAGCATCAGCCGCCTGGGCCTTCCTGGAATCTCTCCTGCTTTTTTCCCAGCATCACATGTTGTTTTCTTGGCCTCTGCCATTCGTACCAAAGCCCTGCCTTTCACCGTCTGCAGCCAGGCCTGTGGGGAGCCTGGAGTACAGAGCGTTTCTGAGCAGGTTGGACTAGACTGGCCTTGCCTCTTCTTTTTGGAGGTGAGATGACGTGGCATGGAAAGGTGTGAGAGGCAAGAGTATGTTAAAAGGCAAACCAAATGGCCCCTGTGGTTAGAAGTCTCTGTTTTCTAGCAAATGTGGGAAAAGGGGACTGCTCCACTCTTTTGAAGCCAAAACTTAGAAAACCAAGTGCAAATAGCTTTTCTGGCCTCTGCTTCCCAAGACCGACTGCCTTGCAGTCCTGTGCAGATACCAATTTCTAGCCTGCACCCTGGGTCACTTCCCTTCCTCGATGGAGGGAGGACAGGTGTCTTTCTCTTATCAAAACCAAGGGCATGAGTTGGGATAACATCCATCCCCTTCTCTACAGCTAAGTCTTCCCTTACTCCTCCAAAGCAGCCCCTGCTCATTGGCACTTGCTCCAGTGACTGGCGAACCCATCCGTGGACCTGAGACAGATGGGGAGAACACCTTTCTGATATCTGGCCTAGGTATCTCCTGCTTTTTAAAGAACTGGTTCTCTTGTCTTGTGGAACGGGGAGGAGAAAAGGCACTGAGCTGAAGGAGGCCACGAGTGAGGAATTGGAAGCAGAGACCAAGACAACTGAGTCCAGGGCTGAGGACACCTGGCTCTGTCTAGACCCACACTACTCAAAGTGTGGTCTGTGGACCAGCCCCATCAGATTCGCCTGGGAACTCCGTGGACAGGCAGGCTCTAGGGCCCCACGCCAGACCTGCTGCATTTTTATCAAGATCCCTGGTGATTCGTTTGCACATTAAAGTTTGAGAAGCACCGGGCTGGCTAAGTGTTTATTTTCCATGACTTTATACTGTGAGCTTTGGGGCCAGAGCTCCAGCCCAGAGCAGGATTGTGTGTTGAAGCCTCAGAAACTGTCCCTGCACACCTCCCTGAACTTGCCCCTGGGCCCAGCCACACAATTATTCCTGCAATGCGGCCCCAGCCTTCTGGCTTTGAGGCGCGCGGGCTTGCGCCTGCAGATGGATTCATCAGCCTGTCAGCCATCACCCTGGAGAAGGCCCTCCTGTCCACTCAGCTATGGCCCGGCCGGCTGCGTCCACAACACAGCCCCCCTCGGAGGCTGTTTCTGAACTTAGTACAGGGCACTTGCTTTGGTTGGGGGTGATTTTTTTCTTGATGTGTGTGATTCATCTGGATTCCTTTTTTCGTTTTTTAACGAGGGGATACTTTTGTGTCTTTGAAGGACCCCCTTGTGGCTCTGGTTACCCCTTTGAGGCGAGGCCTCTGTTCTTGAGCACTCGGGTCCTGCCACCGGACCTGGTGAGGCATATTTAAAGCTGTTTAAATTGACAGACCGGGCAAACAGGATTAACTCCGTGGGCCCAGAAGGGGAGGTGGGGGGCAGGGGGAGGGTTGCAGAATGGCTTACACGGGCGGGCAGGAGGACAGCCGGCTGGGCTGGGAAGGGGCCCATCGCTCCAGCCCGCCAAGAATCCTCAATCTGGGAGGTAGGCAGAGAGCTTGCAATCTGCCGGTGATTGGATTAGACATGGTGTGAAATTCGGAGCAGGGCTACACAGCTGGGGCTGGGGCCTGGGCTGCCGAGGCCCTGCTGAGGAGGCCGTGTGGGGAAGCCTGTCCCCGCCCCAGCAGGCCTTGGAGACAGCCTCAATGTCACAGCCCTCAGAGGCTCCCCCACAGCTCGGCCCTGTTGTCTCCCCCACCCCACTGGGACTTCGGTGCATTCTCAGGGAAAGCAGAGGCTGCCTCAGCCCCTGCTCACAGGGCTGCTTCCCCTCAGCCTCTCAGCAGTAGCCCGCTGCCAACGTGGGAGAAGCCTCTGGGCCTCTGAACAGCTCACCCTTGATATCTTTCTTAGCCTTTTTCTTTCTTTGTCTCTTTTTCTCATCTTCCTCTTTTGCTGTCTCCCTCTTGCACAATCTGGTTCATTCCACAGGATTCCACTCCATCTGGATTTGTTCGAGAGCCTAATCCTATGTGTGTTTCCCCTTTTCGGGGATTTAGAGGTTCTGATTAACATCTTTGAGGATTTTAAAACATCTTCCTGACCCTTAATCAGGCAACTGGTTTTGTTTTTTTTTTTTAAGGGAGGCGGGTAGTCTGCTTCAAGAGTGATTCATCAATGCAAAGAAGTTGACAGTGTTTCAGGCCTCACTGACACAGGCAAAAGTCTAAAGAGGAAAAAAAAAAATTGAGGAAAGACAGAAGATTAGGGGATAGAAATGGATTCTAATGGGCACCCCAAACCCCCACCCAATAATGAAGGGGTTCTTTTCATCAGGCCAGCCAGCCACTGGCTGCTGTTGGCGACACAAGCCAAAGGCTACCGTGTGGCCACCTGGACCCCAGGCAGAGAGCCAAAGCCAGGAATCTCTTGACTTCCCTTTTGACGCTTGTCCCTGAAAGGCAAATGAAAAATAAAGCTATCTCTAAGCCATCATGCCCACCCACAAGAAGTCTTTTTTTTTTTTTTTTTTTTACCGGGAGGTCCCGGGGATCGAACCCTGGTCCCTCCATATGGGAGACAGACGCCCAGCCAGTTGAGCCACATCCGACCCCCGCACACAAGAAGTCTTTAATTCCAACTTTGCCTTCTTAGCTGCTGCACATGTACATCTTTGGTCAAGTTTTCATTCTTCTCTGTTTCACTGTATATGAAGCAGGGAGGTTAGTAATCACGTTCTCTCCATGTTTTATAGTTTCCTAGACTGCTTAAAGCAGATACCAGGAAACGGGTTAGCTTAAAGCAATGGGAATTTATTAGCTTACAGTTTGAGGCCGAGAAAATGTCCAAATCAAGGCTCCTCGAAATAATGCTTTCTTCCCAAAGACCGGCTGCCCGCAATCTTTGGCTCCTCTGCCACATGGAAGTGGCTGCTAGTTCTCTTGCACTGATTTCAGCTTCTTGCTTTGTCTCCCTCTCTCGGAATTCATCCCATTTATAATAGACTCTAGGAAGAGGATTAAGACCTACCTGCTCCATATCTTCACTGAAGCAACCCCATTAAAAGGTCCTACTTACAATCTACACCCATAGGAATGGATCAGCTTTACGAACTTGATTTTCTGGGGTACATACAGTTCCAAACTGCCACACTCCCTTGGCTTTGAAAATCATCCATCTTGTGATATAGGAACGACCTCCAAAGTTCATCTAGCTATGTGATCATAGAATTTTAGAGTTGGAAAAGATCCTGAAAACAAGCTCCATTACTTTACAGATAATGACATTGAGAATCCTTGGGCCCCAATATCACTTCCCTGTCCAATAATCTCATATTTTCCATTAAATAACCATCCTTTTTAATGACTTGGACAAAGCTTGAGATCGAACACACCCCCAGTTCTATGTTCTTTTCTCTTCTGCCTGTGGAGTCCATGGCTCTGCCTCCAAGGAGAACTGAGAACTGTTTCCAGAGAAACAAAAGAGGCTTGTTCTCCCTGTGATATCCAGGAAAGCACCTGTCAGGAGGGGTCCTTTCTCTCTCTCTCTTGCCGTGAGTGCATGACATGATGATTCCCAGCCACAAGGATAGCTGCAAATGTTATCTCTTAGTAATGGACCTTCAGTGCCTCTTTGATGCCAGTTAGAGTGGAAAGCCTGTATTGGTAAGGAGATTTCACTTCATCCACCAGTTGGGTTCTGTGTTAACAAGAATTCCAAGTCCAAGTCTGAGTTCACAAGGGAAGAGTGTTGAGACTGATTGGAATGACTGCCATAGATGAGGAAGGGAGAATGGTGACCCTTATCCTCCACTTCTGAGCTTGGCATAGAAGGAGACAAGCGGGTACACTCCTGGAAGGACATATGTCCTGAAATCTGCACCAGTTCCACCCATATTTTCAAAGCCAGCCCTGATCCTTCTAGCTAGGCTCCCTCCCTCTCTTACTAACCTGGGCTGCAGCAAGCATACTCAGAGATTCCTCTGCCTTTGCATTGCCATTGAGAGAAGTGGTTTTTTGGTGGTGAGAAGAATCTATTTTAACCCTTCAATCACCAACATGTAAATCAAAACCCAATTAGACGATGAAACCCAGAAGAAAAGAGAGAGAACAGCAGACAGTGCCATGTTCCTTGACTTGTGACAGAGGAGTCCAGGATCACGAGCAGCCAGTCTTCAAGAAGAACGTATCATCTTGATGATGCCTTGCTTGGGACATTTTCACAGCCTCAGCACTGTAAGATTGTAAGCTAATAAATTCCCATTATAAAAGCCAAAAAAAAATCTGATTAGGTGTACTGACAGCCCACAGGGCTTGTTCAAAATGGCCCCAAATTCTGTGGGCATCTGCCCACAGTTCTCAGTTCACTCTCTGTAGAAGAGAGTCTGCAAAGACAGCACCTAATACTTCTTTCCCTCTCTGTACTCACATACGCTTCTTGAATCAAGAGGGGAGGTGGAAATCCATTTCCCTTCCCCTTGATTCTGCATTGGCTTGTGGCTTGCTTTGACCCATAGAATTTGGCAGGAGTAATGTTCTGGGACTTCCAAGCTGAGGTCTTAAGAGGGCTGGTAGCTTCTGCTGCTGCTATCTTTGGAAACCAGCTGGTATGTACGAAGTCCAACAGTGCTGTGAGGAGGCCCAAGGTAGCCACATGGACAGGCCTTGTGGAAGAGCACCAAGGCACCAGGCAATGTGGCTGAAGCTTTCTTGGACCTTTCAGCCCAGCCCAGTCCAGTTGTCAGCAGAGTACAGCCAAGTGAATGACCCAGAGGACACCTCATGGTCAGAAGAACTACCCAAACTCCTGACCCATAAGATTGTGAAAAGTAATAAATTATTATTGTTTTAAGTCACTATGTATTGGGCGGTTTGTTACATGGCAGTAGGTGAATGGAAACACTGTCCTTTCTGATCATGGATATGGCCCGATACCAGGGAAGCCATTGCTTCTTTGGTTATCTTGTTTAGTTCTGGCCTGAGTGATAGGCTGGGGACTACCTACAATAACAAAAAAGAAGCACAGATGCATAGGCTGCAAACCAACATGACCCGCCTTTGTCCTTAGAATCCAGGGAATCACCCAGCTGTTGTGACACTGGATAGAACATAGCAGGATATTGCTGGTATGCAGTGCAGGTTCAGAAAGGAGCGAGTGAGTCGATTGCTGGATGTTGTTTCATTCAATCCTGATTTCTTTTATTCCTTTGCTACTTAGGCTCCTGTGCCTAGCCAGGGGTGCTACAGCTCCAATTACCTGCAGGTGATTTCTAGTTCATCTGGGTCATCCTGCTCCATTGTCCCGGAAAGTCCCCCATTCCTCTCCCAGAAGTCCTGAAGTAAAAGCTTTCCTCACCTTGTCAGCTAGGAGTGAGTCCTCAGGTACAGCTGTGGTGTGAAGCAGGCAGGTTAGCCTCCAACGGCTCACGAACACTGTTTTAAACAATATTGAACAGAGGCTAAGGCTGAGGAAAAGAAGGGAGCAAAAATATTTTACTAGTATGAGCTCAAGAGTACTTACTGTAAGCAAACCTAGTCTCAGTCAATAAGAGACAGGTTAAATAAACCACAGTATTAGCACGCAAGCTTATATTAGCAGCTATAAAAAAGAATGAGGAAGTTTTAAAAATATATTGGATTACCGAAAATATTTTCGGTAATCTAAGCACCTCTTAAAATATATTTATATATATATAAATAACATTTTTGTAAGCAAATGCACATATATGCATATATATTTATATATCATTTTACAAATAGTGGTAGGTATTGTGAAAATTTTGATTTTTACCCACAATAAAAAATTAATTTAAAAAAAAAAAAATATATATATATATAGGAAACTATCCAATATGTACTGCTACTGAAAAAAGTTTCAAAATGGTGTACATACTATGCCTTCTTTTTGTCTAAAGAAGGGGCAACAATAATATATATACTTGTGTTTGCATTTGCATAAAGAAATAGAGAATACAAATGAAACTAATAACCACGGTTACCCCTGGGAAAGGACAGAAGGACAAGATGGTATGTTGGTGACTCCAGTGGATTGAAATTTACTATAAACATTTTTATTGCTTTGATTTTGAACCATGTAAATTACACTACCTATTCAAAAAAAAAAAAAAAAATGTTTAGGGGAAAGAAAAGGGTACTTGCTCTGCCTAATTTGATTGAAGCATAGCACAAGAAGAAAGGCCAGAATCAGAAGCTTTGGCTAAAAGCATGCCTGTTTAAGAACCCCAGAGTGAACAAAGAGCTTGAAACCAATATGAAGGAGGAAAGGCAAAGGGGGTGCTCTATCATGGCCCCCAGAATCCCAAGCCAGGATGGTACCTGAGGCAAGCGGAGAGCAGGCTTCCCCAGCCTGAAGGGTTATGTGAGACCGTAGGAGTTGGCATGGGTGTCCCATCTGGACTCTGGCACCTCCCACCCTGATTTATGTGAATTCTAACTGACCTTCCAGACCCATGGTTCCACGACAATTATTCCAGTCCAGATGTTCCTTGAGAGTAAGAAAGAGTTCCTTTCTCTAGCTGTGCCTCTGAATGTCCTAACTGAGGATGCAAAGTGGTAGGTCTGAAGCTGAACCTGTGCTCTCTGGTTCAGGGGGTCGGAGACTCGGCCAGTAACCCTGGACATGATGAAATCAATTGTACTCATTAAATTAGCTTTCCTTCTTCCCACCTCTTAGAAGGCTCATGTTAGAACTTCTTGAGACCAGGGACACGCACATCCTACCCATTTCAGTTAGTATTTGTTGAAAGAATTAATGAAAAATGAATGAAAACTATCTCAAACCTGTGACATACAATTTATTTGCAAGTTATTTACAAAAGTATTTGCAAAAGAGTGTTCAAATTTGCTAGCTGGGCTAAGGCAGGCTCAAGGCGGTTTCCACGCTGGAGAAGATAATGCTATTGCCAGTAGAGGGCAGTGGTGCCTTTATCAAGTAAATGTACGCCAATGCGCGCTCACACGCGCGTGCACACACGCGTGCACACTCACACTCTTTCCTATCTCTCCAAAGTTAGCTTCTTCCTGCAGCTTCTGTCAGGCTGAACGGGCTGTCCCTTCAGTCAGTCCACGTGCTTCAGTGATGGACAGTGAGGTCATAGTCCTTGACCCACGCAGCCCCCTTGGTCAGCCCAGGCAAACCCACTGTGTGCCGGGATGAACTTGAATTCCACATTAATACCTTCCTAACAGCGTCCAGAAGCGGCAGGGATTGTTGCCTGGGAAAAGAAGATCCTGCCTCCTTCCCTCCTCCCCCTAGGGCCTCTGACCCGTCTTGAGCTCCTGACAGGCACCATGTCTAATCAGGGAAACGAGGGGAGCCCCAGAGACCTGGCTCCTTCCGGGTGGTGGGGAGCAGGCAGGGACAGGCCCAGGCCACTCCAACAGTTATGGGTACAAAGGCGAGCTGCCGAGCGTTTCTGCACTCGGGGACGGAGAAGGAGACGCGGGCTGACAGCCCACAGCAAGTCTTTCCCTAGCCGACTTTTCTCCTCCTGGGCCCCCTCCCCAGCCTACTGCATCCGGGTCCTCCTTGGATGATGGTTGTTTCCCCGGTCTTCCTTTCTTTAAAAAACTTTGGGAAATAAGAACTTCTACTTCAGAGTCCTAAGCACTAGTGCTGCATAGACCTCAGAGAAGTCCTTCACCCCCGAGCCTTTGCGGACCTCTGCTATCCCATCTGATAATTGGAGAATTGGATCCACCGGTTTGCCATGTTCACCGCGACAATCTGTGTGCATGGAAGCGCCCACATTCAGTGCCTGCATGTACCTCGAAGGCGCATATCAACAAACCGCGAGCCACGTTGTGGCTGGCTGAGTGCAGACGGTGACCCACTGAGACGAAATTCCTTCCAGTCAGTGGACGTACAAGTCAGGTTAGAGCCAACAGGGCCGAGGACAGTGTGGACTAGGAGAGCATGAAGGGGGCATCCGAAAGGGAAGGGAGAATGACTGCAGGATCCAAATCACCACCGTCCTTTATGTTTGTGTGCCTACCTGCAAAGGGCTTGCGTGCCGGAGCCTCCCTGAAACCTCAGAATGGATTGTGATGTAGGCCAGTTCCTTTTCAAAGAGGAGACTGATGCAAACACAAGTTAAATGGCCTCCCCAGGATGATGCCATTCCCTGACTTCAGACCAGTTCTCCTGGGTACATCTCAGCTGCTTCTAATGAATGAGTACACAATACCTGTGGAAACAAACACAGAGATGACAGAAAGCTCATTGCCCCTAACGACCCCACAGAGCTGAAGGGAGAAGAGCAGAAAAGAGAGAAACCATCAGTTTTGCTTTCCAGAGGGAGAGACTAAGGGCTGTTTGGTGTTTAGGCTTCACTTTATTCAAACCCCACAGGTAATTACCACACTATGTGTCCTGAGCCTGAAAAGAAACTCTGTAAAAAGCCAGTATCATCTATTGCCTTCCTCGTCCCCAAAGTCTGCCTCTCCTCTCCCTCACTGGGCAAATCACCACTACCTAGTAAAAAATCACTGAAAATAATAATAATAATTACTATTATTATTACACCTTGATAGAGATACCTCACTTAATCCCATTTACCTGGGACTCAGACAAAGCAGCAATTATTACTGCTGTTTTACAGTTGAGGAAACTGAGGCCCAGATAATTGAAGTGACTTGACCAGGGTTATGCAGCTGGTACGCAACCAGGCTGAATTGCAAACACAGGACTTCTGGCCCCAAATAGACCCAATTTTCTTTGTAGGGTGAGTAATGTTGGCAGGAGGAAGAGCCAGCTTGGCAGCATGGGAACCACATCCCTGGAGCCTCCGGCCCTTTCCCGGCCTGCTTGGGTCCCGCTCCTTGGTAAGTCAGCACAGAGGCGCCCCAGGACTCCAGAGGAGCTTGCTTGGTCTCTCCACTAGAGCAGGAGGAGGAGGGAAGGAACGGGGAGAAGTGCAGAAAGAAACGAGCACTGACCTGGGAAGCCATGGCCTTGGAGTCCAATCTTAATCTTGCTCCCAGCTGTGACTTGGGGCAAGTCACTGCACCTCTCTGAGCCACAGGTAAAATAAGGTATAAAATAAAGTGCTGAAGCAAATGACTCCAAGGTCCGGTCTAGCTCCAAAATGTTAGGATTCAGTATTCATCTGTTTTCACATGCACAATACATAAAGAATGCTGAACCCAGCTTATGACTGTTAGCACTAATTAATCCATTACATAGTTATTGAATACCTATTATGTAGGAACCACCAGTGCTCAACAATAGATCAGGGCTGAGCATAGGCCAGAGACATATTTGACTTTAAATGTGAACAAAATTAAGCACGTGGGTATATTAATCTGTGTGTGCCAAGAAATGGGTTGGAAACTAGGCTAGATTATTAGCGATTTGGGCTTGCAGGAAATGCTGAGTCCTCACATTAATGCCAGCTCTTAGTCAGCTGAAAGGATATATCTTATTGTAGGTTATATATCTAGGGGCACATGAAAACAGTGAAACCAAATGCATAGGTGCTGAATTCCTCAACAAGGGCTGAATTTGCCCTGAAGACACAGATGGCACTAAGAGATCCCAGTCATCTGTACTTTCTCCTGCATGAATGTAGCAGAATGACCTAGAAATGAGAAGAGATTACTAAGTGGTGGAGGTTGGCTGGTAGACACGATTTTATGAGGCCGGGCAGGCGTAGGCATCTCTCCTGCCCACTTGTGCCCAGTACCACTGTAGAATGAGAAGCTGCCTTCTACCTTCCAATTGCACCCACCCTCCTAATCCCACCATGAGGCCCCGTTGAAGGTGTTATCCAGGGAGGAGAGATCCAGGTGACCTAAGACACAGAGAGGGTTAGCCGATTGTCCTAGCCCACACAGCAAACCAGACTCAAGGGCCAAGGCTACAGCACCGCCCTGGAATTCATGACCTCCAGGCTTTGCTTCGAGACACATGTTTGTGTTTCTTCCAATGTTTGTTTAATGGTAGAAACATTTGAGTAGAAACCGGAGACCTGGCTTCTCTGAAGCTCACCTGTTGCTTTGGAATGTATTTATTTGTACACGGGGGCCCCATCTCAGCAGACTGTTCTCTTCCTACAGCCAGAAGGCTGATGTGCTGGCGTCACCGTCTCCACAGCAACTGACTGTGATATTACAAACAGCAGATTGTGCCCCGGGGTGGATAGCAAGTGGCCCCAGCAGGTAAAGTGGGCCAAACAAACTTCCTGTTTCCAGGCAATGTCCAAAAGAAAAACAGTAAAACATTCCTCCTCCCCTGCCTTGCTCCTCTCCAGAGCCCCAAATCCCTCACAATTTGAAGACTGATTTTTTTTTTCTCTCAATGTGCTTACAAAGGGAGCCAAAAGCATTTCTGCTTTCCTTACTGATAATCCTCCTCCCCACCCCACTGCCTCTCCTTCACTGATGGAGTGGGAGCAGGTGAGTCCTCTAAATGGCTCCTAAAGACAAAGAAGGAAGTCTAGCTCCATTGGCTGTTCATGACTGAGTTTGGTCTCTGGGTTTTCCAGTCTGCATTCTGGTCCTGGTGCTGATGAACAATCGTGGGTCTGTGTTGTCCCCAGAGGAAAAGAAAAGGAGAAAAACTACAAGTAGGGAAAGCCACGCCTCCATCAGTCAACTCTTCCATTTACCATGCAATGCAGAGCGCCAGGGGCCCTCCTCAGAATTGGGCTCCAGTGTTCCTACGGCCATGGTCAGGTGGCCATTCACCAGGTTCTCTCACAATTTGCCTATCCCCCAGGCACCTCCATCTGCTTCTGGTGTTCCCCATGTCACTAAGCTGGAAATGGAATCATGTGGCGATAGCTGGGAGGTGTGTGCCCCACCTGGCCCTCCCCTCATCCCCCTTACAACCACCAAACTATGACTTCTTCTAAGTTCTGCTCTACAGGGGATGGCCATAGCTAACTAGACATTCTCAGATGAGCTTCTGAGCCGTCCATTCTGAGAAGTTCAAGGAGCTGAGCTGAGATATAGTCTCAAAGCTAAGTCTAACCGGAAACTTCATCCTTCAGTTTTGGACCATAACATTTTCCAAACCACCAGCTTTTCATCCATAATGTTCTCTTGCCTAGAAGCAAACAGGAGAACAACTGTAGTGTCCACGTTCCTGGGGGGCAGTGGTTAGACAACACTACATGGAAGTGAACAGTTTAACAGTGGCTTGGAGAGAGAGGGAACCCAGAGCAGGCATCTTCTCTTCCTGCCAATCACATGTCTAAACCTCACCCATCCAGCGAGGCCTCGGGCAAAGGCCATCTCCTCCACAAAGCTTCCCTGCAACATACCGAAAAGGGACCTCTTCTTCAGAGGAGACCCACAACACCTGATCTGAACCTCTCTCCAGGTATGTATGGCTTTATATCATGTTCACGGTTAAGTATCCATCTTGCCCTGCCTACTAGACTTTACATAAGCTACTTGAGAATGGAGTCCATCTGTGATCATCTTTGTATCCTATTTTGTCTTGAATGTAACAGATGCTTAATAAGTTGGAGTAAATAAATGACTATAATGCAATGGAGCCTTAGTGACTTCATTATCTGGACTATTTCCACCTCTCCTCCTCTTTCATTCTTAAAGGGCTGCCACACCAGAAGGCACTATTTCATCCCCAGGGGACAATTTATGCATTATAAGTCTCCCCTCACCCCAATCATAACTTAGAACATACCTAAGTGGGACTGGAGGTCAATGGTACCCAAGCAGCTACATTTTGGCTGTGAATTCCTAAAAAAAAAAAAAGAAGAAGAAGAAAGTGTTTTTAGGAAGTATTTCTTTTCTTTTTCCCTCAATAAAAAGCAGCAATCCCTTTTTGAGATCTTTGCTTAGGGTTCTAGAACCTATCTTGAACTACAGGCAGGAGACTCCCTCTTCCAAGATTACTTGATTCTTTCTTCTACCCACATCAATCAAAGTCTATCCTAATCTAGCAAATCTCTAGAACTGACTGTTCCTTCTAAATGCACCATAAACTGTCTTCTTGTATTAGTTTTAACTCTGGATGTGACAGAAACCCAAAATATTATTGGCTTTTATTTTATTTCTCCATCTTGTAGAAGTCTAGAGGTAGGCAGTGCGAGAGTGTTACGGGAACTTCCTAAAGTCATCAGGGACCCAGGACCCTCTATCTGGCCTACTGTTCTCAGAACTTGGCTTCAGCCTCGTGGGTCAAATGGCTGCTTGAGCTCCAGCTTTCATGTCAATAGCCTACTAGCAGAAACAAGGAAGCAGTGAAGAAGGACATGCTTCTTCCCTTTAAAGACACTTCCTGGTACTTGCTCATAATGCTTCCACTCAATCCACTGGTGTAAGGGGGGCAAAAATGTCATCTTTGTTCTAGTTAAGTCATATCGAAGGAGAAAGGGGCAGAATAGATACAAACAGACTCAACCTCACTTTCTGCTCTGAATAATTAATTTTCTATCTTTGGGGAGCCATTTTTTCTCATTCCTCAGTGGTCATGGTAGGGAGAATCTGTTTCCACCTTTGTTCTTCATAGACTGCGGGATTGAGCGGGCCTGGGGGAATCGAGGGCATAGCAAGGCGAGGTAACTTTCCCAATACACATAGCAAATTAAGGCTGACATATAGCAGTCCTGACCCCACCCACAAGAGGAGGCCCAGCTGGGTCTGAGTCAGGAGCAGAGGCTGTCACTGCACAGAGCAATGGTTGCTGAGGAACGCCAGGGTTGGGAGAAGCGTGGGAGTCCTGGCTGTGAGCAACTCCAAGAAGCTGTAGATAAGAAATCTGTGCCCACTGGCATTGGGTTCCATTGTGCTCATTCCAGCTCCAGAACACGGACCTGCATAGGCTTCCCTGCTGCCACCTTGCTTCCTGGACCACCCTGGGTGGGCACCACCCTCCTCTCGGGGCAACAACAGTACCACCTGGACCAGTCAATCACCCCCACGCAGTGTGGCAGGCTCCTGCCACCTGGCAGGTAGACTGGGACCCTGAGAGGCAAACCATCCGCAGGGGCCCTGCTTTCCAAGCAAACGCATCCCTGCCCGGGCAGGTGGCTACGTGCAGACTCTGCTTATCATTCCGTATCTGGTCTGGTCCCTCCAGTTCTTGGGTTGCCTACCTGAGTGGGATCTGTCCTCCCACTGATGCTTTCTCCCTCCACAGCACCTCAGGAAGGTATTTGGGCTGGCGGTTCGCCTGCCTCCTCTCCCCGGGTGACGGTCCTCTGAACATCCCACAGACTGGGGTGATGGTTCCAGTTTTGAAATGTCTTGTACACATAGAATCGAAGCATCCTAGAGACGTGGCCAGCCCCGGGACACGGCCAGCTCCAGGACTATCTGAGGCAAGAAGGCAGGGTGCCTGGGTTCTCTTCAGGGCTGGGAGGGTGTGCTACAAGGGAAGGACACTTTCCTGCCTGAGGTGCTTTTCTGGGGGAGCAGGGAGGTCCCTCTTCAAAGGGGGCAAATGGAACCCACCCTGCAGAAGCAGAAGTGCATTCTCCCGTCCATGCCTGGGACGACCGCCTCCTGTCTTTAGACAAGTGAGTTTTCTTGCTTCCATTTTACAGAGGAGACCGCCGAGGCCCAGCTGCCATTAGGGTGGGGTTTGGTTTCCCCCTTCTTCCTGCATATTCTGGGGCAGGTCATACACCCTCTCTAAAGGGGAGCCGGGGCTATTGTGCAGTCCAGCCCTAGTGCTGGATCTGCAGTGTTGGAGTCTCCTTTGGTGAAAAGACCAGGGTCAGAGAGTTAACCCTTAAGGCCAGTTAAGCTAAGCTTCCTTACTATCAAACAGGGTCTTTTTTTTTTTTTTCCTTACTTCATCTTTTTTTCCCCTTTATGACAACATTGTCCTTTTTAAAAAGTGAAATCTTAACCTATAAGCCTGAAGTCTTCTCTGTTCCCCACTCTCCTCCAGAAGAAAACACCATCGCCAGTTTGGGGTGCACCCCCCGTCCACACAATCACCCACAGGTATATGGAAAGCATCTTCTTTTCTCTACAAAGCAACAGACCTGAACAGAGACAGGTTTGGGGCACTCTCTGAATCGATGGCTTTTCCTCTTTCTTTCTCTCTTCCAAGAATCTTTCAAGAACAGTTTTTCTGCAACCCTTAGCCACTGTACTTTAACCAAGCTCCTGCTCACACCCTCCTCTGCATACTCCAAAGCAATGGGGGACCAGGGAGAAGCAGCCCCGGCCAGGAGAGTAATTGCGCACTAGCCAGTGCCTGGGGAGGAGGTGATTTCCAGGGTGTCGTGGAGAATCCGTGGAGAAGTTATCCAAGGCTGGAAAATGGCTGCATGACCCTTCAGACACAGAGAGGCATCAGGACTCCTGAGCCAGTTAGGGCCTTGCCAGGACTAAGCAGAGAAACTGCCTGATCTGGGATAACTGAGTGTCTGTTTTGGTTTTAGAAAAATGAGATACAATAGAAAGACCACTAATGGTGGCCTGGAGGACTCCTGTTCTCTCACTGTTAGACCTCAGTTAAGAACTTTCTAGGTCCCATGTTGTCTCCATAGGAGAAAGGAATTTGGGGGATATATCTTATTCCTCTCTGAGATTTCTAAGTGTAAAAGCTTCAAATTTCTGAAGAGAAGAGGCAGGAATTAAAGTAGCAGCAGACAATGGAAAGAACCTGGGCTTCAACTACTGGTTTTTCTACTTACTGTGGTCCTTGGACAGGTTTTTGTTTTGTTTTGTTTTGTTTTGTTTTGTTTAACATCTCTGAGTCCCTGTTCCTTATCTATCTACTTTAAAGCAATTAAACTGATTTCACAAGGTAGTTCTGAGGGTTAAATGAGATAACACTTATAAAAGGAACTAGCTTGATGCCTGGCACATCATGGGTATTTGGTAAATTGTGGGTTCATAAGCAGTTTCATTTTCTTTGAGAAAAGCATTGTCTTCCCCTAATTAGCTTAACCCAGTGGACTCTATGCATTAAAATATATATATATATGGAATTCATTCCACACTTCCGAGTCTGTGCAGCATCATAATCCCCAATCTTAGTGGCAGGCTGGAAGGTTTTTTAAAATGTTTATAACAATGGTTCATTGAGAAAGCATTGCAAATGAAATGGACAGCTGAGGCAATTTTCCAGATAATCCCCACCCTAAATGGAGGAATGCCTGGTCTGATTGATTGGGACAGTTGTCTCAGGCCTCTGCCTCATCTTGTCCTCTGCAGACCTAATTGTCTCACAGATCCTTTGGATAATAGTTTTAAAATAAAATGTTGATTCACTATTTCACACTTTATAGAGTAGCTCCAAGATTCTCTCTTTGAAGGAAAAGGAATGGTTGTATCTGTTAATCATCACCTCAAACGCTAGTTTTTAACAGAGGTAAAATCTCAAACAAAAATCATAATAGTCTCACTTGCAGCTGTCTTTGGTAAAGCCAAAACACAGCTCTGTCTGTTGCCTCATTTGTTTTTACCGAGTCTCCATCAAGGGCCCGAGGTTAAGAGTATCACCAATTTGCAAGGGAGGAAGAGAAGCTCAAAGAGGTTACAGGACTGGCCCAAGGTCACACAGTGAGGCTAAGGTCAAATCTAAACCACAGTCTGAGTCTCCAGGTCCCTACAAGGACCAATTCCAGGTATGTTTAAGGAAGTTTCAGAGTTCTCCCCATCCTTTGGAGTGGGTCCAGGAGCCTCCAGGAGACAGCTGGTGCAATTCAAGGAATGCTGGGGGACCACCCTTCCTCCCTCTCTATCCCCTTCAGTCAAAAGAATTCCTCCCACTTAGATGCCTGAGGTGATTCATTCCTTGGAGGGTTCCCAGTCACAGGTCCTAAGGCCATCTGGGCATCAGACCCACTGAGTCAGTGTGTCTGGGGTGGAACTCAGGGGTTCCTATTTGTTAAAAGCTCCCCCAGGTGATGCACAGCCAGGTTTAGAAAATTTGCTTTAAATTACGCCTTGCCTTCCCACTGTCCTCCATGGAAAAAGGAAGTACTATTTGGAGAGTAGGCCAGGAAGGAGCTGGAACCTTAGTGCAAAATCTCCCTGGTCTTGAGAGATAGTCCTTGATTGAAGGTTCTGTGATCAAATATTGGCTGCTGCCACTTCCACTTTGATCTTCTTGCAGATTCACAGTTCATATTAGCATAGTAAAGGCATTCTCAGTTCTTAATAAAACATGGTTAACGCAGCATTTCCAAAATGTATTTTATCCAGAAACATGCCTCCCCTCATTCTTTTTTCCCTAAAACCTATTAATGCTCCACAGGACACATTTTGGAAAATGCTGACTTGTGTAAACCACTGTAGCAGCTTTCCGTCTGGGTGACCTGGAAAAGCAAGGAAAGGTTAAGGGGCCTGAAAAAGCGTGAAAAGGTTAAGAAAAAAATTACCAAGGAAAAGCTTCACTTATTTCATAGTTGTGCTTGGGGCAATTTGATTTTAAGGTTTTATGCACTACTACGAGGCAAAAACCCACAGACTTAGGTGCAAGCTTCTTGTATTTTTCCTATGAAGTGAGTTTTTACACATCAAAATTGTTTCCTTATCGGAATATTAATAGTTTTGGAATTTTCGAAGTCCTCAATATACTGGTTTAATATAATACCTGGAGGGAATATTAATATCTTCATTTTCTAAGTAAGAATACTGAGATTCAGAAAGCTTAACTCATTTGAAAACCACTAGCAGCTCAAAAATAATCTAGTCCAATAGTTACTAAGAAATACTTGGTGCCCTTATTGGACGCCTCGGTCATTGGAAATTCTGCTGCCGTAGGTCTTGATGGGGCTCAGGGATCTGTCATTTTAATTAACCCAGGTGATTCAGATGCTGCCTGTCAATGGACCCATGTTTGGATCTAATCTTCTCTTTTTCAGTTGAGAAAACTATGGCCCAGAAAGATAAACTGAGCACCCCAAATCACACAGCCAAGCCTCAAACAAGGATTTTTCTCATTCCAAGTCTACTGCTATAGGCCCTGAATTATTTATGCCTTGCATTGGGGCTAGGGAATCATAGTAGATCATGGCGGATCATGGTGGACCATGGCAGATCACAGTGGATCAATGGTGGACCATGGTGGATCAGTGGTAGACCATGGTGGATCACAGTGGATCAATGGTGGACCATGGTGGGCCATGGTGGATCACAGTGGTTCATATGGGCCTGTGTAAGATATTCGATTAGATTAGAGGTAAAGGCATTTTGGAGGGGCAGCTAATCTTTACACAGTGTGTTGGAACCATATCAGTCCAATTTTCCTCATGACAACATCAGGAGGTTGTTCTAAATCATTTTCTTAAATGAAGTAAGACTTCATTTAATTACATTTTCCTTTAAAAGTGGCTTGGGGGAGCGGATGTAGCTCAAGTGGTTGAGTTCCTGCTTCCCATGTATGAGATCCCGGGTTCAATCCCTGGTACTTCCTAAAAACAAAATAAACAGAAAAACCAACTCTCATTGGGGATGGGATATAGCTCAGTCAGTGGTTGAGCGCCTGCTTCCCATGTACGAGGTCCTGGGTTCAATCCCCAGTACCTCCTAAAAAAAAAAAAAAAGTGGCTTAGCCTCTCAAAATCTGCCTCTAAATTTGTATCTTTCCTAAATCCTTCCTAGAATCATCCAACCTTGCATTCTTGCTTTGATCATAGTCCTCTCCAACAGCTATATATCCAGTTGCCCTTGAAATTGGGCTTTTTCTGATAAGTAAATATTCTCGAGACTTTTCATGACCTGTGTCCAGCCTCTCCCACAGGGGAGGCTCCGTGTTGACCCTGCTGGGTCTATACAAAGTTAATCAACATCGTTAGCCAATCGTAGAAGAGAAACCTAGTTGAATCGTGAGTTCAAGTCCGGGCTCTGCTACTAACCTGCGGCTGCCCTCAGGCAAGTCAATTAATCACTTTGTGCATCCCTTTCCTCATCTCGACCAATATTTCCTAAGACATATTCTGAAGGATGGTTCCTCAGATGTCAAGGGTTGTTATAAGGAAAAAAGGCACTCTTTGGAAACCCCTGTCTGTAGTGCAGGATTTCTCCATCTTTAATATATGTAAGAGTCTCCACCAGGCGGGTGACTTATACAGAACCTTTTTTCAGGAGGCATCTCGGGAGGTGAATGTTCTGCAAAGCCCACTTCCGCAGATGCTGAGCAGGATGAGCTCCAGGGTCCCTCCCAGGACTGACAGGCATAAATAGTGCACTAAGCACTTGGGTTCAAAACTCTCCTACTTACAAGTTGTGTGCTCATAATAGGCACATCACCCCACCCCTCTGTACCTCAGTTTCCTCAAACACACCTTGTAGGTGCACAGATGCCTATGAAATAGATACTTAAATTCTGTCAGAACTTGGCTATCTTCCCACGTGGCTTCCGCTGTCTTCCTTCTCACTCATGCCTTTATCAACTACTCCATTGTGTTTCCGTCCTAACAAGTTCTGTACGTCCTTAAAAAAGCAACATACCTTTTAAGAAGAGTTCTATTACGGCCCTGACCACTGACTCAGTGCCCCAGTCCTTTGGACTCCCTTTCTTCCCTTCACCCATTCTGTACCAGGGAGATGTTATCACCAGAGCTGGTGATTAACACAGCCAGTCTTTTATTCTACACACCTGAAGGGTGGTGCACCAAGGCTGGGGAGCTCTTCTATCAGGTACGTACTGTGGAATGTTTGCTGGGAGGATTCTGGCCAGCTGAGGAACGGTTTTAGGGAGTTAGCAGAATGGGTGGCTGCCAAGTCACCCTCCCTCACTGGAAGCCAGGGGTTTGTCTGAGTTGACCCAAGTCCAGGCACACCTGGGCTGAATCCAGCCAGTCTTTCCCCAGGTGAGCCCACTCATGGTGACACAGTCAAGGCCAGAGATCACTGTTTAAGCAGGTCAGGGGTTTGGTGATGGTGGCAGGAAGTGGATTTCCAGGGCATTTTGCAATCAATCAAGAACCAGCAAAGTTATTCAATCAGTAGAGACATATCAGCTTGTGTTGTGGGGACCTTTCCCTCAGTCACTTGGCATCATCAGATTGTGGTTCTGAACTCGAGGATTTTGATGCTTTCATCATGAAACAGTGAGCAGAGCCAGGCACTGTTCTAAAAGCCTTACATGTATTAAGTCCTTTAATCTTCACAATTCTATGAGATAGTTTCTATTATTATCCCCATGGGCATAGGAGGAAACAAGGAACAGAGTGGTTAAATAATTTGCTTAGAGAAGCGGCTGTGGCTCAAGTGGTAGGGCTCCCATTTACCATATGGGTTCGATTCCCGGGGCCTCCTGGTGAAGGCAAGCAGGCCCACGCAGTGCGGTGAGCTGATGGCCTGCGCAGCACGGTGAGCTGATGGCCAGCATGGTGTGCTGAGCTGGCACAGCAAGATGACCCAGCAAAAGGGAGACAAGCAGACACAGAAAAATGCAAAGCAAATAGACACAGCAAGCAAAAGCAGCAAGGGGGGAAATAAATAAATAAATAAATCTTAAAAAAAAAATTATCTGCTTAAATTTCCATAGCTATTAATCGTGGCACTGGGGTGAATCCAGGAAATCTGGTTCTAGAACCTCTGATCCACCTTCCTATACTGCCTTCCTTCCTCTGTAAAGTTAAAAGGTCTTACTCTAGGGAAGCGGCTGTGGCTCAATCAGTAGGGCTCCCGTTTACCATATGGGAGACCCCGGGTTCGGTTCCCGGGGCCTCCTGGTGAGGGCGGGCCCGCCTGCACGGCGTGGTTAGCTGACCCAGTGAGCAAAGGGGGGGATAAATGAATAAATAAATAAAATCTTTAAAAAAAAAAAAGGTCTCACTCTTTGAAGCCCAAGATGGAAAATCAGTTTCATTCAAGCCAGTCTTTCATAGAGCAAGGCAGTGAAGCCTTTCCAAAGGACAGGTCCCCCAACCAGAAATTGGGACCAAGGAGTTAGCATCCATGTGAATTCCACTCAGATAAATGGTCCTCTGATTATTTTACGTCCTAGATTTCCATCTCCTAAGGGCACTGTACTCTCACCATACCCGAGGTTTTACACACACACACACACACACACACACGTCAGCTTAGCAGGCGCCACCACCACCACCAAAATAGATAATTGAAATGCTTTAATATATCTTCTCCCCTTAAAAGGTTTTAAAAGAGGAGGAATACAAAGAAATAAGTTGGAGAAGCAAGAAGGCCAGCCCATGTGACGTGGCGGCCATTTATTTCTTCATTGAGTCAACAATTATTTCATAAGGGCCTCCCACAGGACAGACACTGCTAGGCACTCAACTAACCAAAGTACGAACAAGACCCTACTCTTTAGCAGCAACCAGACTAGTAAGAGAGAAAAAACATACACAGTAATGTCATGGGAATTCAAGAGACAGAACAGTAAGTGCTTCAGAAGAGCAACAGAGAACTAAAGGGAGTTAGGAGGGATGCATCCAGCTGGGTGCAATCCCAGAAGGCTTCCTGGAGGAAGTAGAGTTGGACCTTCTGCCGTCACCAAGCAGCTGTTCTGCACTCTAGACCCAGTCACTGAGCCCTCTTGGAAGTCCTTGCAGGATCCATCTAGAAGTTCTGGTTTCCAACTGAGAAACAACACCCGTGGGCCAAGCTGGCCCAGGGCCATGCCAGCCGTGGTCACTAGCCACTTCTTCTAAGGAGGCATCAGATTTTCCTGAATGAATAGATGCTTTAAAGGGGGAGGGATAGCTTTGCAGATTGATCCACTAATATTTTGCCTGCTTCTCCTCATTGTGCCAGGTCCAATCCCTAGGAGACAGCCTAGCTGTGCAGTAAAGGAGCTAGGACCCTGTCCTGGAGACAGGACAAGAAGGAAGACTGTGAAACACAGCTGGAATGGAGATAAAGGTGCTCTCTTGGGCCTCACTGCCCGGGGGGGGGGGGGGGGGGTTAACTTGTCTAGTTAATTTCTCCCCCTCCTCTTTTCCTTTCCCCTCCCTTAATTTGGCTTGCTCTAAAGACAGGTTCCAGAAAGATGTGAGATTATATTCATATGAGATTGGCCAAGAAGGTTGCCAGAAAGCTGTATGTCCCTAACTGTATTGGCCTTCTAGCTCTCCTGTACTGAGGGAAGGCTACTGGGGACTAGGATCAGAGAGGGGTCATGAGGCACAGAGAAGGCAAGAGGCAGAGCAAAGATTACACAGCAAGCTGGTACCCAGAACCCTACCAAGTTCCCAAAACTCAAATGAGCGTTGTTCTACTGATGTTGGCTAACATTTCCCAATCATTCATCCTTTTTTTTCATTCCATAGAAATTTGTTGAACACCTAACATAAAACTGATACTACAAAAAAAAAACTGTTTTCAGTGGTCAGAGCTTATTCTTAAATATTAATATCCCTAAAAACTGTAACACAAAATGAGAGAGAAAAGTCTTGATAAAGCTTTGGGCCCAATTTATTTGTTCTAGGCCATGGTTTACATGTGCCTGATTCTACTCTTTATGATGTTGTGAAATTCCGTAATCATGGAACTGACTTATTCTCAGAGAACAGATGCCCACAAGTATTTGGCGCCATTAGCAATGCCTTTATTCATGTATTCATTCATTCATTTGGTAAATATGTTTCAAGTATTTCATGCTACTGAATTCAGTCTGGTGGGGAGCATGGAGTCTGATGGGAAGTGGACAGACAATGTGGCCTCAAAACATCTCTTCATTGTCCAGTGCTTTCTGTCATCTTGTGGCAGTTTTCCGGGGTCCTTTGAGGTAGTGCTGTAGGCAGGTGCCTTTGTAAGAAAAGAAAACATGGGGGATCAGAGTTTAGGTAACTGAGCTGCAAGCAAGGGGCAGACATGCCCAAAGAAATGCTACCAGAAGGCTGAGCGGGGAGAAGGAATTGAAGACCTCTGTGCTGGGAGGCTGAGGAATGCATCCCTGGAGTGTAAACTTAGGAAAGAAGTCGTCTGACCCAAGGAAGGAAGCGAAGATGAGATAACCGTTCACAAAGGTGAGCTCCTGACCATCCAAGAGCTTTTTCCATCACCCTGGAGGAAGCTTTCTACTCAGCCCTCAGGGTTGGGAGAGGAAGGAGGTAAGGAGAGGGAGCACAGTTTGCTGGTTAAAATAGAAGCCAGAGAAGCACCCTTTTAACCAAGTTTGCCTCTTTGTAACCAAGGCAGATTGGAGGAGGCATGCTTTTGGAATAATTTCATAGATAATCCAAACCAGCAACATTTAGGGGAAGGTGGGTGGGACACAGTCCTGATTCTCAGCAGGGGTGAGGGGGGTTAGGAGCAGAGGTCACAAAAAGGAAATAACCCCCTGGCCTCAGCCCAGGCCTTGCTCCAGCTTCAGAGTGGTTGAGGCCTCTTGCAGCAATTCAAGGTTGCCCCACAGCTCACCTCCAGACCGTGCAGACACAAGGTTCCCAATTACTCATTAGCCAGCTTGGGTGCTGGCTTCCGAGTCCCTGTCCTTGATCACAAACACAGATGAAAGCCAAGCCGCTGGCTCTGGGAGAGGCGGGCTTGATAGCTCAGTAGCTATCTCAGCCACTGGCCTTATCAGAGACTGGGACAGCCAAGCCAGGGGAGGGAGGCTGGGCTGTCAGACACTCCTGAGGCCTTTGCAATTGCTCCCTCCTTCCTACCCTATTCCTCACCCAAACACAACCACCCCCAAAAAAACAAAACGAAACATCACTAGTAGAGAAGGGTCTTTAACAGATGGCTTCCAGTACAAAGATTCCCTAAACAGCTTTGGCAAGGACACACCACCGTAACTGATGGGAGAGAAGGAATCCTTCTGGAAGCGCTTTGCCTGGGCCCATGAAATGGACTGCTCTACCCTGACCTCAAGGCAGATTGGGTGCAGGTTCAAGGCATGTCCTTGCCATTCCCAGCCTCTGCCTGCCTTCCTCCTCCCCTCACTCAGGGACACATAGGGAGGTACCCAAACCTGCCCTTGTTGCTCCAAGCCTTTCTCACCCATCTTTCATCGACTGAGATCTTGGAAGGCTAGAAAGCAGCAGGTCCTTTCCTCAGCATTGTCCGAGGGAATACAGTTTGCCACCAGAACTCTCCATTCTTCCACCCCAAACCTGGAACCAATCACCCACATCACCATGCTCCTCTCTTGTCCTTGGGTCTTTGTCCACTGTCCCCTAAATGGGGCATGATACTCTACCTAGGGAAACTGAAGCAGAGGGTAGGAAAGGATTGGTATTTAGAGTCTCCAAAGGTCCCTGTACTAGACTCTCAAGCTTCCTGAGGAATAGCTAATAGCAATAAAACTCCAAAGACGGCTAAATGGTCCGAGCACAGCATAGAAAGTGACAGGAAATCTTCATCCATTCCAATTACTCAACATTCAAGAAACGTTTAAAGTGCCTATGCTGGATGTGCCAACTGTCAAGCAAACGACTGGGGTAGATTCAAAGACCAAAGACCTAGACCCTCGTGTTAACAAGTTCCTAAACTTGCAAAAGAATAATGTAAACAAACAGGATGATAACACCAAGGACTACCATTTATCAAGCACCTACCTGGGTGCTCTATTTTTCACGGCAATCATGTAGGATTGCACTATCATCCCCTTTTACAGAAGTGGAAACTGAGGCTCAAAGAGTGCAAGATCAGGATTCTGGCAAGTTGGCAAGTGGCAGGGCTAGGAATCAGACCCCCAATCTGATGAGCATGACCAGGTAGCGAGAAGAAATATTTGACATTGTGGGCCTCTAGATACTTTCATTTTCTCCTCACTTGGTGTCCAAGTCAGTTTTCTTCTTACCTCCCTTGCTAAGGCAAATACCATACAATGGGTTGGCTTAAACAACAGGAATTTATTGGCTCATGGTTTTTTGTTGTTGTTGTTGTTGTTTAATTTTTTTTTAATTTATTTTTTCTTGTGGGTAAAAATCAAAATTTTCACAATACATACCAATATTTGTAAAATGATATATATATGCATATATGTGCATTTGCTTACAAAAATGTTATTTATATATATATATATAAATATATTTTAAGAGGTGCTTAGATTACCTAAAATATTACATGGAACCCAAGCAAAATGTGGTACATACATACAATGGAATATTACTCAGCTGTAAGAAGGAACAAAGTGCTAACACATGGAATAACGTGGATAAATCTTGAAGACCTTATGTTGAGTGAAGCAAGCCAGGCACTGAAGCATGAACAGTATATGGCTCATGGTTTTAAGACTAGGAAAAGTTCAAAATCGAGGCCTCAGCAAGGCAATGCTTTCTCCCCAAAGACTATGGCATTCTGAGGCTGGCTGCCAGTGATCCTTGGTCCTTGGCTTTTCTGTCACTTGGCAATGCATACACCAGTGGCTGCTCCTTTCTCCTCCGAATCCTGTTGTTCTGTTGACTTCGGCTTTTCTGCCCCCACCCCTCCTCCGGCTCTCTGTGTCTGTCTGAATTCCATTCTGTTTATAAAGGACTCCAGTAATCCAGATTAAAACCCACCCGGATTCAGTTGGGCCACACCTTGACTGAAGTAACAATGGGTTCACACCCACAGGAATGGATTAAGATAACTCCAAGCCACCACATTCCCCCACAGCTTCTCTGCTGCCTCTTTTGCTTACTTACCTTCCCCCTTCTGATCCTGAAGTGTAGATTTGACCTACAACCCCCTTTTCTTCTGTTCCCCTCTTGCTGAAATCAACTCCTGGGGTTTCAGTCATCACCTTTTTACTTATAGCTTCCGCTTCACATCGTGTTCCAGATCGCCATTTTCATCTCTAAATCATTTTGATGCCTAATACCACCTTGGCATTCTCAGGCCACTTTTCAGGATTTCTTTGCTGCTTGCTGGGACTATTCCAATGGCCTGAATCTCCTTTTTCATTTTATTCTTTTCCTGTTCCAGGACTCTTTACCTCTGTCATCTGGATTTTACTTCCTAAACATCTTTTTTCTCACATCACTACCTTACTCAGAAATTTTCAGTGGTCCCCTAATGCCTATAGAACTATGTCCATATGTCTAGAGAACTCTGTGTCTGGGGCCCAGTCTGCTTTCAGACCCTATATCCCATGGCCATGTGCTTTTTGCTCCCTGGGCCCCACATAACACCTCCCCTACCCCTTCCTACTCACTCTTCAGGATATAACCAGAACAGGCATGTTTTATGGAACTGGTTCTGCTTCCCCTGAAGAGATGTCTACCCTCTCTCTCTGAATTCCCATAGCACTTAGTTATTTCGTACCCTTGGGTATTTGCCTTTGGCCTTGCTTTGCGTTTGGTTTGGTGCAGAGAGAAGGTTGAGCCCTGAAGTTTGAATTCTGGCTCAGCAACTTCTTAGCAATGTGGCTGTGGTCCTTTCATTTAAGCCTTTTTCCCCCTCCCATCTGTCAAATGGGCAGAAGACTATAACGTTGCTAAGAAAGTTATGAATAATACATGCCAAAACACTCTACACAAGCACATGATTTGCAGTCATTATCAATATTATTATGCATTTATTTGTTCCTTACTAGAACATACATTTATTGAGATTGGGTCTGACAAGCTTCTATTTATTTTTGCACCAACCCAGTCACTCGCACAGTGGCAGGGATACAGAAACCTTCCTGCCTGGGTTTGTTGAATGCTGGTTGTGCGACCCCGAGGCCTTCCTGGAGTCAGAAACCTCCGCAATCTCCGCTCCAGGCCTTCCTACTGTCTGCCCGTGTCTCCCAGAGCGTCTCAGTATCCACCCCCATGCCATACTTGTTATTTAGGGTCCTTGCATGAAAGAACTCAGCTGTAGGTGGAAATGAATGTTTCAAGCTTCTCGATGGAACAGGAATAGTAAATCACTCTGATGTTGGGATAAAACGCGAGGAAGCCCTGCCTTGCAAACCGCAATTCCCTAAACCTCTCTAAAAAGCGGCCCTGACACCCCAGGAGACCTGGCAGGAGATTCCTTTCCCTCTGTTGCTGGGCATTTGGCTCTTCTAACTCTGGCTGAACCCCAGCAGCTCAAAGGCATATAAAAACTTAAAAATCCCAATGCCCCCACCCTAGATGTGAATGCAGGCTCCAGGCCACATCACTCGTTGCTTTCTTCCTCTATCTTCTAAGGCCGAGTTAAACCCCTCTGCGCCTCCAGGTTATAAATCAGGAAACAGAGTGACTGGGATCTCTGGAGCAGCTTCTTTAAACCATCCTCCCCTCCCTCTTCTGGCAGCTCATCCTAGAATCAAGGCCTGGCATCTCAGGTGGGCGTCCCAGCTAGGGGTGACCCCAGGGAGCCCCGATCTCTGGCCTTTGCAGTCGTGCCAGGGAATGCTTAAGGCCAAGGCCCTTGAGCCTGGGAGGGGAGAACACTGGTTGCAGATGCAAGCTTGCAAGCTTTGATGTTCCGAGCGGGATTGGGAGGCGTGGGAAGGGAGACTTCTGTTCCCTTGAGCTCCCACAAGGCAAAACCTTTCCGTTATCTTAGAGGCCTCAGCATAGCCTAAAGGTGCTGGCTAAAGTCCGTCTTGGCCCAGACAAATCAGGCCAGAACCAAAGAATGCACTTGAATCAAAGTGGAAAATTAGACCGGGTGCAGGGGAGAGCTCTCCTCTCCAAAATATATATGCATCAAAGTGTACCCCTGTCTAGCTGGGACAAGAGCCATCAAAATGCAAATGTGGGTTTTGAGAATGCTAATGTTGGAAATGGAGAACAATACTGAGACAGACTTCTTGGGGCCAGGGAGAGGGCCCCAGGGCAGGATGTGAGAGCCGAGTGGGGGGCAGGGATGAAAGGGGGAAAGGAAGCGGTGTGACAGAGCCTGGAGATGAGAAAACAGCAGGAGTCGATAGAGGTTGAAAAGCTGCCGGGGCCTGACCAGAAAAGGGGAATGCTGGAGAGGATGGGTCAGAGGACCTGAGCCCTGAGCCCTGACCTGAGGCTGTGTGCTGGGAAAGGGGAGGGGGAGGTCAGGGGCACTTCTCTGAGTGGCAGCCCGGCATGGTGGAGAGTCAGGACGTGCCTGGGGTCTGGGCTTGGACTTGAGGTCAAGGCCTAAAGAAACAGACAGAAGGGTCTGTGTTTCTGCAAGGGCTGTGAAGCCTGTGAAACTGGCAAGTGAGGCAGCAAAAGGGCTGGAGGAGAGGTGCTTTGAGAACAGGGTGCTGGGTCAAATCCAGGCTTGGGTGCAGGTGGTCCCCTGAGGGCTGCTTCTTGGCAATTTAGGTGAATCATTTTCTCCCTTTGTGCCTCACTCACTTATCCACAAAATGGAAATCCTTAGTTGCTGGAAGGAATAAATAAGTTAAAACAGTACCTACCACAGGGTAAATGCTTGGTGAAGAAACTTGAGGCTCGGCAAGGCTTGATAACGGCATGCACCTAGGAAGTGATGGAAATGAATGGAATTGATGGACACTGGATTCCGGCATGAACTGCCTGTGCCTGTCTACCAAGCCACACTGCCTGCCTCTCCCAATGGTGGCGTGAGCTGCCTTGTACCCAGAGGTGGAGCGTGTCATCCCAGGGATGTGGAAGAGTGGTCTCAGTTGGGTGGCCAAGAGCCAATGCAGAGGAAGAGGTGTCAGCTACCAATGCTGGGAATGGGTGTTTATTTGGGGGGAGGGTGCTTATGTTTGTCTTCAGGGCTTCGTCACTCACCATGTGACAGCAGTGTCATCTTTATTCTTGGCCCACAGTTAAAGCCAAATAAATAAATAAATAAATAAATAATTGTTGCAAGAGAGTCTCCCCACCTTGGCTGTAAGTTCCTGGAAGGCAAGGATTTGTGCCCCACACATTTTTTTTTATCCTCCTGGGCCTTGTATGGCATTCCATCCATGCTTGTTAATGAGTTCATTCACTTGAAAGTCTCTTTGGTGCCAGGCTCCATGCTAAGTGGAGGGAATACACAGAGGCATACATGATCCCTGCCTCTGGGTATCTCATCTTAGTCTGGTGAATGAATAAAGGAATGAAAGAATGAATGGAAACGGGTGGGAAGGGCCAAGACATTTCGCTAATTGCTTTTTGAACTGGTAGATAGCCTAGAGATATACCCCTCAGATATCCCTCTTACATTTTGGCTGCAGGTCTGAGCCACGAGGACTGGCTTGGTTACATTTAGTGACATTAAGCAGCCGCTGTCCAGGCTTCAGAGCACTGCATTTTCTATAAGAATAGAAAAAAATGATGCCACCGATCTGCTTTACCCAACACACACTCCAGGAATGGAGTTTCCGAGGGAGATGATGGGGTTCCCTGAGTTATTGAAAGTCTCCTGGGACCAAAGACTATCAGGGGCAACAGTGGCAGAAGGTCCTGGGAGCGGAGAGGTTTCTTTGGGTGAAGCTGACTGGTCTACCCGGCAACACACTGCTAATTGGCTACACAGCTGGGAGCTACACAGAGCTCTACTTTTCTGGGTGGAGACTCCCTCCTCCCAGAGGTCAGTGGAAGGGTTCAATGAAAATGCTGAGTCTTGCAAAGGAGGGCAGCTTTGCAAAGTAATTCAAGAGTACACATGCACTTCCTCATATATCTGTGCAAAGCTAATTCTTGGGGATTAATCCCCAGGGACAGGTGATGCATTGCCTCTTCAGTGGAAACACCACAGCCTGAGGCAGCTGAGGAAACCAAAAGTGAAAGAGGCGAAGGGCTTTTCTAAGACTCAAACAGAACAAAGTGCAGGATGGGGCGAGACTGGCCCAGGGCCTAATAGCAGTAACTAGCAGGACTTGAATGAAATGGTTCTGCAGGCTAAGGGACCGCCTACTCACCACACCCTCCTCCACCAGCTTTCCCAGTCAAAGAGTTCATGCTCTGGGCTATGAACTGCCTAAACCACAAGGGGAGTAAAAGAAACCAAGAGCACTCCCTGCTTCCCTGCCCTGGGCAGCTAGCCCAAGAGAAAGGCCAAGATACCCTCCTAGAGACTGTTCAAGGAGGTGAGGACATAGATATATTTAGAGGATAGAGAACCCTCCAGATCCCCATCAGTATTCCGGAATGAGTGTGAGAAAGAGCACAAGCAAGCCTGAACTAAATCTCCTGGGATGTTGGTGGTTGTGGGAAGGGGTAGGTTTTATAATATGCACTTTTTACAAGGAGGAAATGGGGGAGAAATGAGCAAACCAGACTTTGAAAACAGTTCAATGTTGATGAATTCTCTGCAGCTTGAAGACTTCTCGCTCTTCTCCATCATCATCATGACCTTGGACTACCAGTTAGCCTCTTAACATGTCTTCTCGCTTCTGCTCTGGCCTTCCTCTCTCCACTTCCACTTAATTCATGCCCCATGCTTCAGCGAGAAATAGCTTTAAAATACAAACTGGAACATATCCTCTTTCTGCTTACAGCCCTCTAATGGCTTCCCATTGCTCTTAGAATCAGACTGAAATCCTCAACATGTTCTACAAGGCCCTCCTCCCCTTATCTCCTCCCATCTCTCTCTCCACCAGCCTGGGCAGGCTTTCTCTGGTTTCTTGAATATGCAGGCTCCATACCACCACACCCTTTAGAACTCAGTTCAGTTTGTAACTATGTGTGTCCATGGGGTTGTTTGACCGGTAATTGTTTAATTGGATTGACTGTTGGTTTGATCTGGTCTTACCCCATTTGATAGTAAGTTCTCTGAGGATAGTGACTGTGACTAGTTTTGCTCCCTATTGCAGTCCCAGTGCCAGACAGAGTGCCTGGTACAGAGCAGATTGTTCAATAAATGTTTGCTGAATAAGTGAAAGAATAAAGTAATGGAGCCATTTCTTCACTTCATAGATGCTTCATGACTGGAAGGATCTTAGAAGCCATCCAGGCCAGATGAAAGATCTGGGGCTTGGAGGGGAAGTGTCTTGTCAGAGACCACATGGGTTGGCCATCCAGGAGAACTGGGACTTGGTTCTGGATATTACCTCCCCTCCCCTCGAAGTTGATCTGACTCAGCCACCTGGTGGTGGTGATGGTGAGTGGTAGTGTGTGGTTGGGTTGGGGGTGGGACTGATGGTGGCAGGGCCAGCGTCTAGATCACAGCTGAGGGAACGGTTCCCAAAAACCTCTCCCGCCATCTGTAAAACTTCCCTGCATCAGCATCCTTCTTCCTCAGAAATAACCATGGTTGGCTCCCAGTCATGACTGCTTAATACAAAGACACGGCAGTATAAATTATTTTTAAAGAATTATTTCTGCCAGGTTTGGAAATGCATTCTTTTAGTCGAATAAAAAATGTAGGCTGTGCCTTCCACATATGAGACCAAACACCAAAATAAACAAAACATCAAAACAGATGACCAAAATTTTTTTACCAAATGGACACTTTGGTAGAGAAGCCTGGAGGTTGTTTTCGCTAGGCTCACTTTCACCAGTAAGCTCCGGAAGGTGACTGTCTTGTTTACCATTGTTCTCCCTGGCTCATAATAGGTGACCCATGAATATCTGTTGAATGAATAAATGAATGGACCTTTCATTGATCTGGAAAGAGTCCTGGATGGCAGGGGCAAAATCGCAGCACCCGAAGTGCCATATCATATATTCTGGCATTGATTTGCCAGGCTATTTGGCCTATCTCTTAAGAAGGCCTACTATTGTATAATATAATTGTCCTACAGACCCAGAAGGCAGGTTCTAACATTTGTTGACTATCTGAATACAGGTGAGTTATCTGACCTGTCCACACTTCCAGAGTCTTATCTGTTAAATGAATATAATAGGAATAACAATATATTAATAATAACAATAATAAAACCTCTCTTCTTTTCTAGTAGAAGAGACATTAGGTAAATCAATACAAATATAACTTATCAAATTAGAGCCTGGGATATGCATTAGGATGGAAACCCACAGGGTACCATAAAAGAGAATAACAGTGGGATCTAAACCTGTCTAGGGTACAGGGAGGGTCTCTCTAAGAAAGTGCCATATATGCTGAGACCTGAAGGATGCCTTAAGAGGTGACCAAGAGAGAGACTGGAGTTCCAGGTGAAGGGAAGAGCCTGTGCAAAGGCCTGAGGCAAGGAAGAGCTGGGGGAGGGAGGAAGGAATTGTAGCAGTCCAGGAGAGATGGACAAGGATAAGACGGGAAGGGGAGGGAAGCAGAAGATACCCAAAGGTTTAAGAAGGGGGATGACATGATTCCAGGCTGCTGGGTGGAAACTTGTTTGCGACTGAGGAGCAGGAACCAAATCTCAACCTTCCTCCCACTGTTGAGACAGGAGCTAGAACCTCCAAGCCACTAAGGAACTTTAAGATGATCGGGCCCAAACCTCTCTTTTTAAAGATGAGGAAAAGGAGAACTACTATTGCGGCTTAGCTAGGATAACGCAGAAATTGAGCTGTGAACAGTGCGAAAACTCTGCTTTTTGAACAGACTCCAGTTTTGACTCCTCTTTCCTCCACGATGTTGAATCTGTGGCTCCTCTTGCAACTGGGGTGCGCCCAGGCCCGCTGGAAAGCTGGGGAAGCAGCTCCGGAATCTTCCTGCTGAGGCGGGCCCTGGGAGAGCTCGCTCCCTGCCAGGCTTACACTCCGGAATGGAAATTTGGAGCTCAAAGGCCCTGAGGCAGCCTCCTGTGTAGGTGGCTCAGCCCTTTCTTTTTCTTTCCCTCCCAGGCCTCCCTACCTGCCTAAACAAACAGCTAGCACCTCCCACCGTCGCCCCCGCCCCCAGGACAGGAAACAAGCAGTGACAGCTACCAGCCCGCGCCTCTCTCGCGGACCCCAGGGCGGCCTGGCTAGCAACGCGGGGCCGCCGCGCGCCGATTGGCTGCGCCGGGGCCCGAGGCGGAGCGCTCGGCCAATCGGGAGCGCGGGCCGGCCGGGCCGCGCTGGGAGCGCTCGCGCCGCCGGGAGGCCGTGGGGAGCGGGGTTTTACATGCCTGTGGTATTTGCTCAGAGGGGCATGACCACTCTGGGCAAGTCTTTAAATGTGAGTCAGCTTTCGGCCGATCCCTGGGAAAAATTCCTTCGGTGTTGTCAGGCAGGGCTCGCTCGCTGCAGCTTTTTTTTTTTTTTTTTTTAACAATTCAAAAGGGCTAATCCCTCTCAATGGGGAAAGACACTCGGACCCTGTCCCCGGCCCCCCCCCCTGGGAAGAGGCCGCGGGCAGTGCGCGGGGGGCGCTGGGGCCGCCGGAGGTGGGGCAACCCCCCCCCCAGGTGGCAGCCCCCTAGGAAGGTCCAGGAAGGCCGGGGCACCTGCCCCCGCGATGCCCCCCCCCCGTCTTCAGCAGAGCACAGAGCGCCCCCTGCAGTTGTGCGGCATCCGCGCCTTGCCTCTGGGTAGCGCCT
>JAKSZT010054552.1:16073039-16189511 GCA_026826555.1 Tolypeutes matacus
GTCTCAACTTCCACATCTGTGAGATGAAGATGTTGGTCTGGGAGAGTCCCCGTGCTATGAGCAGAGCTACACGAGGCCATCTGACCTGCCCCGGCCTGGAGCTTGTGGGTTTGGGGTAGATGCATCCCTGTGACTTGCCAACCTGTTCCATGCAACTCGGAGGATGCTCTGCTACCTGCCCCGTGTTGGCTCCCACATCTCATCTCAGAGATTCCCAGCAGATAGGAGTGTGAAAAAAGACCACAGAAGGTCCAGGGCTGAGGGCAGTGGACAGGGGCTGGTGCAATTTATGTGAATTTGACTTTAAATGAACATCTTGTGCAAAAGAAGAAGCAATTTGTCCCCTGTTAAGGTGAGTTAATATCTTAGGCACTTTTGGTAATAGGACTGCAATACTTTGAAGACCAGATTTGCTCACAAGGTAGCAAGTTACAAGAAGGGTTGTGGGGAGAGAGGCTGTAGAATCTGGGCCTGAGAATCTTTTAAGGATAAGGCAGGAGCCACACGCCTCGTTTGAGGGGCCTTGAAACCCAGGCCAAATGCAACCCTCGGAGCCTTCTAAATCAACAAGAACCAAGGAGCCCTGACCTTCGCATGTGAAAAGGATGGTCTGATAAAAGGAGCTTCCGCTTGGCTGCTAACTGCTAACTCAGGTGCAGTGGGTGAGGGGCAGGTCCCTAGCCTCTTGTCCGGCTCCTTTTCATCTGCTGCAAGATGAGGAATTAGACTAATGGACCTCTAAGAGTCCCTTCCAGGTCTGATACTCCATGATTAAATGGAGCGATGTCAAGTAATTAAGACCACAGAGCACTGGGGGTGTTTTTGCTGTCGTTTTATATAGATGAAGGCAATCTGAGAGCTCCTCAAACTCTGTGAGTGGTTGTAAATCAGGCTGTCCACTGCCTGCCGTCTGAGACAATAACAGGGCATCTGTGTGGTGATGGGGTTTCGCTGTGGCCTGTGAATGAGTATTTTATTTATCCTGTTCCTACAGTCAGCTCCTACCTTGGTTTTGCAGCCTGAGCCAGCCACTGTTCTCACTCTGCCTTGGTTTCCCCACTTCAGTTTGCCTTTTCCAGCATCCTGTGCTTCAGATGAATTGCATTTGCCAAGTTCGGCTTAGCCCTGGAAACGGGACTGCAAGTTTGGAGGAAGGAAAACAAGAACCAGATTGGTTCATGTATACAATTTCAGAAATAGGGAAGGCCATCTAGGCCATGATAAGGAGGCTCAGACAATCATTATATACTGTTTTAAAAAAAGAAAGAGAGAACCCCAAAAATCTGCGGGAAACCGTGTTGCCTAGTGGAGTTTGGTTCTGCTTGGGCAGGTCGGGGAAGGCTTCAGAGCAGGTGACATCAGGGAACATACTTAGGAGTGAGAGGAGTATGTCCTGCAGTGAGAAACATGTCCAGGCTGAGGGTGGGGCATAAGCAGGGCCGAGAGGAACGGGCATGCAGAGTGGGGCTTGGGCCTCCTGGGAAAGGCCAGTCGCCAGGTGTGTTGGGAATACAGGGTGGCCAGGTAAGGAGGCAGACCTGGAGCCGGAAAGCAGGATTCTCAGTGCCATGGGAAAGAATTTGAACTTTATTTCGTAGGAAAGGAAGAGCAATTGCAGGGTTTTATATAGGCAGGAGATCTCAGTGGTGAAGAACATTGGTTTTCAAACCTCAGGTTATGCCGTGAAATCTAGGTCATGCCCAACGTCTTTAAAGTGGAATGGATGAGTATAGAATGGATTAGAAAACATTCATGCATACTGTATATGCAGGTGATAAGGGTAAATATTATTTCATGAAAAAAATGAACGTGTGTGTGTGTGTGTTCGGGGTTGTGGTTTGAAAGGTGTGTCTTACTGTGGGTCATGGTTAAAAATAAATAAATAAAAGCCTGAAATCCACTGGATTTGCAGATCTTTCAGGCCACATCAGGCAGACCAGGTTGGAGGGAGAGAGACAGGAAGGGCAAACAGAACAGGTGCCCTGCATTCCCTCCCACTTCAAGTTCCTGAGGATGGAATTGCTTAACTTTTAAAGAGAGTTAGCGGGTCTCATCCAAGGCCTCCCCCGTGAAGGAAAGGTGATTATATTAGCCCTGCAAAGTTGGAGGAGACCGTTGAAGTATTTGGTGCCTGCCCCATTGGCACGGCACTCTGCCCAAGAGTGCCTAAAATAGTGCCTTTCCTCTGGGTCAGTAGTTGGAACTTGACTCCTTCCAGTCTCTACCACAAACCCACACAAACCTGGGACAGATCATGACCCTGTGACTTAAAAACCGTGGTATTTCTCCATTCTCCCAGTGATACATTATGCAATTATCATTGATGTCCAGACATCAGTTCAGTGAGGATGGGAGACTCTTTGGACCAGAAAGGACTAATAAAGGTCCCTGTCATCTTAACCTACCGCACCATCCTCCACACATGAGCAAAGGCCTTCCATCTAAAGCACCCGAGAAGGCTATTTCGTCATCTCCCATGCTCAGTGATCCCAGGGTCTTAACACACATGAGTGTAGGAACCCATTGGAGATAATGCAGTTTCCTCTTGATGTAGTCACAGCACATTCCTCTTCTGCTGTATTTGAAAAACTGGAGAGCAGCTGGCTACCATCCACCCTGCAGTACACCCAAAGCTTTAGTTCTAAAGGACTCGGTCCCTTTGCTTTGCAGAGTCCAGCCACGTGGAGAATGCTGCTCCCTCGCCGTAATAAATGTGAGTCCGTCTGTTTCTTTTTGGGGAGATGGGCACTGTGCAGGCATGACTGCCTCCTTTGCACACCCAGGCCCTCCTCTCCCCCTAGCCCTACCCAAACCAAACCCTACGCCCGCCCGTGTGCTGATACCTGCTCAGTTCACACTGCTCCAGGCACCATAGCACTTGGTTACACCTTCAGGGCAAACATACCCACACTTCTCTTTGGACTCTTCTGGTACCTAATCCATTACAGCAAGAACAGCCTGCCATAGTCTGAAAGCCGCTATGTACCATGACCTGGGCTACACTTTATATAGTCAGCACAACTCGAAAAGGTTTTTTGTAATCTCTCTTTTACAGATAAAGGAACTCAGGCTTGGATGGTGTTTAAAGCTCCACATCTAGTTAATGATCAAGTTGGACTTCAAGACCATATTTCCTTTAGATTGGAATGCCATGCTTTGACTCCTGAGACACATTACTTCTCACTACTTCCCTGGATCCCCTTTGGTAGTTTCCTTCCACAAGAGCTAGGGAATACCTCCTCTCCCTATTCTGTGTTAGAAAAATCACAAAAATCCACTTACCCCTATAGAAAGAAGGTCTAAATCAAATTTAGTTTTACACTGGGACTCATACAGAGGGAGGAGTTCCAGAAATCTTTCTGTGTAGATGCTTGCCTTTTGACAGATTCCCTGGCTGTGAGAAATGGTTGTTCTAGGGTAGGATGGGGGAACAGAGGGAAGGAAAGTGCCCAGTCCATCACAGCTCCAGCCCTAAAGAAGCGTGAACTAGGAACCAACCCTGTGTTCCACTGCACCCATCCCACACCCGTTTCTTCATCTCTTATTCATTCCTTAGTCACAGCTTGGCCTCCCATCCCCACCTCCCTTTAGGCATTCACTGCTGTGTCAGAAACATCCATCAATCATTCCAGAAATATCGGAGTGGATCTTTATCAACTACCTTTGTTGTGAGTAACACCACTCATCACAGAACTAATGATCCAAGACCTGGGAAGCAGAGACTTCTGTGGTCAAGGATAAGACCAGAGCTAGCCACGTGCAGAGGGAGTGTGTGAAATGGGAGAAGTAGTCACATTTACAGCTGTGACGCTGGGAGACCATCCTCTTGACCAGTGTGGGACCCCTGTCCGAAATAGCAGTGCTTTCCCTTTTTCCCTTTGCTTGGAACTAAGAATCAGAAAAATCCCTGAGTGGAAAGGTTCTAGGGGATTGCCTAGTCCAGCCTCTCCCCTATGATGCAGGAAGTTGCACTACAGATTCCCTCAGGATTTCTCATCCAACCTCTCCTTGAATGCTGCCACGTATGAGCTAACTTGGTATTTTACACGGACTACCCACTCCATTTTTGGAAAGCTTTATTTGCTAGGCAGTTCAAATAATTCTTTATCAAGCTTGATCCGATTCTCCAATAATTCTACCCATGGGTCCCGGTTCTACTTCTTGGGGTGACATAGAAAAGGTCTAATCCCTCTTCCATATGGTAGTCCAGATATGATGTCTTTCTTAGTCTTCTCTTCCCCAGACTGAACATGCCAGTTTTACATTGTGTTACGATTCTTGATAACATCAATCTCACTTGTAGGGCATGCTCGAATACATGAGTGAATAGTGAGCTTTTACCATGTGTCGAGCCCCCGTGAATATCTTATCTAAGTCAATTCTCATGTCCAGCCTGTGAGCTAAGAACACCTTCCATTTTACAAAAGAGGAAACTGAAGCTCATTGGGTTAGGGGTTTAAGCCAAGGTCACATAGCCAGGAATCGACAGAACTGGCACATTAACCTGAGCCTTTTACCAAACATGTGCATTTGAGTTTTACCAGGGCAAGGACAGTACAAGACATACAGGATTCAGGTCTTATCCTTAACTAAATATGGTCATTGAGAAGAGATGATCTGAAGCTCTGCAGTCTAAGTCTTACTTGCTAGAGCCCTCTTCTCCGCCTGCCTCTCCCCGACCTGATTTCTAGCTATAGCTTGTAACAAGATTCAGGATTGCCTTCCCATTTTTGCAGATAGAAAAACAGCCCAGAGAGGTTGACTTGTAGATACCGTGTCAGAATCAAAATTGAATCTCCAAATCTCAAAGACAATTGTTTATATACATAAGCAGATCACATTGCTACTTTCACAGGGGTAAGCTTAGAGTGGAAACTATTGGAGACATTTGTCACTTTTCCATAATATTTTTGGAATACCGGAGCCCCCTGGTGGCCAAAATAATAGCGGGACGGTGTCCTTGGGAAAGTCAGGCAATGATTCAGAGATTTCCCGCCAGAGCTCCCCTAGTGATCTCTGGGTTCACTTTGGGGACACCCCTTTTCCATGTGTCTTATCTCTTCCTGTTTCCATGGAGGGTTCCTTGCTTTTTGCACACCCTCCCTTCTTTCCCTCTCAAGTTCCTCTCTGCATCTTCCTCTCCAACCCCAGCTGCCACCCCCTGATACCCCTGGAATCTCTCTGCCCTGCAAGCCTTTGGCCTCAGAGGACCCTTTCTGAAATCTGGCCAGTTCCCCTGTGGCAGGTGCTGAGCGACAGCTGCTGCCTCTGTTGCTTCAGTAAAGTGGAATTCAAATCCCTAGTGGGTGTTTAGAGCCTGCAGATGGATTAGCTAATGATGCCTGTTCATCAACAAGCATTTGCAGAGTCCTGCTAAGCATGTGGGTTTGTTGATCCTCACCCAGGACCAAGCTTTCTGGAAAGAGCGGTTGGGTGTCCTCTCAAGGAGCTGACCACACACACATCACTTGGTGTCTTGGGTTGGCCAACTGTCCAGAGCAGATCCATTCTAAGTGTCTGTGTATAGCCCTCCAAAGTCTGCCTTCCTCATTACAGTTTGCATGGAAAGTTCTGTCTTCCCCAGGTCCATGTCACACAACAGTCAACAGCAAATAAAGACCCAGAAAATAGTTATTCAACATGTGGATAATTGGGAGTTGATCCAGAAACAGATGCTACACCAGTGGCTTTAATGGACTTCAATTGGACCAAATAAGGGAAAAGGAAGCTAAAAGAGGGTAGGACATTTTGGCTAATATTCTGGGCATAATCACCCTGGCATTTAGCACAGTGAGATAATGGGGCAGTATAACACTTAGAAAGCACTTTGGACTCCTGAGAAAAAGACCTTCTATAAAATGAACTGGTGAGTTTATTACACTGTAGTGCATAACAATTAGTGGCTTAATCACAGGGCAATGGGGTGAGACAGGCCAATTCATTACCCTTATGCCACCGACAATCAGGAAAACCCTCCACAAGATCTAGAGTATGTTGCAAGAGGGTGGCCAGGATTGAAACTGAGTGCAGTGCCTCTTGGCTTGTTAGAAAGTGAAGCCAGAAGGAGGGCTCTGGGGGAGAATCACAAAAGTTTGGAAAGCTACAGGTTTCTATCATCTGAAGAAGACATGGTAGAGAAAATGGAGCTGGCTAGAGAGGGCAGTCCACTACTTAGCACAGTCCAACTCAGTGAAGATATCTGGCAGTATTCAACTGGATTTCTACTTCTACTACCAACCCAGCAAGACGGAGTAGCCTTTGGATTAAGCCAGATGAATTTAGGTTCCTAACTATAAGGATTAGGGTAGTATTGGAAAGCGTCACCATGACAGGCTGCAGAATTCCCTTCTCTCTAGATTCTAAGAAAATGCCGATGAGTCTTTTCGGAAGCCAATGGGTGTATGTGGGTGAGGCCCTACCTCAAGGATAGATGAACTGGCCTCTGGGGAGGTCCTTCCCAGGACTGCCATTCCAGTACCTCCTTAGGCTTTTGTTTTCTAGCATCTTAGGGATTTTTAAAGTACATCACTTCGAGGGATTTGTAGTGAAAGAGCGATGCTGGCATGTGTGCTAAGTCTGTCATCTTAATCCAATTTCTCTCAACAGACTACGTCCTTGCCCTTTATCACCTCCTGCCAAGGCACAGGCATTCTGCTACTTCCTAGCTCTTAACATAACTTACAGTGCTGTAACTTTGTCATTCCACCAAAACCCTTTACCATAAAGCCGGTACATGGTTTAAATAATATTCCCCCGTGGTTCACTGTGTGTGCACTGACCATGGTGTCCTTTTTAATAGACCTGTCTGCACTGATGCAGTCAGTTCTCGGTTCTCACACTAAGCTTTTGGGCAGAGAGCCTGGCCCATGTCTACTAAGTGTGCTTTGTTTAGCAGCTCATTCCAAAGTCAGGTGCTAAATAAATTATTTTTTATAGTGATCTCGATGGCATCATTAAAAGCACACTGGACTGGGAATTAGGAGACCTGGTTTAGTATGTGCCCTACCACCGATTAACTTTGTCACCCTGACTATCTCACTTTGTTTCCCAAGCCTCAGTTTCTGAAGTCTATGCAAAGAGGAGATTTGGACCAGATAATCTTGAAGGGCCCCTCCAGCTCTGAAATTGTCTTCATTTATATTGATGCCCTCCTCCGAAGAGACTGAGAGTTCCTCAGGGACTGTAGTGTCCCCGGAGTGCACAACCGGACTCTGGTCCTTGAAGGCGGGGGTAGGGAGGGTAGGGGGTGGGAGAGAGAGGGGCTGTAAGGGGGTAGGGAGGGGGGTGGACTCAAGTATCTGTGGATGGGTTAATCATATCCAACCACTTTAGAAAAGCTCCCAAAAGAAAGTGAAATGATACTTCGAGAGTAAAAAGCACTGAAAAGGGGCAGGAGAGACTGATTGTCCTTCCGCCACCACCTCTTGTTTGCATGCCTACTGTGTGCTAGCGGATCCTTAGCCTCCATTCAAAAGGAACTGCTGAAAATTCTTAGTGACAGAAAGCAAATTACGGATTACCAGGAGCCAGGGTGCGGGGAGATGAGGGAAAGGGGAAGGGGGAGTTATTGCTGAATGGGTGCAGAGTTTCTCTTTGGGGCAATGAAAAAGTTTTGGTAATGGGTGGTGGTGATGGTAGCATAACATTGTGAGTGTAATTAACACCATCCCTGAATTTACACTTGAAAGTGGTTAAAATGGGAAATTTCATGTTGGATAATAAAATTACCCAATAAAAATTTAAAAGGGGGAGGGTGAAAAATAAAGATCTGCTGAAAGCCCATCAGGGGCCTGGATCTAGAGGAGGAGAAGAACTCAAAGAGCTGCACATGCAGGCTGGTGCTCATCACTCTCGTAAGAGTTGGGAGAATTTTTCATTCTCACGACAAGATAGGATTTATGCTTTTCTATGAAAATGTTCATGTAAATGCAAAAAAAAAAAAAAAAAAAAAAAAAAAGGCTAGAAAGTTTGGGCATGAGGCCGAGGCTTTTGTGAAGGGTAAGATTCCTCAGCTGTCATAAATATCAATGGAAGGGAAAACAGGTGGTGAATCCCTGCTTTCCTTACACGTATATTTTAAGTGGCTCATAAACCCCCTCTGTTCTCCCAACCAGCAAGTCCTCACGGTGTTTTAATGCTCACTGCTTAGAATGACAGAAACTTTTTTCCAAACCAAATGGGAGCATCACTCTGGTAGTGGTTGCTGGTGTTTTGGGTAAATAGACTGGCTCTCGGAGGCTTGCTTGGGTCCTAATTCCCTTACTCGGATAACTGACGGAGAGGCTGGCTCAATTTCCTGGACTCGATTGACTTAGATGCTGTTAATGGAAACGTGCCTCATTTTATCTCTGATAACCGAGCCCCAGCATAAAGGAGTTGCATTTGCCAGGCAGGCAAGGTGGGAAGTCTTGGCAGCAGCTCTGGGCGAAACCAGGAAGAACATGATGAGGCCAATTGAAAGAGAATGTCACTGGTTCCTAAGGAGGGGGTGCATGTCAGAGGAGGAGGGCCTTTGGGGGAAGCCTTCTCATGGAAGGGGAGAGGGGGTCACAGAAAAGGGGGCACAGGACCCACAGAGTCCCCAGGGAAGGGAAGGGCTCTGAGAAGTAGAAAGGGGTATAGAGTGAGGACACAGATTGTTCTATAAGAAATTAGAACTAGCAGAGTTAGAGGCAGATGGTAAAGCAGGCTCTGCAAGCCTGGGATGATTCTGCTCACCCTGAGATGGAGGAGAGAGAATTAGGGAACTCAGAAAGACCTCCCAGGCCAGCGCCCTCATTTTACAGGTGAATAAACCAGCGCTGATGCCAGGGTAACTGAGAAGGCAAGACTTTTTTTTCTAGCAGAGGGATTTTTAGTACAGCAGTATGGTTTAGGGGGGAAAGCATGGGATTCTGAGTTAGAAAACTGGTACTGCACTTACCAACTGTGGCCTCGGAGGATAATAATACCTTACCTCTTGGGGCTCTTGAGAGAAGTAAACAAGGAAATATATGTGAAAGCCCCTAGCACAAAACATGGCACTGTGCCTCCAAGTACCCAGGAATAGTCAAACCCCTCCGTTATGATTACGATCAAACCTGCACTGCTATGAGAGTGGCTCAACAAGCATTAATCAAGCGATTGCTCTGTGCCAGGCATACTCCTGCTCTACAACAGGCACTCAACTAATTATTAAGATATTAGCCTAATGAATAATAGTATAAAAACAAACAGTTATGCTTTAAAGAAATAATAACGGCAGTGGTGATGACAACTTGATAATTAAGTGTTGGTCTAGCTGCTCTGGACACAAGAGACGAAATGAGGGGAAGTGAAAGGAAAAGTTCTTTAGGGACCTAGCCCTAGAGTTGGCTTTAGTTTTTGACAGCAAGTGATCTGAGTAACAGGAGCCCTGTGTGGTCATTCATCACTCATTCATTCATCCTCTGAGCAAACAGTTATTGGGGGTTTACAACAAGCCAGTCACTTTCCTAGGAACTGGAGATGTGGTGGGCAACAAAAACAAGGTCTTTTCCCTCAAGGAGATTGCATAGTGTAGGCAATAAACAAACAAGGAAACAGACAACATATTGTTAGGTAGACTTAGGAAGAACAATAAATCTGGGCCAGGGAATAGAGAATGGTGGGAGTGGGTAGATATCTTACAAGGGGAATGCCTCTCTGGAGAGGGAACACGTGAGTAGAGATCTGAATGAAGTAAGGGAGATGGCTTTGTGTTGGGGATTGGACCATGCCCCCTGCAAAAGACATGTTCAGCCCGCGTTACTGAAGGTGTAGGTCCATTTGTCCAAAGGACCCTTGAAGAAGCTATTATTAGTTAAGGTGCAGCCTCATTAGTGAATGAGATCCTCAGAGATCCTATTTTGGATGAGGTTAAGTTGAATCAGGGAAGACCTTAATCTGTACGACCAGAGAGGAAATACAGATGCAGCCAGTCAGAAGAAACCAGAAGTCAGTGAAAGCCAGAAATCAGAAGAAGCCAGGGAGGAGAGATAGCTCGCCACATGCCAGAGGACTGCCATCACCAAGATGCTACCGACTTCGGGCGAAAGCGTGGCCTTGCTGACATCTTGATTGTGGACTTCCAGCCTTGCAAACCATGAGACATACAGGCTCATTGTGTAAGCCAGCCCATTGTGTGGCACTGGCCATAGCAGCTCTGGCCAGCAGAGATGCCATGTGTTTGCCGTGGGGTGAATTCCAGGCAGAGGCTGGATGGGTTAGGGTTAGGGTTAGGGTTAGGGTTAGGGTTAGGTTAGGTAACACAGAGGGTTAGGTAACACAGAGGCCAGGTGTTGGGAATGTGGTATGACACATGGAACGTGCTCCCGGTGTGTGCTGCGCAAATCACTAGGGGAATGAAAAGGCGAATGAGGAACCATCAAGGAGGGCAGGTCACATGGGAGCGACAGATGCACACATAACTAAGGTGACACCACTCAAGATAAAGTAAGTGATCTTCTGCCTGAGCAAAGTGCAATGGGAACACGGATGAGAGCAATTGGGGTGACCAGTTGGATTAGGGTTGGCTTCTCAACATGGCTACCTTTCCTACTGGGCATTAATTTGCCTGGGCACCTCCCATCTGCCCAAAGTAAGACCCTTATGCCCTCACCAGCAGCCTGGTAAATGCTAACTGAATGGGACAGGGCATTTTCTTACCCTGTGGGTTACAGGGTAAAGTATATGCAATCCTGAGAGCCAGAGGCCTCTGAACCAACGGCTGGAAGACCAGGAGCAGAGGGGAGGAAGAGTGGAGCTAGGCTTAGAAAAAGAAAGCAGCTTGGCTTGGCAGGAGTCTCTCTGGTACCGGGACCCCTTGGGGTTTTACACCGGGGCCGGGGCTGGGCTCTTCTGCTTAGCACAAGCCCTGGCAGGAGGCTTCGACTTGCCAGGGCTGAAAGGAGCCTGGACCCTGTCATTGAGACCATCCAGCCAGGCTCTCTCTGTCCTTTGTCAGGGCCCGGGAGGCTCTGTATCATTACTCCAGAGCATTCCGCTTCCCTCCAGCCTCATTACGCAGTACATTAGCTGTGGGAACTAAACCCATTACAAAAAGGAGGGGGTGGAATTGGCACACGGGGAAAGAAGCCTTCTCAGATCAAGCTAACAACTTGTGCCTATTAACTAAAGAAGATCATTAGAAAATTCCCATCTCCTCCTCTTCTCTCCCCCTGCCTTGCCCCCACTCCCATCACTCGCCATGTCAGATGTGGAGAGACCAGGGCTCACTCGTGCATTCCTGTGTCTCGCACACACACCCAACCTCGTGCATTTGCCTGTGTCTCGCATGCACACCCAACCTCGTGCATTTGCCTGTGTCTTGCATGCACACCCAACCTTAAAGGGGCCTTCCTCCAGGCTCTGTGGAAGAGGGAGCTTGGTTTGGCGATGAGGAATTGCTTTGATGTTGAGTCAGATTTTAAATGAACAGGATGGTTCTGCCTGACTTGGTGAAGACAGTGACTGAAATGAGTCCCGCTTCATGACTATTTGCTATCAGCCTGTAAGAAAATAGAGAAAGGAGGAAGATTTTATTTCTACTGTTCAATAATATAAACGTTAGAGCTAGAAGGTTATTTTGTGATTAACCAATTTAAAGCTATTTTAAGTGCCACTGAGGCCCAAAGAGAATAAGTGACATGCCCCACAGCTAACAAGGGCTCCCTAGGGAAGCGGCTGTGGCTCAATCAGTAGGGCTCCCGTTTATCATATGGGAGGCCCCGGGTTCGGTTCCCGGGGCCTCCTGGTGAAGGCGGGCCCACCCGCACGGCATGGTTAGCTGACCCAGGGAGCACAAGCAGCAAGGGGGCGATAAATGAATAAATAAATAAAATCTTAAAAAAAAAAAAAGGGCTCCCTAGATCTCCTGCTTGCAAGTCTGGGGTTCTGGCTTTTCCAACAAGCTTCCTCCATTTGGCTCATTTTTCCTTTAGCTTTCTGATTGCCTTCCCCCTTCCTTGGCTGTGTTCCCCTAGGGGTTGGCTGGCATCCTCAAAGAAACCCAGTAAGGCACCTTTAGTGTTTGGCCATGGACAGAATTTTGAATATCCACAGTTGCTCTTCTCCTCTTCTTCATGTTAACAAAACCAACAGATGACAAAACCTATACAAAATGTGGTTCATGCCACTGGTCTCAGGATAAAGTTCTGACTTGGCTTTCTGTGTCTCAGTCCCTGTCCTAACTGAAATAGGAGAAACCTCCCAGCTCCATTCCTTACTCTATAGCTTTCCCACACACATTTCCATCCATTGGCGGCCTCAACTCAAGCCATGACCTGGTGGAAGATGTCTCCAAGCCCATGTGCGCCTGCTCCCCTCCGAATGTGCAGGCTCAGTCCAACACTGTGCAATTCAAAAGGGGGGATGTGGAGAAGCAAACCGGGGTGTGGCTCTCCACTGCCTTGTAGGTCACTGGAGGAAACCTGGATTGGAGGAATTTCAGAAGCTCAGCCTTGCTGGTTGTGTGGGATACTGAGAAAAGATATTCTCTTCCTCAAATCAAATCAGAGTCCTTTTTCATGTGTGTGTTTGTGTGTGTGTTACTAGACTCTATAAAAAGGTCTGATTAGCATTTTCTTTGCAGTTGTTCCTTCTCCATCCCAGCTGCACCCATTGTGGTCAACAAAGCAGAATTGGTGCAATAGCAATTCAGAAGAGCAGCTGAAAGGGAAAGGAAGAAAACACAAGGGAATGGGTTTTCCCTGGAGTTTGAAGAAACCCCTCCAATTAGAGAGAGAGAGGAGATGAGATACTTGAAGGGAGCAGACAAAAAGATTCCCCCAAAAAAGAATCCTGAATTAAATGAAAAAAGGGAGAAAGGTGACTCAAACTACCTACACAGAGAAATAGAGGACCAAAACAAAATGATGACAACAACAACAAAACACACACACACAAAAAACCACATGTAGAAAAATGAAAAAAAAAAAAACAAACAAACAAACAAAAAAAAACAATCAAAAACACTGAATAGCATAGAAAAGGCAAGAGTTTAAGGAAATGAAAAGGCAGAGATGGCAATTTATTTATCGGTTGCCTTCCCCTTGTTTTTCTTTTTATTAGTGCTTCTTTTAATATTTTTTCTATTAGAGGGAAATGAGGAAATTACCCTATTCTTCAGTCCTACTTTATCGGAAGAGACATGGATGCTAACCTTTGAGTGACTTGTACAGTGGAGTTAGGGCTGACCTAACCATCCTTGCTTTGGGCCTGTTTCTAGATTCTTCTTCTAAGTTCCCCCCTTGACTGTAAGCACACTTCCTTTCTGCCTAGCTGCTCCCTCCTTCCCTGCATGTCAATACCTCTTCCACATCAGTGGAATTTGGGGCACTTAATGAGGCCATGCTGGATAAGCACATAGAATTCAACAGAGTAAAGGTGGTGGAGAAAGTATGGACCACGTTCTTGACAATGATTCTTTGGGGCCTTTAAAAAGGATGTATGCAAAATGTTGGGGTGACCGCTGGCTTTTATAAGCTAATGTTGCCCCTTGAAATTACCTAATTGGAACTGAAATCTCTCCAGCTGGCACTCAGCCCCAAGGAGGGTGTTCTTGGAAAGCTTCATCTATTTTGAGACTTGCAAGAGATACAAGGGGATGCCTTCTTTACTGGGAAGTGTCAGGACAGCAGGCCATGTTGGGGACATGGCACCAAAAGAGAAAGCCACTAGCAGGTAGGAAGGGACTTGGAGTGACAGGCAGGCTCACCCCCCTTCTGCTATTCTATTTGCAGGGTCCAACAATGACCCTAACTAAGCCTTGTCCTTTTAGTGTCCAGGTCATCTGTTCACTGAAAGAACATCGTATCTTTTACACAGTTAAGAGTTGAAGACCTAGAGTCAGACAGACTTGGTTTTGAATTTCAGCTCTACCACTTATCAGCTAAGCAAACTTGAGCAAGTTACGGTCTCCTCTAAGTTTCTTCATTAAAAAACTCAGGGTGCAGTATATGCCACAGAGAATTCTGTGGTGATTGTTGCAATGCCTCTAAAGTGTCAGGCACATAATATGGTCTCAATAAAGTCTAGAAATTGCACATAATGGCCCAAGAGGCAGGAGATCTGGTGTTGAGATGTATGGGTTCAAAGCTGGCTTTGTCACATCCTAGCTGTACTTAGCCTCTCTATGCCTCAGTCACCTCATCAACAGAATGTGGCTAAAATATCTGCCTCATTTTGTGAACTAAATTAGATAATTAGTATAAAAAGCACGGTACATATTAGGGAGATAAAACACAGTGATGTTTTCCCCATCTACAAATAGACATAGCACTAGATTTCTATGAACCATTCCAACCCTATGGTCAGATAAACTTTTTATTTGTATGATATCTCAGTGTTTCAAAAATATCTAGCTAATAATAGAGAATTGAGTTTCCAGAGCTTCCCCAGAGTAGACTATAGAAGTCCCTGTTCCTTGGTCACCCTTTGCCCACCTCCTTTTAGCCATCAGTTCATTGAGCTGGCACTGGCTTAGACAAATAGCAGAGACCCCCAAGAAGAAGACATCATCCCTGCACTTGGTGACCCTCCAGTCTAGGTGAAGACAGAGGCTATCTAGATATGCAAGAAAAAGATGAAAGTTAAAAAAGATAAAATTACAGGGCAACATCCCAATAAGTTCAAATTAATGTGGTGATTATATAGAATTGGGGTTGGGCGCTGGGGTCAGATCTTGTGTTGAGTTTAAATCCTAGCTCCGTCACTTAGTACAGTGTGACTTCGGGCACATTCCTTTACCACTGGCTGAGTCTTGGTTTCCTCTTCTGTATAATGTGACTTTAAAAGTGGAATAGTTCTTGTGAGGATTAAATGAGATCATCCATGTAAAGAACTAAGCAGAGTGGCTGGTGTAGAGTAAGCACTTACAGTGTTAGCTATTATTATCGTCACTGTTACTATTATTATCATTGTTATCTGAGAAGCCCTCTCAGAAGAGAGATGCTAAGGACGGGATTTTGAAAGAGGGATTGGGGGGGGAGGCGTTGACAATTAGGAGGGGACCTGGGAAGTGCTCAGGCTAAGGAAGCATGCTCATTTGAATCTCCTGTAGAGGACCGCAGCATATATAGATTTGAAAAGCTTTCCAGGTTGTTCTCACATGTGGCCAGAGTTTCTATGAGAACAAGTCAGTCACATGCAAGATTCAATAAGTGCCTGGACCACCAGGCAAAGCCTTGGGCTGCCTGGCTTCTGGTTCTGGCTCTGCCCATAACTGGTTGCCAGCCCTGGCAATTACATCACCTCACTGGATTTCAATTCCTTCATTTGTAAAACGAAGTGGGTCAGTCCTAAGTGGTCTCTATGTCTCTTTCCAACCCCAGTGTCCACCGATCTTAAATGACTTTTCTTGGCTGGACCAGAATCCATGTCTGGGCATCATTACTCCTCCTTCCATTCTGGTTCGTCTTCAGGATGATTTTCTCAAGGCAACAGGATCTGGAGGGAGCCCTCTGGGTTTTCCCACCACACCCACTTGGGCCACTGCGTGGTTTAGACTAGTTCACTCCCCAATCTGACTTGGCCTCTCCCTGGTGTCATGGAAAGAGGCCAAGTTGGAATGCAGTGTGCAGAGACTCAGGTGACAATCCAGGCACTGGCTCACGGAGTGACTGGGAACTTTATAATTGTGTAACTTGGGGCTCCTGATAATAATAATCGCTAACATTTCTTGAGCATTTACAACATGTCAGGCACTGTACTAAGAGCTTTAAGTGTATTATCTGGTTTAATCCTCACAATAGCACAAGGATGTTGGCACGGTTACTCCCGTTTTATAACTGTAGATGAGGAATCTGAGACTTAAAGAGATTACATAACTTGCCCAAGATCGCATAACTGGTACTTGGTAGAGGCAGGACCCAGGCTGGGTCTGCTGGGCTCTAGCCTCAAGGCTTTTCTCTACGTGGCGCCATGTTATCCCCTGTCAGTCACAAATCACCCCAAGGGTGATCCCACAAGAAGGATACAGGCTCAAATCCTCATGCATGAGGCACTGGATTTCTTCTGTTTGATCCAAAGTGGTCTGTAGAAGCCATTTGCTTCATCTGCTTATAGACCCAACCCAAAATGCTCCCTACAGACCTTCCAATCTCATCATCCCTGACCACCTGCATAGACTCTTCACTGCGATCGGGGCCACGCACCATGGAGGCAGCTCTGCCGAGTGGTTAAAGGACAGCCATTAATCTGGCACCATGTTGGCCCATATGGTCAACACTGGCCACAAGTTGCTCACTTGAAATGTGGCTAGTCCTCACTTGAGATGTGCCAAAAGGGTAAAATACATACCGGATTTCAAAAATCTGACTATGGAAAAAAAGAATGTCAACTATCTCAATAATTGCTGTATGGGTCACATGTTGAAATGATCATATTTTGGAACTATTGAGTTAAATAAAATATATTATCAAAATTAATTTCACCTCTTTCTTTCTGCTTCTCCTTAATGTGGTTAGTAGAATATTTAAAGTTACATTGTGGCTCACATTATATTTCTATTGGACAGCACTGGTCTAGATTGAAACCCCCTGGCTTTGAATCCCAGCTCTGCCACGTACTATTTCTGTGACCTTGGGCAAGTTAATTAATCCCTATGTGCCTCAATTTCCTTAGCTATAAAATGGAATAATAATAATAAGACCAACTTTGTAAGGTTCTTTTGAGTATTTAATGACTTAAGTATCGCAAATGGTACCTGGCTCATTTGCTGCTTATTGTTACTCACTGATGCCAGAATAGGCAGGTTCATTTCTAGCCCATGTCATGCTATTTTCCTCTCTTGGAAGGTTCTCCAGTTCCTCTCCACTTCCCTGGGCTCTGCATCCTCCAGAACACGGTGACTTCTCTGAACTCATGTTTTCTTTATATCAACATTGACTTTCTTGCCTTATTAGTCATTTCAGTGTGCCCAAGTATAGTTTGAAGTAGACTGTGAGCTCCTGGAAATCAGGACCTATGTCTATGGCATGTTATTTATATTTGTATTTCCCTTCCCTGACCTGTCACAGTGCCTGGTACAAAGTGGTATTGCATAAATACTTAATTGATTAATGTGCCCTTCCCCCCACCCCCATGCCAGACAGGTGAGGATTTTCCACATTCTTTCAGACTTCTTAAAGGGAGTAGTCACTTTTCATCAGGTCATTCTTTAGCCACCATCACCTGCCCCAGTTATTCTCTCTAGCATGGAACAGCTCCATCCCTTTAACTCCCATTGCCCTGCCACCGCTCACGCTTTCAGAATGGATGATGAATTTTTGTTTGCAGCATGTGACTGTTGAGATCAGCTATAATTTCGAAGGCTTAAAAGAAGTGTCTTCGGTTCATTAAATTCTAATTGCACTGATGGTAAGGAAAGATATTGCTCTAATTAAGGAAGACCTCCCTTGTCTAACACTGTGGTGGTGGAGAGTGCTGCTGAGAATGGTGATTATTTATGTGGTATTCAGGGGAGTTCAGAAGCACCAGCACTCACCCTCAGGCAGCCCAATCTTCATATCTACCAAGCAGTTAAAGTCTGTCATTACCTCCTTGGGAACTTACCCAGGAGGGGAAACTTTCACCAGTTTCGGATCCCACTCAAAGTTCATGCAACACGTTTTCCGGGGAAATAAAATCCCCCAAACAACATACCTTTGAGGGGAAGGATTCGCTTTAGCAATCTGAATTTTAAATTGCACCACTAATGGCCATTTCTTGTGAATTAAACATGATCTCTTTCTGAGGACTACCTTTAAAATACTCCTTGACACGTAGGAGAAGGCAACACCTTGAGTTCAGCATCCTGAGATATTGAGGCTCCAGCATGCTAAAGGATGTTGGGAAGTGATGTGAGGGCCACCATGGGCAAATTTTGCCGACTTGACCTGTTTCCCGAGGCCAATCCTGAGAGCAGGATCCAGCTGAGCTCAGAAGTAGCTGATTGGTAGGTGTACTGGATGCTGTGTGGCATTGCCCAGATCCCCCTTCGGAGCAGAAGGATTTATGCCCTCACCTGCTGGGGATGTGGCTGGCGCATTGCACTCAGCTATCAGCCCTCTCTGAAATTGCCCTTGCTAAAGAGAGAGGCCTCATCTAAGGATGTGCCCCCTTCCCAGAGGCAACCTGCATCCTGTGACTGGATGATGTAGGGATGTAAAGATTGGGCCTTTTTACTCGATATGGAACAATTCAAAAGGGCCATCTCAATTTCAGAATTTCTCTGTGGGGTTGAAGAGACCTTGTGGCTGCATTGGAGCCCAACTTCTCCCTTCTCCCTCTGCTCAACCCTGTTTCCCTCCCTCACCTCTTAGGTGTTGACACCAAGAGCCTTTCACACTAATCTTGTCTCAGAGTCTGCTTTCTGGGAAACTTGAACTGCAATAGTCGCCCCCACCCCCTTTGGCAACCAAGTGTCTTGTCTTCATATGTATGCATGTGCTGTTTGCATTTCCCAGGTGCCTCTCACTCCACTTTCAGCTTGGACTTTCCTGAAGGACAGGAATATGTCTCATTTTCTCATTGTATCTCCTCAACACACTCGACTTCAAGCTCAGCCCTCTTTGGGGGGATAAATAGTATTGCCTGTGAAGTCTGGCATCCGGAACCCTCTTGGACTTTTGGATCCTCTGCGCCTACACCAAAGAAGAAAGTCAAAGACTCTGGCCATCAGCAGGGATCCCTGAGATCATTTAGTCCAGCTTCCACTCCAGAAGGAATCTTCTAGGGCACCTCTGTTAGGCGGTCACAATTTAGTTGACTTATTAATCAGGAGCACTCAAAATGTCATGAGGCTCACTGCTAAGCACTGGTCCTGAACCAACTGCAATCCCAGCACCTTAGCTGTCTGCTATTAATCACAAACACAGCAAGCGAGAAGGCAGCCTAGAGAGGGAATGTCACCTGACCATAGGACTAGCCATTCCCCATGGCCAAGTGCACTGACTAACTGCTTGATGAATAAATCAAATAAAAAAGGTAGCAAACCCTGGCTGGACATTGGGATGGCCAAATTGGGTCAGATGGAACTGGGCACTAGAACATGAAAATCCCAGCATGAAAAAGCCAAATGGTGAGTTGGAATTGTAATAAACAGGCCAAACATAATTTATTTTGGTTTGCTTATTTTTAGAAAAAGGAAGGTAAGTAATAAATGCACACCTGAATTGCACACAGCCTTGCAAATATAGAAAGATCATCCAAAAGCCATCTACAACATCTTTTGCTTTAAACCACAGATGTGCTTATTCTTTGGAAAGAGTTTTTTTTTTTTTTCAGACTCCCTGGCCACCTCTTAGTGCCTTTCAACCCAGACAGGTAGAAAGTTCCCTCAGTCATCCAATCAAAATCCCTTCTGGTTCCTGCAACACCTGTCCTCAACGAGGGCAGGGAGGAGCTTGTCCTTCATTCTTCTTGGACTTGCCTGCACTTGAACCGTCAGCTTTTCCTGGGAAAATGGCTTCCCTGGTGGGGTGCGTATGTGTCCACGGCACCATTCCCCATGGCCAAGTGCCAAGTGACGAAAGTGTCGGGGCTTTTGAAATTGTCAGAGAAACTGATTTCCTTGTCAAGTCTCGTCCTGTACAGTCGGAGGGCCAAGTTCTGCTTTCGTGTTAGCTGCCACGCAGATCAAAGGCTGCTGACAAGGGGCTGAAGGGTTTGTGCCTGCTCTGCTTCAACCTTTCCTCGGTCCAGCATGGGGAATGCTTCTGGCTCTCGGCTTCCTTGAACTCTCTTATCGATCGTTCTTTGTGGGCCAACAGATGAAGGGCCTGGGAAATAATTTTGAGGATGTAACTCAGAGTGTTCTGAAAGTTGTAGAGGGAAAGAGGCTAGAGAAATGAGAAGACAAGGGCTAGGTATGGGCAGAGTCTCTATTGCCTCACAAAATGCACACACATTAAGAGCCCATGAATGGGGGTCATGCACGCTTCAGGTACATGACCAGAGGAGGAAATGGGGTGAGAGACCCCCTGGCGGCCAGAGGATCTCCACCCAGGGCAGCTCGCAGAAGGACTAGTCTTTCCATTGCTCATTTTGGTATATTGCATGAAGGTAGGGCACAAAGGAGATGACTTCCAAAGCTCCTTCCTACAGAATGTTTATCATAATCCCATGAGGGAGAGATGAATGAGTGGTGGAAAAATTCAGGCTATCAGTAGTCCCAGATATAGCAGAAGGCATATAAAAGACAAGGGCAAGACTTGCAGTGGGGAGGCCCAGATGAGTGGTTGTAGAACTCACCCAAGTGTGCCAGGAAAGAGCTCGTGGCCATGAACTGCGGGTGGGAGCATGGCACCAGGACAGAGAGTGGCGTTTCTGGATTCAAGAGTGCCATTCGTGGCTTTTCTTATCTTTTTTTCCTTTTTCCGGGAGGTCCCAGGGATCGAACCCAGGTCCCTCCATATGGTAGATGGATGCCCAACCATTTGAGCCACGTCCCCCCCCTCCATTCTGTGGCTTTTCAATTAGGTTTTCTCTTTTCTCTTTTGGACAGTACTAAATATCATCTTTTGGTCACTCTCTCCTCTTTACCTACTTCTAATTTTTTCTGACTAGAAGAAACATTTCCATGTATTCCTCTATCCACAGGCAAACTGCACACCTCAGCTGAACCACACAAGGCAGATTCTCAGCCTTTTTCAGAACCACACTCAGGGGCACAAAGAACTCAAGAATGGGGACAGAAAACATCTAAAGAGGAAGAGAATGAGCACTGACATCTGGCCACATCGTAAGCCTGGCAAGCTTGCCTCTTTCCTAGCTTGATTGTGGGGGCTGCTGGGATCCCGGGTGCCACGGGCCATGATCTTTCCAGACGACCATTCCTTACTATTCATCCTCAATTCACTCTCCTGCAAGTAGCACTTACAATTATGTGCTATCCCAATCGGTTCGGTTCCTGAGTATTATAGCCAGAAGTTGGACAGTACATTGGCATATAGAGGAGTCCCACATCATCCTAATCCAAGTAGCAAGAATCCAGATAGAAAGGTATTATCAAAAAATAAATAAATACCTGAATTTATTAAGTCCCTGAGTTCGGATAGCAAGGTTTACTTGTACTTTTATGTATCTACACAAAAGTCTCCTTCACTAGAGAGTGGATTTCTTGAGGGCAAGCACCATGTTTCTCTTGCTTCTTCCTGGCACATAATACACTGTCTAAATGCTTGACGAATAAATCAAATCAAATTGGTGGAAAACACCAGCTAGACATTGGTGGGATCAGATGGGGTTGGGCACTAGAACATAAAAAGCCCAGCACAATGTTCTCAACTCTGGGTGTCTATTAGACCCAACCTGGAAGCTTTAAAACACACCGGTATGCAGGGACCACCTTGGACCAATCCAATCAGAATGGAGCTTTTGAAAGCTACCCAGATGATTCCAGTGGGGAGCCAGAGTTAAGAACCCACTGGTCCAGTATAATTTGCTGTTCCTGTTGGAAAATCTCACAGTGTGCATGTCCTACTGCTAGGAGGTTTGGCCTCTACCAGTTGGCACACGTAAGGGAAATCTGCCCACTCGCAGGCATTCGCTTGTTTGCATGCAGCCAGATGAGCGACACCCAGGTCTGGGCCATTGAGAATGTCAGTGTAACTTGATTCCTGCCTTCATTTCACGAGGGTGTACTAAGCCCAGCAGTGAGCTAGATGCCGTGAGGGTTATAAAAGGACCTAAGGTGAGGTGAAAGGTAAGGTCAGCACATATGAATTTTTATAATGCAGAGCACCAGCAATTACATGCAACGGGCGTGGTGGGAACCAAAATGGTGGTAGGAGTTCTGAGAAGGGAACTTACAGGGAACTCACAGGGAGGTCAGTCTTGAGCTGGACCTCAAAGGCTTAGAAGGATTTGAAGAGCAAGCAATTCTTGAAACTTGATGTCCAGGCAGGCAGGTGGATAGTCAGCATTGCCAGACACCTGAATCTTCGGGGTTAGAGTGAGCAGTGGAGCTACCTGGTTCCCTCTCTACTGCAACTATGCCTGGGAGGAGCTCAATAGATCAGGGACCCCAAAGCCAAGCTGGGGAATCAGATCACCATCCAGTCAGTCTGGGTGCAACGAGCCAGGGAGAAAGAGACAAGCCTGAAGTTGAGAGATGAAACAGTGGGTTGGAGAAGAGAGATGCTAATCTAGTATACCCCAAATGGGGTCAGAACGAAAGCAAATGAGCAGCTAAGAGTAATGTGTGCTAATCAAAGTTAGGGAGCGTGTCTAATGTATCTCTGTGCTCTTCTACCTAGCATAAAGCTGCCATGTAGTTGAACCCATTTTTTGAATGCATGCATGAATGAATATAGAACTGAGCTCAAAGACATGAGGATTGAGTGGCTCATGCTCCAGAGCCAAGGGCTAAAGGGGCTGAGAAATCAAATTAGACAGACAAGTTATGTGTTAGCAGATGTCTATGATGTTGATCTGGGAGCATGCTGGGTGTATGGCAAGGGGAGTGTTACGGTGTAGAGAGAACCAATGTACAGGGTGAATAAGACCAACAAAAAGACTGCCTTAAAGTTCTTTGGGGTTTTCAGGTACATAAAAGATACATCCCTTGTCTCGTGCCTTCGATCTGCACAACAACCTCCGCGGTATATCCAGCAGTGGATATCTGTTCTCCCTGTCCTCAGACTGTGCTTTTCCTCCTTGAGTGCCAATCAGATGGAGGGGAAGCCAGGGGGTTGTTTACCTAGAACACATGTGGAGTGGAAAGTCAGAAGGCCAATAGAAGTAACCTCGGCTTGATTCGAAAACCAGCTGTGCAAGGAGCCCTGGTTGATGAGGGGCCAGGGAGCCAGAATAAATATTTAACTTTCATCTCCCAACACAGCTCTTGTGTGGCTGTCGCCATTGTGGTGGGAAAGCTGTGAGGGCTAAATATTTACACTTTCTAATTGTTCCCACCAAACTGCTGGATGCCCCCATTCTACTGTAAATTGTCTATTGATTTATTTGTTTTTAAACTTATTTATTAGTTTGAGAAGGAGATTGGAGAGAGGGGGAGGAAGAAAACCGAGGTTGAGTAGAGATTCTCATCCACCTCAAGAAAGGAAATAAAACCACAAGATGGAAAGTAGAGGTAGAGAAAGTGCTGACTGGCTTCTAGATCTTTTAAGCACACTTGTATTTTCTTTAAAAAAAAAAAAAAACACCTTTTATGTTTGGAATAATTTTAGATTTACAAAAAAGTTGCAAAGATAGTAAAGAGAGTTCCTGTATACCCTTCACCCAGCATCCCCTAATGTTAACATCTTATCTAAGTCCGATACATTTTGTCAAAACTAAGAAATTAATGTTGCTACAGTACTATTAGCTAAACTCCACAGATTACTCAATTTCACCAGTTTTTCCCACTTGTGTCCTTCTTCTGCTCCAATCCCCAATGCAGGACACCATTTTGCATTTAGTTATACTATCTCCTTAGTCTCCTCTGAAATGGGTCCGTTTCTCAGTCTTGTTTTTCATGACCTTGACAGTTTAAAGAGTCATGGGCAGGTATTTTGTAGATTGCCCTTCACTTGGGTTAATCCAATGTTTTCTCATAATTAGACTGAGGCTATGGGTTTCAGGGAAGAACACTGCAGAGGTGAAGTGCCTTCTCATCACATCATATCACGGATCCACGCCGCCCACCTGCCTCCTTGCAGCTCACACTGACCTCCAGCGTTGTGTTAGGGGAGAGTCCATCAGGTTTCTCCACTGTAGAGTTTTCATTTGTCTTCCCATACTCTGTTCTTTGGAAGCAAGTCACTAAGTTCAGCCCACATTCAAGGGGAGTGAAATTAAGCTCCATCTCTTAGAGGGGGGATTATCTACATAAATTATTTGAAATTCTTCTGAAAGAAAGATTTGTCCCTCCTACCTTTATTTATTCATTCAACCATTTATTTATATCAGTATGCATTCATGGATTATTTTATTCTTTGGATTAAATAAAATTCTCTCTCTTTCTTTCTTTGATCAAATTGTGCCAGTTTTGGCCATTGGGAGCTCTTTCATGTTGGCTTCTGTGTTTTTTTTTGTTTGTTTGTTTGTTTGTTTTTTGTTTTGTTTTGTTTTGTTTTGGTACAGAGGGCTGGGGATTGAACCTGGGACCTCATATGTGGGAAGCCAGAGTTCAACCACTGAACTACACCGGCTCTCCCGAGTAGGTTTTTTCATTTGTTTGCGTGTTTTGTTTTTTTTTTTTTTGGTTTTTAGGAGGAACCATGGACCGAACCCAGGACTTTCTACATGAGAAGCAGGCGCTCAACCACTTGAGCTACATCCACTCCCTTCTTGTATGTCTTTTTTTTTTTTTTTTTTTACCGGGAGGTCCTGGGGATCGAACCCAGGTCCCTCCATATGGGACACGGACGCCGAACCAGTTGAGCCACATCCACCCCCTCTTCTATGTCCTTTTTTTTTTTTTTTTTTTTTTTAATTTTATTTATTTTTTCATTTCTCCCCCCCTTGCTGCTTGTGCTCGCTGGGTCAGCTAACCACGCCGCCGTGCGGGCGGGCTTGCCTTCACCAGGAGGCCCCGGGAACCGAACCCGGGGCCTCCCATATGGTAAACGGGAGCCCTACTGATTGAGCCACAACCGCTTCCCAGTTTTTTTTTTTTTCTTAACTTAATTTTGTACATTTAATAATTGAAAACATAAGCAATTAAAGACTGAAAAGTAAACACAGATGAATATATGCATTTCTCAATTAAATGTAATGGATACATGTAAAATTTTTTGTTGTTGTTTTGTTTGTTGTTTGTTTTTTTGTGTGTGAATCAAACAATCTATTACACAATATATTTGGTTCATAGTAATGCATTCATACAGTATTTGTCCTTTTGTGTCTATGTCTTTTTGACATGCCCCCATCTTTCTTTTTCTCTTTCCTTTCCTTTCCCTTTTTTTTTTTCCTCTCCTCATCTGTCCTCTCCTCTCCTCTGTTTGGCATTTCCTTAATTCCTGACACTAAAAGCTGCTCTGGGCTCATGACGAATTTTCCTTCTTTCAGGCCTAGAGTCTGCCACCTCTCCATGGAGCCCTGGTTCGTCTATTGGAGAATGTTACTTAGAAACCAGGATCCAGAGTCTGGTTGGGCACATTGCTACTGGGGTGTCACTGCTTCTAGGCCCTCTCAGCAAACAAAGTCATGCATGTGTGCTAACCCATGTACACAAACATATCTATGGTTATTTCTGTATCTATAAGTTTATATATATTAAAATGAGAAAGAGCGCATACTGATCTCTCCAATGCTAATGCAACACCACAGGGTTCTTTCTAGACTTCCCTCTGGCCTAATTGTAACTTCTTCCTCTGACAGTGAGAAACCTGCCTCCCATTTTTCCACAATTTATTTACTTATTTGTTCAACCCTAGTATACATGTAGTTTCAGAATTGCTGTCTTGTATCTCTGTGAGAAACAAATTTACCAACTTGTGCACAGTATTTTGTACTCTTCTTTTTGTCTTTAGCCTTATGGTTTCCTGTCAAAGCACCATTTTCCAAAGTGACTTAGTCAGCTGCCTGTTTTTTCCCTCACCCTCGTCAGCGGGGTTATGTCATACACTTGTAATACAGTTAGATTCATTTGTCAAAGTCTGCGTGCCATTCTGGGATCCCCCAAAAACCTCATTGTTGTTGTTTTTAAAAAATGTGCATACAGTGACGGTCACTCTTTGTGGAGTTTTATGGGTTTTCACAAAAGTGTAGTCATGTATCTACCACCTTAGTACCATACAGAACAGTGTTATCACACCAGAATTCCCCCAGCACAACTGAATTTTAGTCGATGAGATGTGCTAATTGTTTCTTAAAGGAGCCTACCCTGAAGAGGTAACTGCCACGAAAAGCACTTTCCCATCCATGACTGTGTCCGCTAGGAGCTACTCATTTCACCCCTCACAGCACGTGTGAGGTGGCATTTCAAGGGGACAAGGGAAAGGAATGAACTCTTAGGAGGCTGAACGACATTTTATGGCAAAGTAGAGGGTTTTGAAAGCTGCTCATAACTGTAATGATTTATTAATATAATGTAACAATAAACAAATATTACTTGTTGGCCTCTTCCTATATACTCATTTGTGTGCTAGGCAATTTGGGAAAGACAAGATACATTAGGCTGAGAAGTTTGGGATTGGTAGGAGGGAGACACTCCTGGTTAAATATGGTGGGCTGAGCACAAATATTTATATCTATTCCCTTCTTCAAATTGCACCAAAATGATAGAACAGAAAAAAAATGTATATCTTACAAGGACAAAAAGAGGATCCCTACACAGACAAAATAATTCAACAAAGAAGGGCTGTCCCCAGATATGTCAATACAGCTCACTCCCTCACCTCCTTCAGGTCTTTGCTCAAATGTCACCATTTCAATGAGTTCTAGTCTATCTTCTCTATTTAAAATTACAGCCTAACACCCTTCCCCACACTTCTGATTCTCTACCCTATTCTATTACCAGGTATAACTTACTTATTTATTATGCCTACTTCCTGTTTTGGTAACTGATACATCCCAAGAAAACCCAAAACCATATTCAGCACATCATAGGAACTCAAATGAATAAATGATGATGATTATTGATGGAAAGCTTATGGATGAGTAGGAACTGACTTAATAGTCCAGAGAAATCACAGGAGCCTATGATAGAGGGACTAACAGGAAACTAGTCCAGTAATCCCAGGAGTTGGAGGATCAACTATTTCTGCAGATCCAAGCCAGAGATTGGGTAAGGGATTAGATGAGAAGCAGTGAGAACTCCACACCCATTCCCGTTCCCAACTCCAGGCAACCAGGCAACTCCTCCTTTCCCATGCTTTTCTCCACTGTAGCAGATCAGAGAGGTTAATCCAGAAAGGAGCATCCGTCTCTTGGGAAATTAACTGGTCCAAAGTAAATGCTCACAGACATTTTGGGGTCAGCAAGCATTGTCTGAAAGTGAAAATCAAGAAATAATAGTACATTTCCTTATAAGTTTTGTAGTACTCTGACTTTTTAAACCATGAACATGTATTACCTTTACTAAAATAAAGTTAGACTAAGAAAAGAAACATCCTGGAGGTACCTATATTGTTTGGAGTCATCAAAGAATTAAATTGATTCTAAGACTGAAGTTTTTAACTGAACTGTTTTTTACTTTTTACTATGGATATTTAAAAATGTATATAAAAGTAAAGAAAATTTGTAAAAAATCCCCATGTACCCATCACCTAGCTTCAACAGTTATACAAAATTATATATTTTGTATATAATTTTATTATTTGGCTATGTATTTATATCTATTTATTACATTGACAGTTTTAAAAGGAATCATAGACATCATATAATTTCTCCCCAAAACACTTCAGTATATATATATATTTATGTGATATATATAGTTCTATACACCTAAAGAAATAAAAAATTAGATCACTTGTCTTATAAAATTTCTCTAACTTTGTATTTGTATGATTATTTATTTCCACGACTGCTATTTAATATTTCCCTCTTTCTTTGTATTTGCTGTAAATTTGTAGATCTAGAATCCCAACTAGATTCAAGTTCATAGTGAAGCTATGTACTTCACATTACATCACATTAAGTAGCACATGATATTTGATTGCCCCATTCTAGGGAATGTTAGAGTTGATCAATTAATTCAGGGATTGTCAGCCTGACTCATCCATTATATTGTTTCCCATCAGCCTTTTTCCTTACTGGTTGCACCATAGATTGAGAGCACATTAGTTCACTATGTGTTGCAAAATGCCATGCCTTCTACATGTATTAGTTGGCATTTTTCTATAAGACAGAACTTTCTCTCAACTATTTGGGTATCCTGGGAAAACCAGGATAAATGCTTAATATTTTTCTTTATCAACTTTCAAAATAATGAATTGCTGCCCTGGCAATCTTCAAAGGTGTTTAATGAGAGTTGCTTGCTTGTTTTGAGGTGTCATTATGGACTCAGGTTTTTAAATTCAACATTACTGAGGCATAATTTACCTAAGCATATTGCATCTATTTTAGCAAATGTATTATCTGCCAGGTACCCGCCACTGCAATCATGATAGAGAACATTTTCATTATCCCCAAAAGTTTCCTTGTGTCACTTTGCAATCACTTCCTCCATTCCCATTCCCAGGCAACCATGGATCTGCTTTCTGTCACTTTACATTAGTTTTTTCTGTTCTAGACTTTCATATAAATGGAATTATATGGCATATACTCTTTGTGTCTGGCTTTTTTCACGGAGTATGTTTTGAGAGTCATCCATGTTGCTACATGTATCAGTAGTTTGTTTCTTTTTATTACTTAGTAGAATTCCATTTTATGAATATGACACAATTTGTTTATCTATCTATTAGTGGACATTTGGGGTGATTCTAGTTTTTGGCTGTTACAAATAAAGCTGCTATGAATATTTGTGTACAAATCTCTATGTAAATGCATGCTTTCATTTCTCCTGGGTAAATACCTACGAGTAGACTGTCTGGATTGTATGAGACCTGAATGTTTAACTTTACAAGAAATTGTCAACTTTTTTTCAAAATAATTGTACCATTGCATTCCCACCAGCAATGTATGAGAGTTTCAGTTGTACTACATCCTTGTTAATACAGGTTTTGTCAGTTTTCAGAATTTGAACCATTTTAGGGGATGTGATATGGTAGTTCATTATAGTTTTAATTTGTAGTCCCTGGTCACTAAGAAAGTGTTGAGTATTTTTTCCTGGGCTTATTGGTCATTCATGCATCTTCTTTTCAGAAGTGACTGTTCAAAGCCTTTGCTTGTTTTTTTTTTTTTTTTTTTTTATTGGACTACTGATCTTCTTATTGAGCTGTATATTCTGAAAATCCTTTGTCAGATTTAGAGATTGCATATATGTTCTCTGGACTCATGGGTTTTTATATATTCGATGTGTTTCAGTCAATTGCAGTCATTTTGCTTTATAATGCTCACATATTGTCTTGTTTTTGAGACAACCTTTTTAAACAACCATACAGATTTAAACCATGTTGCCCAGAAATGCATCCCTTTGGCTTTAAACAAAATCTACTGAGTCCACAGTTTCAGGTTTTTTTCTTGATACATCATGAGTCTCATATTATAAATACTCATGATTCCCTTTGAAGGAGAAGATGCTGACCACCTCTTTAATAATAAATGATGCCACGTCACCATGGAATATAAATAAGGAAATAAAATTGGTTTTATAACAAACATGCCAGAACTTCTTAAACAAAATATGACTTGTCCTTCACACAACTTAGGAGACTATCAACCTACTCCAAAGAGGCTGACTGATGCGACTCAGCACATTTCTGAGCTCTTCTTTGGATGGCCTTCAAATTCCATTTATGAGTCATGCAAGAAAATCAACGTGTGCCCTTCAACCATATTAAACAGCAAGCGTTTCTTGAGACTTAACTATAGGCCAGGCAGAGTACTAGATGTTTGTACTCATTAGCCCACCAATCTTTTACAAATCCTGGGAGATGGGTCAAATTAGCTCTATTCTACAAATGAGGAAACTGAGAGCAAGGAAGTTGAAGTTGCATGCCCAAGGTCACACAGTCCTTGAACAAAAACCTGGTCCTAGCTAGCGCCCAGGGCTGTGCTCATTCCAGGATACCATAATCCTCCCACCTTATTTAATTTTTTTTTGGGGGGGGGCGGGTACCAGGGGCTGAGGATTGAAACTGGGACCTCGTATGTGGGAAGCCGGCGCTCAACCACTGAGCCACATTGGCTTCCTTGAGCTGGCTTTTTTCATTTGTTTTGCTTGTTGTTTGTTTTTTGTTTATTCAGGAGGCACCGGGAACCAAATCTGGGACCTCCCATGTGGAAGGCGGGCACTCAACCACTTGAGCTACATCTGCTCCCCTCCCACCATTTTTTGCTGGTGTCAGAAAAATAAAATCTACTTCAAATGGTAGAAGATCTGCCAAGTGTAGCTTTTTAAATGCACACGCTGTAGACTCCAAGATATATTTGAAAAAGGATGCCAAAATGGTTCTTAGCGGTGGCAGCTTCCAGAATAAGTGACCAGTTCCCCAGAGTGACTGCTCTGCAGAAAATGAAGTCAAGTAATTCTCAGTCTCACTGGCTTATTATTATTCTCTCACCCTCTTTGTCTCTTTCTTCCTCTTGTGTTGCTTGTCAATTTTCACTTCTATTAATGAATCCTGGGGTTTCTATTGGGCTTTTGATCCCATGGTGGGGAGAGGGCTGAAGAGCAGCGACAGAAGTTCAGAGCTCAGTGATTCCTGTTGACTGATTTCTAGAGTGGCTAGGTTTGGGACTTTTCACTTTTTGTTTAATTACACTTTCTGTTTTGAGATCATAGTAGATTCACATGTAGTTTTAAGAATGAAAATAGGGAGATCCCATGTACCCTTTATCCAGCTTTCCCCAATGGTAACATCTTGCAAATCTATAGTACAATACCACAACCAGTATTTGACATGGTACAGTAAATATACAAAACGTTACCATCATCACATTCCTTTTATAGCCATACCCACTTCCCTCCCTCTTTCACCCACTGAATGCCAGGGGTTACCACTAATCTGTTCTCCATTTCTATAGTTCTGTCATTTCAAAAACGTTAATATGTTACTTTAAAATAAACTTTTAATTTTGGGATAGCTCTAGATTTACAGGAAAGTTGCAAAGAATTCCCATGTATTCCTTGACCAGTTTCTGCTATTGTTAACTTCTTATGTTGCCATGTTACATTTGTCACAACAAAGGAACCAATATCGGTACATTACTATTCACTAAGTTTATTCGGATTTCACTAGTATTTCCCTAATGTCCTTTTTCCGTTTGAGCATCTCACCCAAGACGGAACGGAAAAATAATCATGTTTATTTATCATGTCTCCTTAGTCTTCTCTGGTTTGTGAAAGTTTCTCAGACTTCCCTTGTTCTTCATGACCTTGACAGTTTTGAGGAATGTGGGTCAGATATTTTGTAAAATATCCCTCTGTTTGGGTTTGTTTGATGTTTCTCACATGGTTAGACTGGGTTATGGGTTTTTCAGAGGATTACCACAAAGGTAAGGTGCTGTTCCCATCACATCATATCAAGGGTACACGCAATCAACACGATTTGTAACTGGTGATGTGAACCTTGCTCACCTGGCTAAGGCAGTGAGTGCTTGCCAGGCTTCTTTGCTGTAAAGTTACCTTTTTGTCTAAAACACCCCACTCTTTCAGAAGCAAGCTATTAGCCCAACCCACACTTACAGGATTGGTAGTTAAGCTCTACCTCTTGAGGGGGGAGTATCTATATAAATTATTTGAAACTCTTCTGTGAGAGGATTTGACTGCTTTTATTTTAGCCATTCTAATGGGTGTATAATGATATCTCATGGTGGTTTTAATTTACATTTCCCTAATAGTTAAGGATGTTGAACATCCTATCATGTGCTCATTTGCCACTGTATGTCCTCTTCAGTGAAATGTCTCTTCATGTCTTTTGCCTATTCTTTAATAGGCAAAAGGGATTTCTTTTTTTTTTAACTGCTGAGTTTTTTTTGTTGTTGTTGTTTTTAAGGAGGTATGGGGCGGGTGGAAGCAGGCACTCAACCACTTGAGCTACATCTGCTCCCCTTTTTACTACTGAGTTTTGAGAGTTCTTTATATATTCTAGATACTAGTCCATGGCCAGATATGTGGTTTGCAAATATTTTCTCCCATTTTATAGCTTGATTTTTCATCTTCTTAACAGGGCCAGAGTTTTACATTTTGATAAAGTCTTGTTTATCAGTTTTCCTTTTTTGAATCACACCTTGGTGTCAAGTCTAAAAACCCTAGGTTGCCAAGACTTTCTCCCATATTTTTCCTAAAAGTTTTGTAAAAGGCTTACATTTAAGTCTGTGATTAATTTTGACTTAATCTTTGTAGAAGGCATGAGGCTTAAGCTGAGGTTCATTTCTGCCTGTGAATGTCCAGTTGCTCCAGCATCTTTTATTGAAAGGTTGTCTTTCCTCCACTGAATTGCTTTTGTACCTTTGTCAAAAAACAGTTGGCTGGGAGTGGATGTGGCTCAAGCGGTTGAGTGCCAGCTTCCCACATGGGAGGTCCCGGGTTCAGTTCCTGCTGCCTCTTAAAATAAAACAACAACAACAACAAGCAAACAATTGAAAAAACAAACTCAAGGGTGCTAAGGTGGCTCAGTGGTTGGGCACAGGCTTCCCATATATGAGGTCCTGAGGTCAATCCCCAGCCCTAGTAACTCAAAAGAAAAAAAAAAAAAAAAAAGCACTTGGACATATTCCTCCACCAAGACATGTCTTTATTACTGTAGCTATATAATAAGGCTTGAAATCAGGGAGACTAATTCCTCCAACTTTATTCTTCTTTCTCAAAATTTTTTTAGTTATCTATCTCCTTTTCCTTCCCACATAACTTTTAGGTTAATCTTGCCTATATTTGCCAAAAATACTTCTGGGCTTTTGATAGGAATGGTATTAAACATCTTTACTATGTCAAGGTTTTCAATCCATGAACATGGTATGTTGCTCCATGTATTAGGTCTTATTGATTTCTTTCATTAGCATTGTGTAGTTTGGGTTTACAAGTCCTGGTATGTCTTGTTAGATTTACACCTTAGTATTTCATTTCTCTGAGTGATTGTAAATAGTACTGTATTTTTAATTTTGATGTCCACATGTTCATTGCCAGCTTATGGAAATACAATTGATGCCTCCCATATGGTAGATGGGAGCCCAATCGCTTCAGCCACATCCACTTCCCTCTGTATGCCTTTTAATTCCTTTCAGGAAATCAAGCAATCTATGGCATTTTAGCTCAGGTCCATCTCACAATGGGTCCAGTGGGTCCCTGGACCCATTCTGTGGTTATTTCCCCAGTTCTGGAATGCATAATTGGAATGGACACACTCAGCAGCTGGCAGAATCCCCACATTGGTTCCCTGACTGTGGAGTTAGGACTATTAATGTAAGTGGAAGCCACTAGAACTGCCTGTCTCTACCTAGCAAAATCATAAATCATAGGTGGGAGTGGGGCCACAGTTTTTTTTTTTCTTTGGTATTTGCCTGGAGTGGAACATTTATTATCTAAAAGTTTTCTGTGTTTCTAGCCTGCTCTTTCCTGGCCCTTTGACTACAGAGAATAGGCTTTTTCTTGGAGTTTTTCTGTGTCTCATGGCATTTCCAGGTTGCCAGCTTCTTCAGCTCCAAGTCTGGGATATATGAGGCAAAAATAAACAGATAACCCAGGAAATTCACCTCTGTGTCATTCCTTGTGTCCTGGGGTCCCTGGCCAGTCTGCCATTTCCTCTCCACCTTTCAGAGTCCTTTTATGTTTGCTTTATATGTAATGTTAGAGCTTTCAGTTCCACATAGTGGGAGAAATAGGGACGAGTGTATAGGAGCAGATGTGGCTCCCTACATGAGGGATCTAACCCACATGGGAGGTCCCGGGTTCGGTTCCTGGTGCCTCCTGAAAAGAAAAAACAACAAGCAAAACAAAACAAAAAAAAAAACCAACTCAGGGAAGCCAATGTGGCTCAGTGGTTGAGCTCCAGCTTCCCACATACGAGGTCCCAGGTTCAATCCCCGGCCCCCGGTACCCCAAAAACAAAACAAAACAACAACAACAAAACCAGTGTCATGTACTCCATCTTCTTCAAAGAGGAAATCAGACTTTCCTCTAAGCAGTTCACACAATTGCCACGCATGAACGAGGGATCAAATATAAATTACACAGTATCAGAACTTCAGTGCAACAACAATTCAAAGAGGGAACAGAAGGAAGACAGGGCAAACATCTGTAAGGCCGTGTATACTATAAGGCATTTGTGAGGAATGGTTTGAGTCAAAGTAGTAAATACTCAAATCTGAGCACTTTAATGAGACTGAAGATTTGCAAATTAACTGGTAATTATACACACTACCCAATTATTTATTTGTAGACAGGCTTTCTTTCCATGATTCCAATGCAATACTCAACTCTTTCAGTGGATTTGTTCAGGGATGACTATCGTAGTACGTCATTTCACTTGGAGGATGCATTGCATGGTTCATTGTCCCAGTGAGAACTGAGGCACTAAGGAGACAATGTCAAACTCCAGATGTGCAGCGGTATCTGTTTTGACAAAGAAAATTCCACCAGTCTTCCAGGTGTTTCCAAAGAGGTCTTTGATCTCTGGACATTCAGAGCCCTGGGTTTTTCCATTTTTATTCAGGTGTGCTGGCATTGTGGCTTCCGTGTCACATAGCTTTGAGTGATAAAGGATGTAATGTGGGGTGTGGCTGGAATCAGGGCTGAGCAAGGGCATGGGAAGGTGTGTGCTTGGCAGAGGTTCTCCCCTGGGGCTCCTTGGCTGCATTCTTGACCCTCTGCTGCCTCCCCCTCCACTTTCCCTCTCTTGGCTGCTCAACAAAAAGGGTGGGAATTTGAGGATCTTCAGATCATCAGGCCTCTCTCTGAATAGGTTCTTCTTCATTGTAAAAGTAGTAATATCTTTTTTTTATTTTTTTTATTTTATTGTTGTTTTGTTTTTTGTTTTTTTGTTTGCTTGTTTTTTTGTGTGTGTGAATCAAACAATATATTACACGGTATATTTGGTTCATAGTAATGCATTCATACAGTATTTGTCCTTTTGTGTCTGGCTTGCTTCACTCAACATAATGTCCTCCAGATTCATCCATGTTGCCATATGCTTTATGACTTCATTTCTTCTTAGAGCTGCATAATATTCCATCGTGTGAAAAGACCGCAGTTTGTTTATCCATTCATCTGTTGATGGACACCTGGGTTGTTTCCAACTTTTGGCAATGGTGAATAATGTGGCTATGAACATCGGTGTGCAGATGTCTGTTGGTGTCACTGCTCTCAGTTCTTCTGGGTATATACCCAGTAGTGGTATTGCAGGGTCACGTGGCAAGTCTATATTCAACTTCTTTAGGAACTGCCAAACCGTCCTCCATAGTGGTTGTACCATCCTGCATTCCCACCAACAGTGAAGAAGTGTTCCTATCTCTCCACATCCTCTCCAACACTTGTAGTTCTCTGTCTTTTTCATAGTGGCCATTCTGATAGGTGTGAAATGATATCTCATTGTAGTTTTGATTTGCATTTCCCTAATCATGAGTGATGTTGAGCATTTCTTCATGTGTTTTTTTGCCATTTGTATTTCTTCTTCGGAGAAATGTCTATTCAAGTCTTTGGCCCATTTTTAAATTAGGTCATTTGTCTTTTTATTGTTGAGATGTAACATCTCTTTATATATCCTGGATATTAAACCCTTATCAGATATGTGATTTCCAAATATTTTTTCCCATTGAGTCGGCTGCCTTTTCACCCTTCTGACAAAGTCCTGTGAGGTGCAAAAGTGTTTAATTTTGAGGAGGTCCCATTTATCTACTTTTTCTTTTGTTGCACGTGCTTTGGGTGTGAAGTCCAAGAAACCACCACCTACTACAAGGTCTTGAAGATGTTTCCCTACATTTTCTTCTAGTAGTTTTATGGTCCTGGCTTTTATATTTAGATCTTTGATCCATTTTGAGTTGATTCTTGTATAGGGGGTGAGATAGGGGTCCTCTTTCATTCTTTTGGTTATAGATATCCAGTTCTCCCAACACCATTTGTTGAAGAGACTGTTTTTTCCCATCAGCGTGGGCTTGGTAGGTTTGTCAAAAACCAGTTGACTGTATAAGTGAGGGTTTATTTCTGGATTCTCAATTCTATTCCACTGATCGATATGTCTATCTTTATGCCAGTACCATGCTGTTTTGACCACTGTAGCTTTGTAATATGTTTTAAGGTCAGGAAGTGAAATTCCTCGAGTGGTAATATCTTAATCTAGAAACAGGCTCTCTGATTTACTGTTTCAAACCACAAAATGGAAACTATAAACCTTGTAGCTTTTCTCCACTTAAAAAACAATAGTCCCAGGAAGATTTACAAAGATAGTTACTTTGGTTGAGGAAGATATAGCTGACTCCAAACTTAGAACGCATGCTTTCTCATGACTTTCTTCAGCTCATTCTATTCCTTAGGCCTCAGTTTACCTCTCTGTAAATTTTATGCTCTAGGAACTATCTTGCAGGAATAAGGGGGGAATTATTAGTAAGGTGTATTTAGCTCCTAAGAGAATAGTCATGTGGCCTACCATAAAAAAATATTATAGGATAAGATAATCTCCAATTAGGATTTGGATTTAGTTGCAGTTGAGATCTTAAAAATAAAAAGAAACTAAGTGTAGTCTAGGGATGTAAATGTCAATTGAAAGAAAGCTAGAGAATAATCTAGAGACTGAATAACACAGTGAACCCAGAGATGGATGAGAATTGTGGTTAATAGTACAAATGCAAGAATGTCCTTCTGTGAACTAGGACAGATGTACGTCACTATTGCAGGGTAGTGGGAATGTGGAGAAGCCTGGGAAAAATACAATTAATGTAACTTATGGGCTATAGTTAATAGCAATACTGTAATATTCATGCGTCTGTGCCAAAGATGTACTGTGTTATTAATGGGGGGGGGTATGGAAAAATATGAAAAATGTATGCTATGGACCATAGTTAGTAGTAACAGTCTGATGACATTATCTCATAATCTGTAATAATGTTCCACAAAGTGTGCTGTGTTGGTGAAGGGGTGTTGTATGGGAATTCTACATATGTGTATGATTGTTTTGTAAGTTCACAACATCTGTAATAAAAATATATTTTTAAAAAATCTTAGGTGAAATTCACCTTTGGAACTGCCCAATTAAATCTTGTAAAATACCAAAAAATAAAAATAAGCATAAATAAATAGGTTTATTTTTCCTTACCTAAAAGAAGTCAAAAGTAGAAGTCTGATAATATCACTAATAAACCGGCCTTCTCTGTCATTCTCTTTCATGATCCTTTATATATTGCCTCCAGTGTCAAGATTGCTTTATGGTCACAAAATATCTGTTGCAACTCTGGCCATCACTTCTGCATTCCTTACATTATGAAGATGAAGAGAAAATGCAAAAAATGCCAGCTCAGTCAGCCCCCTCTTTGCAGAAACTGTCTGTAAGCCTCTCCGAGATCTCCCACTTACCTCTCATTGGCCAGACTTGGCCATACGGTCTCCCCAGCTGTGAGTGGACATGGGAGATGACATGTTTTGTCTGAGCACATCGCCGCCACCGCCATCACCACCACACCCACACACACAGGCAGGCTTCTGGTAGCAAATGAAGAAGGGGAAAATGGAAATATGGTAGACAGCTACAGCCTTTTCTACAAAAATGCTTCACGTAACTCATGCTTCTTTGCTATAATTAGGGATTTCTAATATTCACAGATTTGACAGCAAGTGTCCATACCCATGACCCGATCTTTTCATTCAGAATGAGAATGTTCTCAAGAGGTCAAGCCCCTGGCAATTCCAGCAGCTGAACTGAGGGGCAGAAAATATTGGGGCTTCTTCACACAGTTTCCCATTTGTCCTCTGAGCTGTTTCCATCGTGAGTATAATTAATAATAATATGACCCCCTCCTCTTTGTATAACAGTTTACCATACAAAGCACTTGCGTAGTCATGACCCGTTTCCACCTGTAAATGGATGCCCATGAGATGGGGCAGGTTGGTCTTATCCTCCCTCAGGTGGAAACACGACTGGCCCCCGGCCACACCGGGGCAGGGCTGGGAATCTAGCCCTTCTGACTCCAAGCCCCAGGTTTCTGCCTTTTCACTATCTGTCTAATAAAAGCATATATTCATTAAGTTTTATGATGTAATAAACACACATTGAGGTCTACAATCTCGTTTGAGCCTCATAACGTCCACGTGACAGAGAACGGCGGTTGTTATCGTTGCCAGCTTCTAAAAGCGGTTTTAGTCACCACTGTATAGTCCAACCAAAGTGCATAACCCACGGCTGCCCGCATAATCGCAGGGTTTGCCTTCCCCACGTCGCTGACATTATACAGCCGAGGAGACTGGCTTGGAGCAGGGATGGCGCCGCAGAAGCAGGGCTTGAGCCAGCACTTTCGAGTCTTGACAAGGCCCTCTGCTTTGCAGTGAGTCCCTCCAAATAGCGCGTGCACCTCCTGGGGAGGCCGCTCTCAGGATCTCACAGTCCATGTGGCGACTGAGCTTCCGGGAGCTCCGGAGAAGACATGGGACGGAGGCGGGCCCAGGCGCGGCCAGAGCCTGTGGTTTCTCTACCGTCCCTGCCTCCGACTGCAGCTGTGAGCCCCCTCACTCTCCACAGCCTCCCCCAGCAGCCTCCGTGTAAATCACACGAAGGAGGGGGGAAAAGTTCCCGAGGGATTGTGCTGAGAAATGTTTTCTTTTCCCAGGAGATATATTTGACACAAGATAAAGGGCCGTGTGGAAAACAAACTTTACAAGTTGTGCTTGCTTGGTGTTACTGCTTGCTTTTCCCCCTCTCCCCTCCCCACCCTCACACAGGCACACCCAGTCCTGCATCTGAAGATGCCACGCTGTAAAGTTAAGTCTCTTCCATAGGGATTTGCTCTCTGGTGAGCATTTCCCTCGGGTGCTACCGTGTGGGATACCCTCTTGGTTTCGTAATCCCAGGCCCCACTACAAAAACCCCTAAACCTTGCTCAAGGGTGGCATTATTTCCAGGGAAGGACCTAACTTGAGTGAAGTTTGCTTTGAAACCTTCTTGGTAGTGATGACCCAGATGCCTGAGAACTTGGCAAAAGTCCTTAACTTCTGGCCCAACTGCCGCTAGAACCGATGGCAACAGATTTGGCTTCCTCGGCCTCCTCCCAGGCTGCCCCAATCCATTCCTCTCCTTCCCACCCCATCCAACCCCAAAGAGGTGTCACAAGGTGAACAACCAGTTTCTGGAAGAGTCCAAAACTTAATATGCTCAGTTGGGTCGCCACAGACGCAACTGGAGTTTTCTGTGGCAAATAAGAAAGTCAATTCTCGCTTCTTCCAAGAAGGCTTCCAGCATCCGCCCAATCTGTGGTGAACTCTCCTCTTGAAGTTTATGACACTCATTGTCTGTATCCCTCATACATGAGCTTCTTTGCTTTGCTGATTAATGTCTCCTGCCAATATTGTGTTAGTCAACTGTCTCCACCCCAAAAGCCCATCCCCCTACAGCTCTACCATCAGCTCCTCGATGACACCAAATGTGTCTCACACCTCTTGTTGTACTCTGCAGAGCCTAGCATGATGTTTTGCCATCCCAGCCATGTAAACATTTGGTGTAATTACTTGTAATTCAATAGACTTACCATATGCCTGGCAATGTGCTGAGTATTTTCCATTTTCATCTTCCCAGCATTCCAAGCACTGGGCATTATTATCTCTACTTTAGAGATGAAGAAATTTATGTTTCATAATAATCTAGTAATTTCTCACTGTCACACAGAACCAAGATTTGAACCCATGTCAGCCTGACTGAAGCTGTTTGTGAAATGACCCTTGGAGCTGTTGAGCCACCTCCAGTCAGTGCTCATTCTGCAGGACCATCAAAGGTTTGCCACACTCTCAAGGACTCTCCTTGTATCCAGTTTCCCAAATCTCAGGTGGTCTTTCAGCTTAATAGATGGTGCAAGGACAACCAATGACAACATCTCTGGTCTGTAAATCTTGCTATGAAAAGAACCCTCAGCCCGCAGAGGGACTTAGAAAGAACCCCATTCTCGCTCTGCCCCCTCCTCTAGCTTCGTCCAGGCCCACCTCAAGTCCTGGGACAGCTGGTGAGTTGTGACTTCCTCCAATTAATTAAAAAGGGGCTCGGTTGATTCCTAATGCAGACCCAGAATGGCCATCCAAGAGCACTTACAAAACACTCTCTGGGTCCCTTATGTGCTGAGAAATCCAGACCAGCTGGATGACATTTTCCTCCCAATACTCGCAGGGCTACAGCAATTAAGAGGAAAGGGCTTGGCACCACAGGGTTGGGGTGGAGTCCAGCTCAGAGCTCTAGAGAAGCTGCCCAAGGCCCTGGCTGACACCCTCCCTCTGCCCCCAGGGTCCCCCTGCCCCAGATGTCAGTGCCTCCCCGCTTCCCAACGCAGTGCCAAAATGCTGTGGGTCAGTGGTCAGGACCGTGCCTGGTCACAGCTCCTTTTCTTGCAGCTTCGCAAAGGAGGCAAGAGAATTACATGAGAAAATATTGTGGATCAAGAGACCCAGATTCAAGCCTGGGGTGAGTCAATGGTTTCACCTGTTTCACAGTCTGCAACTGCCTCCATTTCCATATCTGTAAAATAGGGAGAAAAACTCAGCTTCTCTAAGCTTACGCATGCAACGGGGCAAAGCGAGTGATAGGGTCCACTGTAATTTATGTGCATGGCCCTATGTCTGGGGTACAGAGGTGCGAATCGTATTTCAGTTCCACTGTTTACTGTGTAGTTTGTTGCAAGGTTTCTTAACATCTTTGTGTCCCAGTTTGCATGTCCGTGAAATCAGGACAATAATCCCTGCCGTCCCTACTCCATAGGGGTCTTGGTGGGATGATATGAAGCTCCTTGTGAAAGTACATAGTGGTCTTCAGAGAGAGGGTGAGCCATGACCCAATCAACTTCTGATTCCCTGTGTTCAAGGTCAGAGGCGGTGGAATGGAGAACCCCACACAACAGGTGACGTAAACAGGATTTCTAGCTAGTGTCGGAATCATAATAAAGGAACTCAAAGTTTCCTTTCAGCATTGAAATCCTAGAATGTATGTCTGCACAGCAGACTTATCTTCCCAATTATGGTTTATTCAAGGGAACTTTATCATCCCATTTGCTAATCATGTTCCAGCTGATGGGATGGTCGGAGGCCAGGGGAGTGCTGGACGAGGTGCTATAGGTGCCATACATGCTGACACTCAGAGGTAGCAGGAAATTCGAGGCAGTGCTACTATTTAAAAGTGCCCGGCTCATTAATGAGTATTTTTGTGTTGGCATGACTCTTGCTCTGCCATACGTCATAACTGCAAGGGCTGGGACAATGACTTTTCAGATGACAAGGGCCATCCCTCCACATGCTCCCTTACTGCTAGCCAGCCTCAGGGGGTTCTGGCTGAGTTGGATTATTTTTAAGTGAGGCATCCAAGCATGTACCTTCAGTCTTCATCCATACTCAATCCTCTCTGGGGTTCTCAGCAATGGTCTCTGAGCCCCACTCTTCTCTGTCCTACATGGCTGCAGCCTAGGACCCATTTCAGGACTGTTGCTGTGTTCTCTGGTGCCACTGCCATTTGCAATAGCGATCCCCTCGGGGCCATCTCTCCAGGCTAGGACTGGTGCTGCCCACTGGTGGGGAACAGGGAAGGCAGAGCCCAGTGCGAATGCTCCCTCTCCACCACCTCATTCATTCATCCATTCACCCCACAAATACTGACTGAGTGGCCGGGAAGAAAGCAATCAGGCCATCCATCCGTCCATTCATTTATTCAAACATATCTACCACACAGGCGGGATGAAAAAAAATGGTGGACATAGTGCTCAGTGTTGTGAGGGTAGAAATGGGTATGACACAGTTGCTTACCTCCAAGCAACTTAATACCCAGTTGACGAGACAAGAGGTATACATGAAATACTTATTGATAGTTACTGCTTATGTTTGAAAAATACATTATGAAATGCCATTAGGTTTCCTTTTATCTCTACAAGTTGAATTGGGTCAATAATATTAGCTTCTAAGAGGCTTGGGGGTAATTAACTTGCTTGAGGTCACTCCTCCTGAATTCAGCAGAAGCTAGACTATCAATTGTTAACCTTTGTGAAAATGCAGAGTTGAAGGACCGAAAAAGAGGGGACAGGAGCCCAGGTACAATTAGGAGCCAGGGCCAAGGGCAAGGTGACAGTAAAGGTCACACTGAGTTTGCTTCAGTAAGCGGCTTCCCTGCTGACTGAGGAGGCAGAGATGGGGGGTGGGCCAGGTTACCCCTGATGTCCTCACTGCCCTGCTACCTTTGTGGCAGTCACCACAAATCCCGTTGTGTGTGTGATTGCCCGTCGAATGTCTGTCTTCCCCAGCAGGCTCTCGGCTCCGTGAGGCTGGACCAGGCCTTTGCCACTGCTCTCTCCTCCTTCATGCCTTCACAGAGTGGGAGCTCTGTAAATAAAAAGCTCACTAATTCTAGTCCTCTTCCACCCTTGCATCGTCGTGCTGTCTGGAGCAAGGCAGCTCACTCCTCTGGGTCTCAATTCCTGGGCTCAATTGTCTTCCTCGGTTCTGTAGATGTGTCACAGACAATAAACTTGGTTTGGGCCTGTGGTGGCTGAGTTATTTTTTAACATGGTTGTTATTGCCCCAAGAGGATGCTTGTGTGTATTTCTTCATCTTTGCCAGTGGACTCAATTTGTTCTGGGCAAATGATACCAATATATTATTTTTGTGTAACCAGTGGGAATGTTAGTCTCTAAGGGAATATTGCCCATTTCCCATTGTGTTCTATAAGGAACGAAGGCACAGTGCAGATCAGCTGTATGTCAACAAGCTCTCAAAGATTTTTTAAATATCTTCAAAGAGCTGACAATGGAATGCTGTCAGGCCTTTTATATACCAGCCCCTTCCTGGGCCCAAAGCTCTTTCCCAGGGCAGCTACCATTTTGCAGATTGGAAAACCGGGATCCAAGATGATAAGTAACTTGTTCAAGCCCGGCCGTGAGTCAGCAACTGGGCTGGGATTAGGCCTTAGAGCCCGCGAGCGCTGCCCTGCTCTGGGCCACTGCGCCGGCTCCAGGGACCCCTCGTGGAGGTCTTCAGATAGGGGGACAGCCGCCATCTGGACCCGGTTAGCTTCACTCCTGCCCGGAGGCCGGAGGATGGACTAAATGACCCCAGCAAGTCCCTTTCTGCCCTGGGCCTCTCCAATTACCTTCTCTAATTTCCAGCGAACATGCTTTCTCTAGGGAAAAATGAATCCGGGGCTCTGGCTTCCCTTGGGAATCTGTAAACGATTTCACTTTCCAGTTTGGGGAATATGAGCTCCATGAGAGAAAATGCTCAGCGGGCCGTCAGAAGGAAACAGTTCAACAACAACACACTATATATTTAGATTGTTCCTAGCAACTAATGCTCTTGGTGGGTGCAGCACGAGCTGGGAGGCAGCAAACTTGGGTCCTATTCCTGGGCCCCTTAGTCCCAGAAGGTCCTTGATTGGCTGCCTTCTCTGCTTGGTGCCGGAGGCTCCTCCTCAGTTGTCAGGTCTAAGAATGCTGCCCTCTCCCCGCCAGGCACGGGCGCTGGGGTTAGGGAGGACGGCGCAGCTCGTGGCCACAGCTTCAGCCTCGGGGAGTTAGTGCTGAGAGCCTGCCACGAGTGCCACTCTTTTCCCCCCAGAGTCTTACTTCCCTGTCTTTATATTTTCTAAACTCAAAACCTAGGACACACGACCTGACAAAGGATTTCTCTGATGCTCTTAACTTAATGATGGCAATAGCTTGCATTTATTTATTTTTTTAATTAATTTTTTTTATTTTTAAAAAAGCTTTAGATCACATAAATGTTAAGTAAAAATATATGGGAGATTCCCATATGCCCCCTCCCTCCCCCTCCCATACTTAACAACATCCTTCATTAGTGTGGTACATTTATTACAATTGATGAGCACAAACTGAAGCATTAATAGCTCCCATTTCAATGATTCATTGAACGCCTATTTTGCTGGGCACTTTACATGCATTGTTTCACTTACTCTCATACCAGTCACATGGGAACAAGGAACAGAGAGGTTAAATCAGTTGTCTAAGATCGTTCAGCTAGTAAGTGGCAAAGCTAGGATTGCAACCCCATCCTGCCTGACTCCACAGTTTACCTAGCACCAAACTGGTGGTTAAGAGCACCAGCTTTGCAAAGAGTCACATATCATTTTGACACCAAAACCCTGGCATTTCCCAGACCTTGATTTTTTTTTTTTTTCCCCTAGCATTTATAAGGCAAGTTGTCAAACACACAGAAAGGAGCAAGAATAGGAAACCAACTCCCATCCCCCACGTTCAACAGTCACCAGCATTTTGCCACCCTTGCTTCATCTATCCCTTTATTATTATTATATACTTTAAAGCAAATTCCTGACATTGTGTGATTTTGCCCCTAAATACTTCCATATGTAACTCTAAAAAGAGGGTTAGAGGTTTCTTCCATTACCACAATATCAAACACCTAAATATCACCTGATATCCTGTTAAAATTCAGATTTCTCCTGGTGTATCAAAAAATGTCTTTTTACATTGGTTTGTTCAAATAAGGATCCAAACATTATCCACATATTGCAATTGGTTTTTGTATTAGCCAAGGTTCTACAGAGAAACAAAACTGACAGGGTATTGTGTGTGTGTGTGTGTACGTGAGAGAGAGAGAGAGAGAAAGAAAGAGAGAGAGAGAGAGAGATTGAGAGAGAGATTTATTATGGGAAGTGGCTCCCACGATCTTAGGCAAGTCTGAATTCCATAAGGCAGGCTACAATGCAGAAACTAAATGAAGATGATGTTAAATTCCCCAAGAAAAGCTGGCCAACTGAAATAAAGATAGAAATTCTTTTCTAACTGCTAAAATCCTCAGTTCTCCCTTTAAGGCCTCCAAGTGATTGGATGAGGATATTCCTCCTCTTGCTGAAGGTAATATCCTTTGTTGTTGACATAATCAGCTATCAACTAACTAATAATTTAAATCTGTCTACGAAATACCCTCAGAGTAACAATCAGGCTAGTGCTTACTTGACCAAACAACTGGACACCATTACCTAGCTAAGTTGACACATGAAATTAACCATCAAAGTTGTATTTCTTTTAAGTCTCTTTTCTTTTCTGGGCCATCGATTGTTAAAGGAACTATACCAGTTGATCTGCAGAAAGTTTCACCTTTTGGATTTGTAAGATTGCTTCCTTGTGGTGGCATTTAACTTGCTCTTCTATCTCCTGTATTTCCTGTAAAGGTATAGATCTAAAGGCTTGCTTAGGTTCATTATTATTATTATTATTTTTTTTTTTTTTTTAAAGATTTTATTTATTTATTCATTTATCCCCCCCTTGCTGCTTGCGCTCGCTGGGTCAGCCAACCACGCCATGCAGGCGGGCCTGCCCTCACCAAGAGGCCCCGGGAACCGAACCCGGGGCCTCCCACACGGTAAACGGGAGCCCTACTGATTGAGCCACAGCCGCTTCCCTTAGGTTCATTATTTAACAAGAACCCTGCCTAGGTGATACTATCCTTTTATTTCACTTTGGGAGGCACATAATACCTTGTTGTCCCAATTTTAGTGCTAAGATTGATTAATGTGTTTAGATGGTTCCCAGATATTTTGAAGGCTTTTCAGCTTCAATAAGGTTGCAACCATTGGAGTCCTAAAGCCTCATTTAGTAGAGAAGAGCTGTCCCTAAGGTGTGGTAAAGGAGCTGTTGCTCAATTATACACGGAGGCAACTTACTCCTTGAAAAGTATCCTCTGAGTATGGCCCATATTCATGAGTTGATGATAAAAGAGTTAGAAGATACCTGGCTGAATCTAGCACCAGAGAGGTGTCCCAGGGACAGGAACCAATGGCATAGGAGACAGGCACAGAGCCCATGTGATGAGGGAGGTGGCTGGAGGAAGTCGCTCAAGTAGAGAACCTGGAGGAATATTGAAAATGTCCGAAGAAGGAAGCAGGAAGCAGGAGGAGACAATAGGTTAGTGGAAACTGGACTAAGGAAGAAGCCAGTTAAAAAGACTGTAGCAAGAAGCCCAATTCAGAGGGGAATCCGAGCAAACCATGATGAGAGTGCTTTGGACTTGGGAATTATACATGGAACCCAGCCAGAAGGGACTTAGAATCATAGAGTCCTTAGACTGAAGGACCCTATAGAAGTTGTCTAGTCCTATCTCCTGTTTTTGCAGATGAGGCACAGAAAAGAGAAGTGACTCAGGTGACAGGATTAGCGCTGGAACAAGAACCCAGTTCCCCTGACCCCCATCAAGCCTTTTCCACTCCACCATACCATCTCTCTTCCTCGAGGCCCACCAGTTACCCCTGGAGAAAGCCTGAAGGAGGTCCAAGCTGAGCAGACTTCTCTTGCGGTAAACCAAATCAAGCCAGACTTCTATTATTACTAAGCCGTACACCAATAATTTGCTTACATCCGTAGAGCTTGTACCCTGGTGTTCCTCTCACTGTTGTAAACTAATTAGTGCAGCTGATGATGTGCTGAGGGCCGGAGGAAGTATAGGAGGTGCAGGGTGGGGCTACTGTTCCATGGTCTAGATTCCATTAGTGGTACCTCTACCCTCCCCACCCTCACCCATTGTTCAATTACAGCAAATAAGGCTGGAGGATGGGGACGGGCCAGACACTCCAAATGTTGGTGTTGCTGGTTGTTTCTTGGTCAGAGATGCTCTCCTTAAGAGCTGGGACCTTGAGTCAGTCGCCTATATATTCCTCACACTTATTAAAGGATATAGCACATAATAAAAATGGTACTTAATAAATAAGGGTAATTGAATGAACAAGTGGATGAATGAATAAATACCCAAGGAAGTTCAGCCTTTTAACCATGTCTCCACTCTTACCTTAATCCATACCTCCTCACTGATCTCATCGTTGGTTTCCAGAAAAATGGTCATCAAATGTTGCTTGTTTACCTACCCTTCCCCTCCCCAAATTTGAAAAATTATGTAATCCTTCTCTCATTTGAAGGTTAACATCCAAAGGTTACATCAAAGAGTAAATATATCGTTATAATGGATGTAATTGTCAAAGTATTATAAATATTGATATTTTAAAATAAAATTATTAAATCACACATTTACATGTGTCCAATGGAAAATAATTACAAGTTATTATTTGAAATGCAACATCATCCATTTAAAAAATTTACAAACAAATACTTCTTATGGTAGAAAATCTTACATTGTTTCCTTTTGAAATTGTATTTCCATTTCATTTCTTCAACAAAAGAAATGCAATTTTTTTCAGTTTATTTTATAATAAGTTATAATGACAATATCGGTACACAATTGATCAAAACAACATAAAACATTATACATTTGATAAGAAATGATTAAACATAAAAAGTACCAATATGGACCAGATCCTGGGCCATAAAACAAACATCAAAAAATGTAAAAGAATTTAAATCATACAGAATGTGTTCTTTGACCAAAATGGAATCAAAATAAAAATGAATAACAGAAAAATATTGAAACACACTTCTAAATAATCCATGGGTCAAAGGGAATCAAAAACTGCATTGAACTGAAAGAAAAACAAAAACACAGAATATCAAAAGTTATGGGATACAGCTGAGCAGTACTGAAAGGAAAATTTGAAGCACTAAATTCTTCCATTAGAAAAAAGGAAAAGTCTCAAATCAATAACCCAAGTTCCCACCTCAAGGTCATAGAAAAAGAAGAGCAAAATGAATTCAGAGACAAGCAGAAAGAAGGAAATAAGAAAGATAAGAATAGAAATCAATGAAATTGAAAACAGAAAAACAATAGAGAAAATCGGTGAAACAAAGAGCTACTTCTTTGGAAAAAATCAATAAAATTGACAAACATCCAGCAAAATAGCAAAGAAAACAAGAAAGAGCACACAAATTCCCAATCTTAGGAATGAAACAGGGGATATCACTACAAACCCTGCAGATAACAAAACAATAATAAAGGAATGCTCTGAAAAAAAGTCTACACACATAATTTTGAAAACTTAGGTGAAATGGACCACTTCCTTGAAAAACACAAACTACCACAACTCACCAAATATGAAATACATAATTAGAGTAGTCCTACAACTATTAAGAAAATTTAATTTAATTTAAAAACTCCAAGAAATAAATCTTATGTCCAGATACTTTCACTGGAAAATTCTACCAAATATTCAAAGAAGAATTAACAAGTCTACACAATCTCTTCAGAAAATAGATGAAGAGGAAACACTTGGCATTACATTTTATGAAACTTCTGTTATATTATCCTAATAGCAAAACTAGAAAAAGACAGTACAAATAAAGAACTACAGACCAACATCCCCTATTCCTAACAAGAAAACAATTGAGCAACATATAAAAAAGAATTATTCCCAGAGTTTATTTCAGGGATGCAAGGATGGTTTAATATTTGAAAATCAATGTAACCCACTCCTCTTAACAAGCTAAAAAAGAAAAACTACATGACAATATCAATTGATGCAAAAAAGGCATTTGACAAAATTAAACTCCCATTCATGATAAAAATTCAAGAAAATAATAATGGAAGAGAATTTCCTCGACTTGATAAAGAGCATCTACAAAAACCCTACAATTAATATTATCTTTAAAAGACTAGGAACTTCCCCCTAAGATCAGGAACAAAGCAAAGATGTCTTCTCTCACCATTCTTGTTCAGCATAGTGCTAAAAGTTCTAGTCAGTGCAATAAGGAAACAAAAGGCTTACAGATCAGAAAGAAAGAAATACAACTTTTTATTTACAGATGACATGATTGTCTGTCTACAAAGAAAATCCCAAGGAATCTACAAAAATTCCTAAACTAATAAGAGCTCAGCAAAAGTCACAGGACATGATATAAACATAAAAGAGGTCCATTGTATTTCCATATACTAGTAATGAAAAGTTGGGCACCAAAATTAAAAGTACAATGCCATTTACAATTGCTCAAAAAAGAGGAATACTTCTGTGTAAATCTAACAAAGCACATATAATACTTGTATGCCTAAAACTATACAATCAGAGAGATCTAAATAAATGGAGAGTCATACTATGTTTATGGATTGGAAGATTTGACATAGTAAAGATGTCATTTCTTCCCAAATTGAGATATACATTTAATGCAATTCCTAGCAAGATTTCCCAGCAGATTATCAAGTTCCCAGTAAGATTTTTCATAGATATAGACAGGACTGTTCTAAAATTTATTTGGAAAGAGAAAGGAATAAGAATGGCTAAAACAATTCTGAAAAAGAAAAATAAAGTGGGAGGACTTTAAGATTTAGTTACAATTACCATAATAAAGACTGCATTACTGGTGGCAGAATAGACAGAGATCAGTGGAACCAAATAAAGAACCCAGAAAGAGAGCTACACGAATATGCCCAACTGCTTTTGACAAATTTGCGAAAGTAATTCAATGGAGAAAAGATAGCCTTTTCAACAAATGGTGATGGAGTAAATGGACAGTCATAGACATAAAAAACGAGCCTTGACTTAAGTCTCACACCTTATACAAAAATTAACTCAAAATGGATCATAGACATTAATGTAAAACTATAAATTTTTTAGAAAAAAAAAAAAGGAGAAATTCATCAGGCTCTAGGGCTAGGCAAAAAAGTTCTTAGGCATCACATTAAAATTGTGATATATAAAAGGAAAAATTGATAAATTGGACTTCATCAATATTTAAAACTTTTATTCTGCAAAAAAACTCCATTAAGATGAAAAGTCAAGGTACAGACTGGGAGAAAATATTTGCAAATCTCATTTCTGACAAAGGACTAGTATCTAGAATATATAAAGAACTCTCTTAACTCAGCAATAAAAAAGCAAATATTCAATCAGAAAATATACAAAAGATATAAAGAGACATTTCATTGAAGAGACATATGGGTGGCAAATGAGCACATGAAAAGATGTTCAACATTATTAGCTATTAGGGAAATGCAAATGAGATACCATCAAACACCTATCAGAATAGTTAAACTAAAAATAGTCAAACACCCAATACAGAAATATTCTAAGTAATTTGATAGATAGTCCTCCTTTAACTTCTAATCCATTGAGTCTGGGCTGTACTGAGTAACTTGCTTCCAAAGAGGAAAATATGGAAAGGGCAGGGTGTGGGGACAAAAAGGTAACTTTATCAGGAAGAAGCCCATCAAACACTATCTTACCTGGTGATCAAGGTAGCATTATCAGTGATAAGTCATAAGTTCCATGTACCCTTCATATGATATGATGGGACTAGCACTTCATCTTTGTGGTAATCCTCCCCCAAATCCATAGTCCACAACCACAATCTAACCATGAGAAAAGCATCAAACAAACCCTAATTGACGGATAATCTACAAAATACCTAAACAACATTAAAACTGCCAAGATCATCCAAAACAAGGAAAGTCTGAGAAACTGTCACAGACCAGAAAAAGCCAAGGGAAATGACAGATAAATGTTCAAGGATCGTATCCTTGAACAGAAAAAGGACAAGAGGGACAAATTAGTCAATATCAATATACCTATGGTGGCTCTTTAGTTGTGACAAAGGTACTGTCGAAATGCAAGATGTTAACAATAGGTGAAGTTGCATGAGGGGTGTATGAGAATTCCTAGTGCTATCTTTGCTACATTTTTGTACATCTAAACTATTTTAAAATTTTCAGTTTATTTTAAAATAATGTACAAAAAAAGCAACACCAAGTGCTGGAAAGGATGCAGAGAAACTGGATCACTCATACATCGCAGATGGGAGCATAAAATGGTACAGCCACTCTGGAAAACAGTTTGGCAATTTCCTTAAAAAACTAAACATGCAGTTACCAAGTGACCCAGCAATTGCCCTCTTGCATATTTATCCCGGAGATATGAAAATTTATGTTCACACGAAAACCTGTATGTGAATGTCTATAGCAGCTTTATTCATAATAGCCTTAAACTAGAAACAACCCAAATATCCTTCAATTGGTGAATGGTTAAACAAACTGTGATACATCCATACCATGGAACAAAAACCAATGGACTAGTGATACACACAACAACCTAGATGAACCTCTAGAATAGAATTAGGCTGAGTGTAAAAAACAGCCACCCCCCAAAGGTTCCATGCTACATGCTTTCATTTATATGGCATTCTTGAAATGACAGCATTACAGAAATGAAGAACAGAGTAGTGGTTGCCAGAGGTGAAGGAGATTGTGGAGGTGGGAGGGAAAATGGTGTGGCCGTGTGGCTATAGAAGAGCAAACTTGTATTTGAGGGCTCCTTGTGATGATGGAGATGTTCTGTATCTAGACTGTATCACTGTCAATATCCTGATAGTGATAGCATACTAGAGTTTTGCAACATGTCATTGTTTGGGGAAACAGGGTAAAGGGTATAGAGGGTCTCTGTGTTATATCTTACAGCTTCAGGTGAATCTGTAATTTTCTCAAAATAATAAATTCAATTAAGTATTTTTATTATTTTTTTATTTCAAAAATTTAAAGAATAATCATGTGTACCATACAGGATTCCCATACATCGCCCCACCACCACCAACTTAAGTTGTTGTGACACATTTGCTACAAATGATGAAAGAACATCATCACAATATTACTGCTATCTACAGTCCATAGCTTATATTTGGTGTATTTTCCCACAAACTATCCTATTATTAACACTATATATTAGTATTGTTATATAATATAGTTCATGAGAGAATGTTCTTTTATTTGTACTGTTAACCACAGTCCATCATTCACCACAGGCTTCACTGTCCTATATGGTCCCCTGCCTTGCACAATCCATCCAAAGTGTCAGTTAAACTTTTTTTTTTTTTTAAGATTTTATTTATTTATTCATTTATCCCCCCCTTGCTGCTTGTGCTCGCTGGGTCAGCTAACCACGCCGTGCGGGCGGGCTTGCCTTCACCAGGAGGCCCCGGGAACCGAACCCGGGGCCTCCCATATGGTAAACGGGATACCTACTGATTGAGCCACAGCCGCTTCCCAGTTAAACATTTTGATTAGCATGCATTTCTTAATGAAATGGGCAATGCTTTTCTTTTTAATTATTTTATATATACATACATGGTGTTACTTGTTATTAGAATTAGGGGCAGCATCAATTCTATTCCTACTTTTCATTTTTATAGAAGTAATGCTGAGAAACTTTGTTAACATAAATAAGCCTGGATGGCGTTTCATTATAGCAATATGATTTAACTCTCTGAACTCTTTCCAAATCCCAAGCCAGGAATAACATACTACTCTATCATCAGGAATTATTTTTAATAATCTATCAGCTGACAACTCGATTAGGTCTTCCTCTGATATCATTGAAAGCAAAAAAAATTGGAAAACAACTCCCTTGCAAATATGTATTGCCCAGTCCTATTAATTTTCTCCATTTCTGGGAAGTCACCTAAAATGCTTTATCAAGACTTATCAAATGATTATTAGTTATCCTTGTTACTTTTTTTTTAGGAGCCCCTTCTAATTTGATATTCTCAGAAAGCGTTAGAGAATTGAAATGTTCTTTTCAGTACACACTTACCAAAACGATTTTACATTACCATGTGCTTTATTTTTAGTATTGTCAAAATTTAAGAGGTTTAGATATAACACATTCTATTTATGAATAATACCCACAATTTAGCCTAATTGTTGAAGCCAAAAATCATTGTAAAATTAATCACCCAGAGCAAACTTATATTCTGTCAAAAGAATAAAAAACTTAGTCTTCATTTTTCAATCCAAATCAGAGTTAATATATACCCCCAAGAGAAACATTCTGAACTCGAAGATAGACAATAGATAGATAGATAGATAGATAGATAGATAGATAGATAGATAAACAGACAGACAGACAGTGATAGAGAGGTGAGGGATGAAACTTCACCATGAATTTATCGCCTAGATTTTCATCATGGAGATTCGTTCCTTGACAATAATTGGAGGGTAGGTGGGCAGACAATCACCAAACAAAATTTATCACTTTTACTGCCACACTATACAATATATCAGAATTCAAAATATCCCCCAAATATTCTATTTCTAATGTCATGCTTTTCCCTTAACAGAAACATATGCAAGAAAAGGAAAGACACAAAGCCCTTCATTAATACTTTTAGTTGTCCTTTGTTTGATGCCACGGAGGTTTTCACTTGGTTTAACTTGGTCTAACACATCAGAGTCAGGTTTTGGGATGGATGAGAGTTAAATTTTTTTTTTTTTTTTCGTTTTGTAAAGTTGGAGAAGAGCTAATGAGAAAGGGCAGGTCAGACCAGAGGATGCCCCCCTGCTCCCCACCTACTGCAACAATAAGTGCATTATCAAGTAGATCAATTTTAGGGAAAGGTAAATATGGAATTGAAGATCTGGAAACCAGACCCCTTAAAGCAAATTGCACCTGAATGAATATTCCTTGGAAAGTCTGCCTGTCTCCTAGGGGCAAAGCTGGTCAAGTTTGTACTAGGCTAGTACTTGCAACTCCGACACAGAAGCCGACACCTACAATGGCTTCTGAACTTCACACTCTCTTGCCCATCATTTCACCACTGTTTGAGCTCTACCCAACGAAAATATCTAGTCGGGTGACCAGAACAGAAACTTACACTTACTGTACTGATAAAACACCGAGAAAGAGAAGCCAGTGTCTTCAGGAAGGAAACAGCCCATGACAAGGGGCCAGACAGACACACATGAAGTGAACATACCACACATGAAATGTACATAAGAACATGGCAACGATATTTGCACTTCATATTGGAAGGGAGGGAGAAGAGTTTTAGAGGGATTGAAGGAACTGAACACATGGGGAGCCTGAAGATTATGGAGATTTCCGGGAGGAGATGCATTGGTTTCAGAGATTCAGAGAAGGGCACAAATGAAATTTGATGGAGTATGTGAGGCCAGTAAACTGATACCTTTTAAAAACTTCCGCAGCTCTCTCCTGGTAAATGAAAATGTTCTGTGATCCTTTCCTCTCCACAGCTGACATTGTGTTTTTCAGCAAGGCATCTATATTCAATGATGGATGGATGGATAGATGGGTGGATGGATGGATGGACAGATGGATGGACAGACAGATGGATTGGAGGGAAGGTGGAAGAAAAATACAACTAATTTGTCATCTCCCTAGAATTTCAGCTCAACTTCTGGACCAGTGATTATCAAATGCGTTAATTTATACTAAAGTGTTAATGGCTCACAATAGCTTTACCCTCCAAAGAGCCCTTCCAGCTGAAACACTCTGTGAAATGTTGTATAAATTAAGGTATCAGAGGAAATAAAAGGAATAATAAGGGAAGACTGGGGAGAAAGAATGGAGAGGGGACTAGTTCTTATCACTCAAGGAATCCAATCAAAAACCTTTATGCAGTAGCAATATTCTTGATTGCACCAATAGGGCCAATAGATACCATCTGCCAGTAGATGGCGGTCTTCATATTAACTGGCTGTTCCCTGGGACAGCCCTTCTTTCTACCACGTTATATCTGTAGGGTTGGTTGCCTTAATGCATAGGCGAAATAGGTAGCCTATTTTGAGTGTGAATTTGAGAGTCCTGCGGAAGATCTCCACCTGCCTGTTCAATATTAATCCCCCTGGACTCTGCCATTTATATCTAATATTCCAATTTATCCACTTTGTAGGGGTCAGCAGGTTGGGGGAGCAGTGGCTGGCAGGAAGAGGAAACCAGGGTTAGCCATTAACACTTTAGCAGGAACTAATTTGATAAGTTAACGCAGGAGAGAAAGGACCTTGAAAAAGTATAACAAAAGACAGGGAAGCTCTGAAAGGAGAATTTGCAAAGCTTTTGGTTGTTCAGGTGGGACATTCCCATACATAAGCAGTAGTGGCATGTGGGCACCAGACACCTGAGTTACAGCCTTCTAAAAGAAAGAGGAGGTAGGCAGAAATGGAATGGTAGATTGGAACGGAACGATTCTGCCTGGGGTCAGACCTCATACCCCCTTCCCCAACCAGGTGTTGCTCACCTCCCATCCCTCAACAGAGGCAGGGCTCCCACAGGCTTGCTGAAGAGCCCTTCAAGCTCCTTGCACCTTGGCTCGGGTCGGAGGCCAGATTATTCCTTGGCACTCTCTGCAGTGATTCCCATGGTCCCTGATCTGTTTGGGCCAGCACTGTTTTCATCTCTAGGATGGCCTGAAAAGTCAGAGGACCTGGACAAACTGATGCAGTGACCATTCCATGGTACACTGGAGAAGAGAAGATTTGCTTTCGACAGAATACTGTCTTCAAAGACTCCGTTGACACAACGAGTGAGACACATTCTGTGCAACCCCAAAGGTAGAACCAGAAGTTACAGAGCATGTAAGGAAAGATTCTCTTTCTGCCATAGCCATTTAAATAGTGCTATAATAGCTTACACCTGTCGAACCATGGCTGGGTGTTGGGTGCTGTTCCACAGACCTGATCTCATGTAATAATTATGGCATTGCCACACAGTGTGTATTATTATCTCCATTTTACCAATGAAGCAACAGAGGCTTAGAGGAGTTAGATAACATACTTGGGATGGACCTGAGCATTTAACCCCTGGCTAGGCTGCCTCCCTTGAAGGACCAAGGTGACTTGGGCGTCAACAAATTCCCCAGTGCAGAGGCTGGAGAGGGGAGAGGTGGTCTCGCAGGAAAGCTGAAGAGGAGGCTCACTGGATCAGTTATGGTAAATGTCCCCTTAACCCTTTGTGCCTGTGGCTTCATTCACTCATGCAAGGCATCTTCATGGAGTGCCAGGCAGTGTCATAGGAGCTAGGGGAGATAGTGTCACCAAAAACAAACAAAAATAGCTACATAAGTCACCCATTAAATCATTACAATTGTGGTTGTTGCTAGCTTAAAGAAGTGAAAAATTGCCATGAGAAATAATAATGGGAGATATAATCTAGTCTGAGGAACCAGGAAAGGCTCCTTGAGGCTAGAAAGGAAGAACATTTAAGCTGAGTCCTGAATGCCGAGCAACTAAAGAAGCAGAGGGGAATGAGAAGAGAATATTCCCAGTAGAGGGAAGATAGTCTGTACAAAAACCTCAAGGCAGAAAGGAACCTCGGCTCTTTTGAGGCTCAGACAGAAGTCCAGGGTGGCGAGAATCAGAAAGTCAGAAGGAGGAGATGACCCGAAACGATGCTGAAGAATTAAGCAGGGACCATGGCATGGAAGCAGTTATAAGCCACGTTAAGCTTTTATCTGTAGAGTAGGAGGGGGTTTCTGAAGGGTTTTAAGCAGGAGAGAGAGATGATTAGATCTAGTTTTCAAAGACTGCTGTGATTTTGGTATGGAGAATGGAACAGAGGGGTTCAAGGGTAGATGTGAGGACACGGCAGGAGGTTGGTGCCAGAATAGGAAATTGCCCTCTTTCCAAGTGGCTTCCCATGGCATCACCCACCCATGCTGGTTGGTGGCCATCTTCCCGAGGGGGAAGAAATCCAGGTGGAGAAGATAGAAGATAAGCCACCAGTGGCTCTCCTTCCTGGTCAACACTCTTGCTGGGGTTCTCAAATCTGCACTCAGCAATATGGGAAAGCGTGGAGCAGGGAGTCCCACTCCATAAGCAATGACAGCTGTGCAGAGCTACAGTCCCAAATGTCCACCTCCCACACTGCCCGCAGTTACTGGTTCCTTCCCAACCACCCAAGAGGAAGATGTGGAAAGCTGGAGCTGAAGAAAAAGAATAGTAGATAGCCAGTGGGGATTCAAAGAGAAGGGAAGTTCAGTCTTTGAAGAAAAATGCAAAGTCTGATAATTATTCTAAATACACCAAAGGTTAAAGGATGTTTGCATATTTCCTGCAGATCTGCTGGGAAGAGAAAAGGGCTGTGAATTCAGAGAGCTGCAGCTAACCCTGGTTTCTCCCTCAGTTTACTGGGTGGCCTTGGACAAGACATTTGAACTTTTTCTCTCAGTTTCCTCCCTCTCAAACAATGCTCATAGTCTTTGTCCCTTTTATCTTGCAGGGATGCCGTAAAGCTCAAGCTAGACAGAAAAGTGTCCAAAAAAGCCAAAAGCTTGATACAGACGTGAGAGACTGGTGGTGTGAATACTATTTTCAGATGGGCACTGCTGGGAAAGAGCCAGGTTTGGCTTCCAGCTGTCCATAATGCCATTTCATGCTTTTCACAGGAAATAAATCCTCCATGTGCTAGTACTTCTTTAGTGTCTCATGCTGCAGTGCCCCCTCTAAAAGCTCTTTTTCCTCCCCTCAACCCTCACCTGCCCCTACTCCCAGAGGCCCACAGATTCTGAAGACCTTTGTAACTGAGACACTGCAGAAGTGTCTTCAAGGTAAAGAGCAGCTTTACTTATAGACCCCTCAAGGTACTATTTCTTTCCTGTTCTCTGCTAAAATCAGTTAATAAGTTCTTCAAATACAGTAGGTGGTGACTACCCTTGGGTTTCTGGATGCATTCACAATGAGGTACAATTGCTGACTTCAAGGAGCTCACCATCCAGCCATCCATTTGAGAGGGACGAGAATTAATGATACAGAGAGGAAAAAGGGAGATGCACAGTGAAAGCAAAAGAAGTTCTTTGGGTGCCGTTTTTATTCCCCCAAAATTACTGAAACCTGACCACCTTCATTAGAGTCACATCCTCTCCCCTTCCTCCTCATCATTGGCCATTGGCACATCACACTGTTTCATTTTCTTCAAACGCACATCACTCTCTAAACTTTATCCATTTATTTATAAGTTCGTTGTCTGTTTCTCCACTACAACAAAAGCTCTTTATATGGGAAATCATGTGTCTTGCTCAACACTATATCCTCAATACCTAGAACTGGGTCTGGCAAATAGCAAGTGCTCAGTAAATATTTGATGGACTGACTGACTGAATATTGTTTTTCTCTTTTTGTTTTGCAAGTCGTCTATTGTCTGGCTCCACCCACCAAAATATGAAGCGAACTTGTCTATGTTGTTCACATCTATGTCCTCAACACTTAGAACCCATAAGCACTTGAAAAGTGTTGGCTGAGCAAACAAACAAATGAAATCCAGAGACGAATGCAGGCTAAGGAGTCCAGGTAGAAGACCTGGAGAAAAGGAAATCTGAGCTGGTCTTAGAGGATTATAGAGCTTGCATATCATCATCATCTCATACTTCTGTGAGATCTGATATCATTAATCGTAATGGCCAACATTTATTTATTGAGTACTTATTATCAGCAAGGTACTATTTTAGGCACTTTATTACCACACCATATATTCCAGAGGCTATGCTTGGACTAGATTGTAAGCTAACCTGAAATAATTTTCTGTACTGAAAGAAAAAAACAAAAACCTCAGTTGTGACACATTCTTGTCATGGAAGTCAAGCATTGTTCTAGGGATGTTCTGAACAGCTGCAGACCAGGGGAAGCCAGGGGAAGCTTAAGCAGCTGGTAAGTTAACAGAGACCACCCCAGACCCTTTAGCTATCAGCAGCTGCTTGAGCGGATGGAAGTTCTGCTGTGCAATGGGTTCAACAGCTGAGAACAAGGAACTGGACTTCAGCCACTGGTATGACCTGGAGGAAGTTTCCTAATCCCTAAAATCCAGCCGGCCAGCCTTGTTCAGACTGGAAGTCATCAAGAGGTGTAGCGATAGCCACTCAGTATTGTCCCAGCAACCAGGTACTCTGAGTGCTCCCCAGCTGCTGGGGTGTAGGATGGGTACTGGCTTGGCTATACTATTAGAAGTAGAGCATGGGAAACGTTACGTCTTACTATCTGGTGGGTCCATTGAGGAAATGCTTCACAACATTACCACTCTTATGATAATGTGTATTCATTTATTCAGAATGATTGAAGTTTCAGGTTGAAAATAATATCTACTTGGTGGAATAGCTTGTAGGAATCAATTCATCAATGATTGAAAATGCAGTCAATTGCTCTCAATATAAAAAGCAAACCAGATATAATTAAATCTTTCTTGGGAGGTAGCATGAAGTGGTAGAAATTTCTCAGGTTTTAGAACCCGATGGCTTGTGTTCCAGGCTGGATCCCACCATCTTCTCAATGTGTAACTCTTATGGATCGGGATCATGACCCCCCAAAGACATATTCAATTCCTAACCCCTGAGCCTTGGGCTAAGCAAGTTCATTTGTAAAAAGGATCTTTAAAGATTCCATTAAGATGAGGCCAAATTAAATATGGGTGGGCCTTAACTCAGTATGACTCAAGTCCTTATAAGGAGACAAAATTTGGACTCTGTAGCAGTAGGAGTCAGACGGCCATGTGACAAAGGCAGAGATTGAGTTACGGATTGCCTGTAATACTAAAGACGTCAGATAAAGCTATGGCCTGCTGATGCCTTGACTTTGGACTTGTCACCACTGAGACAATCAATTCCTGTGATTTAGGCCAACTGGTCTGTGGCATTTGTTATAGCAGCCCTGGCAAACTGAGACAGTGACCTTTGGCAAGTGGCTTAACCTCTCCTAGCTTTGGCTCCCTCATCTTTAAATCAGGAATAATAAAACCGAATCCACATGCTTGGTACCAAGTCACCTTGACCCCAACTACGTGGGCCAGAGATGGGAACCTGCAATCACCTACCTGACAGGTAGACTGGTGAGAGACCAACCAATGGGAACCTCTAGATTGGGTTGTCACTGATCGATCAGAGACTCTCTCCGGGTTTTCAACCATGAGCATCTCTGAGAGGGCACAGAGGGGAGGTGGCCCAGAAGCTGAGAGACAGAGAGAGGGAGCCACAGCAGAAAGTGACGGCACAGGAGAGGAGCGTCGAGAGAAAACCAGCATTTGGTAGGGCATTAAACATCGGCAGTCGGGCAGGTATTCACAGAGAGAGGCAGGAAGAGCCACGAGTAGGCAGAGTCCATGAGGCAGATGGGAAAGGAAGAAAAAGAGAAGCAAATAACAGCAATGGGAGAATCTACAGGCGCAGAAGTGCTTCCTTCCGTGGGAAAGGGCATGCTCCCGAGTAGCTTTAGGGTCGCTTCAGCTGACCTGGCCTCAGGACACTCAGTGGCACCCAGAGCCCTCTTCCCAGGCTTTTCCTTCAACTGCTTTTTAAAATGAGTTCCTGGGATCTTGTAGAGATAAATGGAAGGAAAAAATAACACAAGAGGTGGCCTTTACCCTCGGGGAGCCCCATATCTCTTGCTCTCATAAAAGTGGAGCTCATAAAACACACACAAAAGGAGAGGCTCGTGGCTAAGCCCACATGCTTTGTAATTGAGCAGAAATGCTCAGCTCTGCCATTCGCTAACTTTGCAACCTTGGAAGAAGTTCCTGGCCTCTCCAAAGCTCTGTGTTGACATCTGTATAAAGAGCACAGAATCTCGCTGGTGATGGGGGGTGGGGAGAGGCAATGGAGTGAGGACGGGGCTAGGCTGGCACCTAAGTGTTAGGTATACAGCAACCTTATTAGCAGGGCTCCTAGACAAATGGGTATTTCCTCTCTCACACCTGCCTCACTATTGCCCTAGTCCCCCAGGTTTACTCTCATGCAGGGATTCAGCTTTCTCTTTTGCTCTGTGAGGGGCCCCTGAGTCGAGGGAGCATGGGAGGGACAGAAGCCCAGGAAAGTGGGTAAAGAAAGCTGCCTCCAGTTGTCACAGGGAGGAGACTCCGGAGCTCAACTTAATAAAAGGAAAATCACAGCCAATCCCTCCTGGGTCCACTGGCCTGGGTCCCCGGAAAGCCGCCCATTTCCCTCTCCAGCACCAGACTCTGCTAGCAGCCTCTCTTTGTGCTAGAGAGGGGACCTAGGGACAGGGACTGCTCCAGCTGCAGGCAAGTTCCTAGAAAGTTCGGCCGAATGGAGATCATTCCTTTACTGTGAGTAATCAGCCCAAACAAAGCCCACTGGTATTTCCGAGTCCATTCCCAGTGCCCAAAGCTGGGCCCAGCCTTACAACAGCTGCAGGAACAGGAATGCGGCTCTGCAGCACTCTGCCCTGGATTTAGCCTGCAGGAAAGACTCTGGGCCCAGAAGTGGGGAAGGCCCTCTGAAGGTCATCCCATCCATGCCCCTGCCTCTGGGCCCAAATGTTGTAAAACAGGGCCTGCTATCACCCACCCATGTGTGCAGACTCTTTAGGTATATGGGGGAGGAGGGCAGGAAAATGGTGTCCCTTTCTCTGTTGTCTCCTCGATCTTCCACCAGAAGGGGCTGCAAGAGAGGGTGGAGAAATAGAGAAAGTTTAGCTCCTATGGTGTCCCTGGCATCGCTCCTGCCCCTTTACTCCTCTCTACCTTTGGTCTCTGGGCCAAACCCTTTCTACCTCCCACTGCATTCCTCCCCTTCTGGGCCACAAGTCAAAGCTCCATTGCAGCCTCCACTCCTGGAAGTTCAGAGGCTATTGCTATTCTCCCCCAAAAAGCGGCAGCCACTTTATCAGGTGTGAGTGGCAGGGACTCCCCTAGCAGTAACTGCTGACAGTCTGGTTAGTTACACGGGGGAGCCACACCTTAGGTCTCAGCTCATTCAATCCTCACAGCATCCCTGCCGAGGTGGGGTTTTTACCCCATCTTTGCAAATGAGGAAAAGGAGACACAGCAAATAAATGACCTGGACAAGCTGCCTCAGCCAGTCTTTCTACTGCCTGGGTACACCCTCTGGAAACTTCAGGATTTTCAAGGGACAGCGGCTTCTATTGGCCCCTGTCCTTCAACACTCCTATCCAAACGGAAAGAATCACACTCCTACAGGCCACGAGCCACAGTGAACTGTCTCTGTGGCCCCCCCCAGGGGAAGCACCACAAGGTTTTTCCTCCAAAATGGTGACTCTAACTCTCCCCAACATAACACAAGAGAGGCATTTACGTTTCCCAGAGTTCCCTCCAGTTGTGATCACTTGCAGAAGCAACTCCCCTGCATGCACCAGTGGCCTGCTGCAATTTCTGAGCTGTCCCTGGGTGTAAGCAATAGCCTGCGGGGGGGGCCCTGGGATCAGTGCCCCTGAAAACTAGCATCCTGTAAACTCCCTGGCCATTTTGGATTTACCAGCTCAGAAAAGAAGATTCTTGAAAGCACACAGTTGCCTGTGGTCAGGGGGATGATCTCAAACCACTCCTAGTTCCCGGGCCAGCAGCCAGCTGCCTTGGATGGCCAGAAGGTGAAATCTGAATGCTGGTGAATGGGAGAGCGGAAGTTCAGCAAGGCTGAGTTAAGCCCATTCATGAAAAAGATCTAGTCTCACTTCCTTATTGCCAGGAGTCGTGTGTGGAGGGGGGGATGTGTGCACGCACGCGTGCATGCTTGCTTTCTGTCCCTCTCTCTCCTCCCCCCACCCCTGCTCTCTCTCTCTTTTTTTTCTTTTCCTTGCTCCTCAAAATCTAAAGTTCATCCTCAGAAACTGCCAGAGAATGCATGGCTGGTCTGTGGTTTGCTGAAGAAAAAGAAAGAGATTCATACAGAAGCAATCCTCCTCCTCCCCCCACCTCCTCCCCCCGCCACATGCATTCAGTATCACTGTTGCTCGAGAAGATAAAAATATGATTTCCAGTTTGCCATCCGGTTCCCAGATCCTGCTGAACCCCCCTCCCCCAGCTGTTCTCCCTCCCACTCCCCTCTGGCTTGGCTGGGGGGGGGGGCGTGGGGGGGGTGGAGACAGCTTTGGGAAGGAGGTCAGCCCAGAATGAGGTGGAATGTGCACAAGGCTGACCCATGGGAAGCTTTCCCAAAGGTGTAACCCAAGGTCTTCCCGCTGGGGGGAGGTCATCTCTGTCCGGTTAGGAACCCCCACGTGGGCTGCTCCTCTGAGTAGTGGAGTGATTGCCATGCTTTTGGAAGAGCCCTGTGTCGCCCTGAAACATGGAGCATGTTAACCTCCTGGAGCCTCAGTTTCCTGATCTGTAAAATGGGGACGACCACCTTCCTCATAGGGATGTTGCAATGACTAAGATGATTTACACAAAGTGCTGGCTCAGCCCCGTGGGTAGCCCTGGGAAAAGCTGTGGTGCTCTTGTTGAACCCTCCCATCTCTTCCTTCTTGGCAGCACCCTGAAGATGCCACCAACTTTGCTGGATGTTTTGAGTCTCAGGAGGGATGGAGGCACCTCCTTTGCCTTTAGAAACAGAAACTGGGATGACTACCAAGAAAAAATACCCACCCAGATCAGCTTGACCCACTCCCTGATTCACTGGGGTCTCCCACCCATTTGTGTGATCAAAAAGATGTATCTCAGGGAAGAGGCTTAAAACCAGAGTCCCCGAAATGATTAATTGGTGCAGGAGACCTTATGTCCGGAGCAACTTTCAGTGGTTCTCTCGGGCTGTAGCCAAGAAGTGCTTACTGGGCACCCACAGTGATTTTGGAGTTATCTGGGAGGACGTGCACCTGTCCCCACAGCTGAGGCCCCTCCGGGGTGCAGCAGGTGGAAGGGCACTTGAGGTACTTTCCCCACCCGTAGCCAACATCCGTGCACTGCCGATGCCCCACCAAATGGCTTTCTTGCTGATCCTGCATGTTTACAAAGCACTGCCATGGCAACCCGTACTCATGAAATCTTCCCCATGAGGGAGTAGGGTCATTGAGACAGGAATCATTATTCTCTCCCATTCTACAGATGGAAAAAACAATGCCCAGAAAGATCCTGGGGTGTAAGCTGGAGCTGCTGAAATTCCCCAAGCCGCTGTCCCTGCCTCTTTGGCTATTTCTCCAAATGGTGTAAATGACACAAAGAGCTATTTTTTTTCTTTAAGAATTTTCTTTCTTCACTATAATTTTCTTTTTTTTTTTTTTTAAGATTTTATTTATTTATTCATTTATCCCCCCCCCTTGCTGCTTGTGCTCGCTGGGTCAGCTAACCACACCGTGCAGGCGGGCCTGCCCTCACCAGGAGGCCCCGGGAACCGAACCCGGGGCCTCCCATATGGTAAACGGGAGCCCCACTGATTGAGCCACAGCCGCTTCCCTAATTTTCTTTTTTTAAAGAAGCTTTAGATTGCATAAATGTTACATGGAAGATATAGGGGATACCATATACCTAACCCCCTCCTCTCCCCCACTTTCCCCCATGAACAACATCTTTCATTAGTGTGGTATATTTGTTACAATTGATGAACACATACTGAAGCACTGCTACTAACCATGGTCTATAGTTTACATTATGGTTTACAGTTTGTTCCACACAATTTTAAAGGTTTTGACAAACTGTATAATGGCCTGTACCCATCATTGCAATGTCCCAAAAGCGCCCCATGTTACACATATTCTTCCCTCTCCCTCCCCTCAGAACCTCTGAGGATCACTGCCTTTCTATCAGTGTTACAAGTTCTTCCATTTCTAGAATAATCATAAGTTTACTTTGGTCCATAGTTGCATTCCCCCTTATGTTTGTTCATTTCTCAATCTTGAGAATTTTGGGATGGTGATGCCCACTTTGCTTCTGGTTGAGAGAGGGCTTAGATCTTATGGGACAGATGGGTGGAACTGTCTTGCTTGCAGTTGTAGATGCTCTCTGTTTTGGATATAGGCATTGTCCATCATCATCTTTTTGTCAGTTGTCCTGGGTGAGTCTGATGAATTGGAGGGTAGGTGTTGGCTACAACTCTGCTGAGATTCAGGGCTCAACCAGCATATGAATAGCTGGAAGATTTAAGTCTCTGGGACACATATTACACAGGTGTAACATTAATTATAGGTTCAAATGAAAGGGGCATAAGAACCATGTGTAGGGAAATTATAACTGAGTCCAACCCCAATACATTCAGGGGATAGGTTATCACATATTCCAAAGTAAGGCCCACTGAAAGGGTGCCAAATTCCTGGAGTTATCTGTCCTGCCTATAGTGTCCAGATGACTCTAGAGCTCTCAGGAGCCCCCCTGCTTGAGGCACTGTTTACTGCAGCAGTCAGTGAGATCCTCCTAAGACGTGTATAAGTATAACCTCTAGAATGACCCCCCAACTCACTTTGAAATCTCTTAGCCATAAAAACCCATTTGTATTTAATATTTCCCCCTTTTTTGGTCAAGGTCTTTCCAAATGCATCACTAGTTAGCACTGGTATTAATCCCTCAGTGCCAGGGAGGCTTGTCCCTGGGAGTCATATCCCATGCCGGAGAGGATTGGGGAAGGTAGTGAGTTTATATGTTGAGTTTGGCTTAGACAGAGGCCACACTTGAGCAACAAGAGACTTTAAGGAGGTAACTCTTAGGCAATAAATAATACCAGGCTAAGTTTCAATATCACAAGAACAAGGTCCATAAGTACAAGCATTAATATTAAGGGCCTTGGGAGCAGGTATAGCTCAGTGGTTGAATGCCTGCTTCCCATGTACAAGGTCCCAGGTTCATTCCCTGGTGCTGAAAAAAAAAAAAAATCAAGAGCTTGGCATATTTGTCTGTCCTCATTTGCTAGGCACTCTAGGGATTCTTGCCACTCTATTAGAGAACGTAGTAGGACTGGTGCGGGGTGTCAGTGGTGGGGGGATGTGTGGGGAGGGTTGTACCTGGGGCATGCCTCTATGGAATATGAATGTGTTCAAGTGGTCATAGGGTGTTGTCTCTGTGGATAGAGACCCACACAATAACCAAAAGAATACTGAATTCCCATCCTGGGGAGTCCTGCTACAAAGGGCTATTCTTCTCCTCTCTCATCCTGAGTTAATTTTCAGTGAGGTGGGCAGAAGTTTCTGACCACCCCTCACGTTTCCTCCCAAGGGGTGTGGGAAATGGGCCATCCCACATCCCTGCCCTTGGTTTGGCTTGACCTTCGGTTTGACCATGTGATTAATATTTGTTGGGTGCTTCCTAGAACGGCAGGGAGCAGACGCTCCAAGCCTGCAGACTGAGGTGGGGAAGGACAGGCTCCAGAGTAAAGAGTCTCTCTCACTGCCTTCATTTCCTACCCCTCCCTCCCCTGTGCCCCCAAGCCATCCATCAATAGTGAAAGAGAGGAAACATCTGGTAGGGGTTCAGCTCCTGGGCCCTTGCACCAGGGCAGCTTATAGGAAGAGATGGTTGGAGGGCTTGAAACCTTGAAATAAACCAACGGTTCAGATGCAGTCCTCCACCACCTGCTATGCTTTCCTCCCCACTCCCACCTCAATATTATGCATCCTCCCAGGAGCAGCCCCCCCCCCAGCAACTACCCCACCCCTGCCTTTACCCAGCAGACAGCTGTTACTGTCATTTGTAGGAGCTGGAGAGTTCCATGACCAAATTGGGGCTCCAGGATGTCTCTGCTAACACGATGAAGATACCAGTGGTTTCTGGGCTGGGAGTAGATGGCACTAGTACATGTCCCAAACTCCATAAATGTGGTCTTCCTCCCAGCCTCCCCTTCCTCTCTGCCTCCCTCCCTCTTCCAAAATAATGCCCTCTCCTTTATGGAACAGTCACTCTCTACCAGACGCTTACACAAAGTATCTTCTTCTTCTTTTTTTAATATTTTAAAAGATGCTTAGATTACATAAATGTTACACAAAAATTACAGGGATTCCCATGTTCCCCGCCACAATGGCCCTGCAAGGTTGGTATTCAGCCTCTTCTTACAGACGATGAAGCAGAAACACAGAGAGGCTGAGAACTTGGCCACGAGGACACAGATGTTGAGTAGCAGGGCTCAGATTCAAACCCCATCCCATCCAAAGCTTATGTTTTTAGCCTCTATACCAAGCTGCCCCTCTGAGAATCCTTTTTTGTTTCCCTCCCACAAGGCACAAACCACCATCTTGTAATAACTGGTATTATTCAGCCATCCTCTTCTTTCCTTCCTGTCAGTAATTCGTTTTTTTTTTTTCATTTCAATTCATATACCAAGTATGTGGTCTACGTGCACTAGACATCGAGAAGAACAAAATATTTAGACACCACTCCTACCTTCTACTAGATATGTGGTCATTTAGGAAGCAGAATAAATAGAGTGAGAGTAAGAGTAAATACTCCCAGATCTGAGAGGAAGAAATATCACCTTGTTGGCTCAGGCCTTTTCTTGCTTTCCTGCCTCCCACTACTTTCTGTGGCTTTAAAAAATAAACAAGTTGCAAGCACCCAGAGAAAACCCAGGGCCACACTGTCCATGCACAGAGAGTCCCTGGGTCCCAAAGGCAGCTGTGTCCTTCTTGTGGTGGTGGACACCCCAGATTATTTATCATCACCTCCTACTATGACACATTGTAATCTTACAGCTGTCTCCATGTTCTTATTCTAGACTCACCCAGCAGCCCTATGACTGGAAGCTGACTTCCCAAGTGCCCGATCCTCAAGGAGAAAATGGGTGTCAGCCCCTTGCTGGTCCATTCTGCTGTCCATGGCTCCCTCTGTTAGGGAGGCCCAGCAGCCCCACCACAGCCCGTCCACCCCGAGACACTGCTGGGATTATTGTCTGAGCAGTAGGATGGAGGACAAGATCCAGGCCCAAATCATCCCACTTTGGGGATCTACTTGGGTGCAGCTAGCTGGTTTTCCCAGGAGGCCTCCATTCTCCCCCTGCCCCCTTCTACTGGGCTTCCAGACTGTACCTATCAATTCCACCTGCAAAATCTATTTCAAAATACATCAAAGCCCCACAAGGTAGGCAGGTGTCACTGTGCCCATTTCTATAAGTGAGGAAGTAGAGATGAGGAGTTAATTAACTTGCCCAAGGGCACTCTAGTAAACCAGCCTGGATTCCAAACTCTTTCATGCTCTTTCCATTATGTCATTGGTCCTAGCCTTCAAGGATGCCCCTCTGAGGTATGTCATTAAATACGAAATTGTGTTGGGGTGGGGGGGAGAGGTAACGGGGATGGTTACCTGCCTGAGGCACCCGTCGATGACTGGGAATTGGGTGCCTTCTTCGTTCCAAAGGGCAGGGCTTAGAGGCTACCTCTGCAAATGCCCAGCAAGGCAGAACGGAGAAACGACCCTTGGGAGACCTCAGCGTCTGCCCTTGCCTTTCCTGTTCAAGATTTCCACCCCTTCAGTCACCCCCAATTTCACCGAGGCCATCCGACGTGAATGAATGACTGATCAACCCAACCCAAGCCAAGAGGACAGGGTTATCATTTCACCACTTTCTCCCAAATAACATAATTCCATATTAACAATCCATTTCTATTCCATTTCCACTTAAAACACAGAATATTATCAAAACTTCGTGGTCCCCTGTGTGTCTCTCCCGAATCCTATTACCCTCCCTCACTCTCAGAGGTGACTTACTTTTAAAAATACTTTTGCCATCCATGGATGTGTCCTTTATGTTCCTTCTTATTGTTGAGTAGTATTCCATTGTATGAGTGTATCACAGTTTGTTTATCCGTTCACCATTGATCATTTGAGCTATTTCCAGTTTGGGGCAATTATGGATAAAGCTGGTATAAATTGCATACAGGCTTTTGTGTGGATATATATTTTCATTTCTCTTGGGTAAATACCTAGAGTTGTATGGTAAATACGTATTTAACTTTATATTAAAATTTCTTTTTTTCTGTGGAATGAATCCAACTTTGTCATAATTTGTTCTCTCTTTTACACGTGGTAGCATCAGTATATTACTGCTGTGTTTAGGGGTTTCACATCTATGTTCATTAGTGATTTGGTTCTGTGATTTTTTTTTCTCCCACCATCTCGTCTGATTTTGGTATCAATGTTATATTGTTCTCAAAGCATGAATGTTCCCTCTTCTTCTATTCTCTAAGGAATGTATATAATATCGGAATTATGTTTTTCCTTGATGTTTAGTATAACTCATCTATAAAGTCACCTGGAATTGATATTTTCTTTATAGGGACTTAAAACTGCTCATTACACTACTTTAATGATTATGAGATCCTTCAGGATTTCCATTTCCTCTTGAGTCCATCTTGGCAATTAATAGTTCACTATCAATCCATCCTTATTTGAGTTTTCAAATTTATTGGCAATAAATGACTTATAATATTATCTCACATTTTAATCCTCAGTAGTTAAATTCCCTTTTTCATTTCTTTTTTTAGTTATTTAAAAATTTTTATTAGAGAAGTTGTGGGTTTACAAAACAATCATGCATAAAATATATGTCGAATGTTGCTATTTTGCGCCTTTTCTCTTTTTTTCATAGTTATTCTTGATGGCAGTTGTTAATTTTATTAACTTTTTAAAGGAGCATCTTTCAGCTTTGTTGTCTCTCAATTTTATAGCTTTGTTATTGTTGTTTCATTAATCCTTCTCTGTTTTATTACATCCCTTCTACTTTTTAAAAGATTATTTTGTTCTTTTTTCCAAGCTTCTTATTTTAGATGCTTACCTTGCTATTACTATTATGTTACCTTATATTAACTATTCAGACTTTCTTCTTTCCCAATATATGGGCATATAAGCTATACATTTCCTTCTAAATACAATTTCAACTTTGCTTCCTAGGTTTTAATATGTAATATTGTCTTTATTGATCAATATTAAGTATTCTCTAATTTCCTTTATGATTTCGTTTTTTGCCCTGGTGATATTTAGAAGTGTCTTTGAATTTCCAAACATAGGATTTTTTTAGTCATCTTTTTGTCAGTGATTTCATCTTTAATTTCTTTGTAGTCAAAGAATGAAATCTATAAGATATGGAAATTTGTTGAGCCTTGCTTTATGGCATAGCATGCAGACAATTTGCTTAAATGTTCCAAATTGCTTGAAAGGAATTGTTTTTCCATTTCTTGAGCACAAAATTCTACATACATCCTTTGCCTCAAGCTTGTTAATTGCTTCTTATATTGTCTTTGATTTTTTTTCTGTTGCTTGATCTATCAAATATTTAGAGTGCATATTAAATTTTCCAACTATAATGTATATTGGTCAATTTCTTCTTGTGTTTTTTTTTCAATATTGCTTTATATTTTTTCAAGCTATGTTACTGGTTACATACAAATCTAGAACTATTATATCTTTCTGGTGAGCTGGACTTTTTAATCATTAAATAGTATTTCTATCTTTAGTAAGGTTTTTTGCCTCATAGTTAATTCTGTCTGATATTAATATAACTATACAAGCTTTCTCTTTTATTACTCTATGTCAGATGTATCTATTCCTATGCTTTTAGTTTTATCTTTCAGTGTCCTTATGCATTGTGTCTCTTGAGAACAGCATATAATTAGATTTTAAAATCTAGTCTAATCATCTTTGACCTTTCACTAGAGAGTTTAGTTCAGTTACATTTATAGTGATTACTGATAATTTGGATTTATTTCTGCTATTTTGTTCTTTGTTTCTTCCTATCTTTTTTTGGCTGTTTTTTACTTTAAACTTTTTATTCTATTTCCCTCTACTAGTTTGGAAGTTATATACTTCCATTCTATTCTTTAAATGGCTGTTTAAAATTTTTTAATTTTTTAGATGAATATGTTTAATTCATTTCCTGATCAATATAATGCTGACCTTATAATGTTTCAACTGTAGCTACATTCTTCCCTAACTTTTATTCTCTTTTGGTCTGATATTTTAGTTGTTTTTTTTAAACCCCTAGGAGTTACTCATTATTATCACTTTATTCAATAATTACATTTGCCCATGTGCTTATCCTTTTTTTCAGTCTTCATTCTTTCTTGTATCTCAGTCCTTTCCTCTGGAATCATTCTTTCTATCTGAAATATATCCTAGTCTAGAAATTTCTTTACCGAGGATCTGCTGGTAGTAAGTCAACTAGTTTTTGTTTGTTGAAAATATCTTCATTTTATCAGCTGTATGAGGCAAGGTTCTCTAGGGAAACAGAACTGACAGGAGATATCTGTTAAATAGTATGAGATTTTATAAAATTGACTCACGCGACCGTGGGGATGCACAAGTTCAAATTCCGGAAGGCAGGCTGCACACCAGGGGCTCTTGTGAAGGTCCTTGATGAGTTCCCAGGAGACACTGGCTATCTGAAGTAGAGATGGGAATTTTCCCTCTGAATGTTGAAGAATGCTGAAATCACTTCCCCTTTTAAGGCCTTCAACTGATTGAATGAGCTGTCACTCCTTGCTGATGGTAATCTTAGTTGATTGTAGATGTAATCAACTGTCTATGTAATCAACTCACTGGTGATCAAAGTCCATGAAATGCCCTTGTATTACAATTAGCCCAGTGCTTACTTGACCAAACAACTGGGCACCATTACCTGGCCAAGATGACCCATTAGCTTAACCATCACAGTCTACTCCTTATCAACTGGCAGCCATACACATCACCTTAAACCATATTTAGTCTCTAAATAAAAGCAGTAACAGATATATATCTATATATATATCTATATCTATATCTATATATATATGTATATATATTTTTCCACCCAACAATATTCAACTGTCCTGCATACAACCAGAAATGTACTAATTCACTCCAGAATAGGGTGCAAGTCCTTGAGTAATCAACGTCCTTAAACACTACAACATGAAACTAATACAACAAATGTCATATGATAAGGGAAAAGTTTAGGGAAGAAAACAAAGATATTCATTTTATGTACATATACAAACATACTCATAACAAAACAAGGAAGAAATATTTATAACCATTACAGACCTCGTTTCTGTAACTGGTCATGTGGTTGAAGTTTGTATGTATCACTACCTTCTTCCACTACCTGTTCTTTGTTCCTTTTGCCCTCAACAAGCACCTCAGCTGGCCATGGTTCTTTGACTGGGGGTGACCCAAACTTTCATTCCTGAAGATTCTGGCCCATTGTTAGTTCTGCTTGGATTGTGTTGTTGCAATTTCCCATTTACTTTAATCACAGGGTGTGGTAGTACTAAGAGATGCCCCAGGGGATCTCCTGTATTTCAGGCAAACTCTTACTTAACTCCATTGTGTAAGTACAGTCCCATTTCCCCTTGATAGTCAGGATCAGTCACCCCAGCTAGTATAGTAATTCCCTTCTTTGCCTGTTGACTCAGAGTTGCTCCAAGTGGCCAGGTGGCAGTTTTAACTTACAGTTCAATGGAATCATTGTTGTGTTCCTTGGTGGCAGCACTCCTCCTTTTGGGACTAAAACCTATAGACCAGAAGAGCTTAAGGTTGCAGGACAGGAAACAAAAATTTTCCTAGTGGTACTAGTGAGTGGTGCCACTCCCATTTCCACCCCTTGATTCCTGGACCTGTGAAACAGCACTATAAAGAGGACGCTGATTCAGAGCACACACAGCCCCCTGGAGAACCTTGCCCTAGCCCTGCAAGGTATTTCCACCTAGTTGGGGCCATAATTGAGTCTTTAAAAGGCCATTCTACCATTCTATCAATCCAGCTGCTTCAGGATGATGGGAAACATGGTAAGACCAGTGAATTCCATGAGCATGTGCCCATTCCTGCATATCATTTGCTGTGAAGTGGATTTCTTGACCAGAAGCAATTCTGTGTGGAATGCCATGGTGGTGGATAAGATGTTCAGTAAGTCCACAGATGGTAGTTTTGGAAGAAGCATTGCATGCAAGGAAGGCAAACCCATATCCAGCGTATCTGTCTATTCCAGTTAGAACAAATCACTGCCCCATCCATGATAGAAGTGGTCCAACATAATCAACCTGCTACCAGAGAGCAGGCTCATCACCTCAGGGAATGGTGCCATATCAGGGGCTGAGTGTGGCTTTCTGGTGCTGGCAGATTGGGCACTCAGCAGTGTCTGTAGCCATGTCAGCCTTGGTGAGGGGGAATCCACGTTGCTGAGCCCATGCATAACTTCCATCCCTACCACTATGGCTACTTTGTTCATGAGCCCATTGGGCAGTAACAGGAGTGGCTGGGGAAAGAGGCTGAGTGCTAGCCACACAGCAGATCATCTTACTCACTTGATTATTAAAATCTTCCTTTGCTGAAGTCACCCTCTGGTGAGCATTCATGTGGGACACAAATATTTTCATGTTTTTTTGCCCACTCAGAAAGGTCTATCCACATAGCTTTTACCCAGACCTCTTTGTCACCAATTTTCCAATCATGTTCTTTTCAAGTCCCTGACCATCCAGCTGAACCATTGGCAACAGCCCATGAATCCATGTACACATGCACTTCCGGCCATTTCTCCTTCCAAGCAAAATGAACAACCAGGTGCACTGCTTGAAGTTTTGCCCACTGGGAGGATTTGCCCTCACAACTGTCCTTCAAAGACATACCAGGAGGGTATTGCAGTGCTGCAGCTATCCACTTTCTGGTGGTACCTGCATATCATGCAGAACCATCTGTAAACCAAGCCTAGTTTTCTCTTCCTCAGTCAAGTGATTGTAAGGAACTCCCAAAGAGGCCATAGCTGTGGGCTGGGAAAGAGAAGATAACATGGCAGGAGTGGTGACCCATGGGCATTTTGGCCACTTCCTCATGTAACTTTTTTCTGCTTCCAAGACCCGCTTGATCCCCATCTCAAGTATACTACTTCCACTTTATGATGGAGTGCTGTTGTGCCAGCCCAACTTTATGGTTTGGTGGGTTAGACAATACCCAGCTCATGATAGGCAACTCAGATCTCATGGTAACTTGGTGGCCCATGGTTAAGAGTTCAGTCTCTACTAAGGCCAAGTAGCAGGCCAAAAGCTGTTTCTCAAAAGGAGAGTAGTTATCTGAAGCAAATGGCAGAGCTTTGCTCCAAAATTCTCCTATACAGGTCTGATTCTCCTATACAGGTCTGCCAAAGGATCCAGGAAGCATCTCTATTTGCCACTGACACTTCCAGCACCATTGGATCTGCTGGATCCAATGATTACAGAGCCTCCTCTTGTTCTGGTCCCCACTCAAACCTAGCAGTTTTTCTGGTCACTCGGTAAATGGGCCAGAGTAGCACACCCAAATGATGAATGTGTTGTCTCCAAAATCCAAAAAGACCAACTAAGTGTTGTGTCCCTTTTTTAGTAGTAGGAGGGACCAGATGCAACAGCTTATCCTTTACTATAGAAGGGATATCTGGACATGCCCCACACCACTGGACGCTAGAAATTTCACTGAGGTGGAAGGACCCTGTAATCTTGTTGAATTTATCTCCCATCCTCTCTCACGTAAATGCCTTACCAATTAGTCTAAAGTCATTGTGACTTCTTGCTCACTAGGTCTAATCAGTGTGATATCATCAATATAATGGACCAGTGTGATGTCTTGTGAGAGGGAGAGATGATCAAGTTCCCTGCGGACAATATTATGACACAAGGCTGGAGAGTTGATATACCCTTGAGGCAAGACAGTGAAGGTATATTGCTACCCTTGCCAGCTGAAAGCAAACTGTTTTGGGTGGTCCTTACTAATGACAGTTGAGAAAAATTTTTTTGCCAGATCAATAGCTGTGTACCAAGTACCAGGGGATGTGTTGATTTGCTCAAGCAGTGATACCACATCTGGGTCAGCAGCTGCAATTGGAGTCACCACCTGGTTAAGTTTATGGTAATCTACTGTCATCCTTCAAGATCCATCAGTTTTCTTCACAGGCCAAACAGGAGAGTTGAATGGGGATGTGGTGGGAATCTCCACCCCTGTATACTTCAAATCCTTGGTGATGGCACAGATCTCTGCAATCCCTCCAGGCTAGGTAAGAGAAGTTCTACTGGCTTCCACTTGGCCTTTCCTACCATAATAGCCTTCATTCCACAAGTCAGGGATCCAATGTGGGGATTCTGCCAGTTACTAAGTATGTCTATTCCAATTATACATTCTGGAACTGAGAAAATAACCATAGAATGAGCTCAGGGACACATTGGACCCACTGTGAGACAGACCTGAGCTAAAACTCCACCCATCACGTGACCTCCATAAGCCCCTACTCTGACTGTTGGACCACAGTGATGTTTTGGGTCTCCTGGAATTAATGTCACTTCTGTGCCAGTGTCTAATAATGTCTGATCATTTCCTTTTCACCAATGCACAGTTACCTTGGTAAAAGGCCATAGGTCACTTTGGAGAAAGCTGGTAGGAAGAGTAACAGTATAAAAAAATTTTTAGGAGGTTCCAGAGATTGAACCTGGGACCTCATACATGGGCGGCAAGTGCTCAACCACTGAACTACATCCACACCTGACAGTATAACAGAATCCTGTCTAGGGGCTCTGGGTCTGTAAACTATCTCAAGTCTAGGAATTGATTAAGGAACCATGATTCTCTGTTTCCATGATTTAAGTTAAGGGTTTGTTCACTAGACCTAGAACTCTTCTGCTTATACAGATTGTTTTGCCTAGTATAAGCATTTACACTGAGAGTTATTTTCTTTACGCACATTGAAGATATTATCATTCATTTTTGGTTTTCTTTGTTGCTGATTAAAAAAGTCATCTGTCAGTCTAATTTTCCTTTGTAAATAAACAGTCTTTTCCCTCTAGCTGCTATTAAGATCTTCTCTTTGACTTTGGTGCTTTGTAGTTGTATTATGAATCTGTCAAGATTTATCCTACTTGGGATTTATGGGGCTTCCTGACTCATGAAAGAGTCATGCCTTTCATCAACTTAGAAAAATCCTCTGCTGTTAATCTCTTCTAATGTTCCTTTTCCCTATTGTTTCTCTTTTCTTTCCATCCAAAACTGTAGTTAGACCATATTAAAAGTTTTCACCTTGCCTCCATGTCTCTTTACCTCTCTCTGATTTTCTTTTTGTCTCTCCTTATTATAATCTATGCACTTGGTTTAGATATATTTTCCAATGTTCTCTTTAGTTGTATCTAGCCTATTTTTTAATCCATTCACTGAATTTCAATTTCATTGATTTTTCTAGTTTTCTACAAATTTTATTCAGTTCTTTTCTTGAAATGTGTCTGGTCAACATTTACTGGCTCTTGTTCCTCAATCCTATTTTAAATACCTTCTTTATTTTGTTTTTAAGTATAGAAATGAACTTATATTATGCATGTATATGGTCATTCAAATACTTGCAGTCTTTGTATATCCAAATCCACAGTTTGTTAATTTTCTGCCCATGAATTTCTGGCTCCCTTGTGTGATTTGTAATTTACTTTTTATTGTGAGCTCACAATCATTTTTGGAGGGGATGCTTTGAAGTCAGGCTTTAAGGTGTATCCCTTCAAAGATGGCTTTGGTTGACTTTATCCAGGTGTTAGGGAAGTTATCGTTCTGATTCTGAAGCCACTTTCATTTAAAATTTCAGCTGAAAGTTTTTGGAATGCCAGGTTAAAACCCATGTGGGAGTGCAGTTACAGATGACCATTCTCCTCCATGCAGAGCCAGGACAGGGATCCTGACTATCTTCCTCTGGGTGGTGGGTGCTGCAGCCCAGGCAGTAAGAGTGTGTCACATGAGCTTAGGAAACCCCTATCTTTTATAAGGAGCTGCAAGCAAATCTATCCAAACTTTGCCTGGAGAGAGACATTATCTTCATTATATTGGAGAACAAACAAACTCTCTTCTACAATGGGAGACATTGTCTCTATCTTCCAAAGATAGTTCAGAAAAATGGGCTGTCCATGTCTCTGCTCATAAGATACAGAGAAGCATGAGAATCCCATGGAAAATTGTCTCCTAACAATTTCAAAATGAAAAGTTAAAAAAAATAAAATAAAATAAAATAAATAAAGTGGAAGCCCTAGGAAAGGTGTTTTATCTCCATTAAAAATGAGAACTGAATCACAGAAAATTAAGGGTCTTGTCCACTGTAAGCTAAAAAGAAAGCAAAGTCACCCAAACCTCAATCCCCAGTCTTAGACTCTTTGCCCAAGGAGGCCTTTCATCAAATTATCTGAGCTTCAACATCATACAAATCACTGAACCAAGAGGACCTCTCTAGTGCATCTTCCCCAGTTCCATCAGGTTTTTAGAGACATAGCCCCTCTATAACCCATCAATTTGTCTTCTAACTACACAGTGATCACTTTCCTAATAATCAAATAAAAAGTAAAATTAAAATGTTGTCTCACAAGTACAACTGTACCTATGGCAATTTTAGGGTGCTGTGTTTAAAATGGAGACCATCCAAGAGAATCTGTATCACTATGGCTATGGTACCAAACTGATATCTAACCTAAATCTCTACTGCTGTAGTTCCTATCTTCATAGCATAGAAATGTTCTTCCATGTGATATGCCTTCTTAGATTTGAAATCCTTCTGAAAAATCGCTGAAACCATTTGCCAGTGGAGGAGGAAAAGCTTAAAAGCATTAAGGGAAAGGAACAAGGCATAATATAAGCTATAGTTATCATCCTCATTTTCAAGAGGCCAGGCAAAAGGTCAAAGGGGCTCAGGCCACTACATCTTAAAATGGGAGTTACCCCCATGACTGCTGTGGATAAATACCCAACCTTCAGGGGTAAAATTATTGAAAGAGGAACCTTGTGGGTAAAAAAACTGACCTCAAGTGTTTATGAGGCCCAGACCAGTGTCCTCAAGCAGGGAAGATCTGGGGAAACTGTTGTCTAGGACAGTGGTTCTCAAATGTTAGTGAGCACCAGGATAATATGGGGGACCTATTAAAATACTGGTCACAACACTCAGAGTTTCTGATTTAGCAGATCTGGGTGGGACCCGAGAATTTGCACCTGGAAGAAGTTCCCAAGTGATACTGCTGATGCTGGTCAGAGGACCACATTTAGGTCACTGAGTTGTGCAGGTGACTCAGATTAGGACATGGGCACCTTTATCTTCTCTTGGCTTCATGTTTTCTTAAAAGCACATGCTAGGTGTTCGGTGAGTACGTGGTAAGTGAATGGGCGAGTACCCACTGGGAACTACTTTATTGTACCCCTCTTAATCTCAGCTCCTCATCTGGAGAAAAAGTCACCTTTTAAAGGAATTATTAAGGGAAGCCTTAAGGGTGCTGAGTAATCCAGGTGCTAAGACCAAGAAATGTGCCCAGAGGACAGATGCTTCTTTCCAGGTTGCTGGACATTTGTCCCACTGCCTTTTGGGCCTGTCCAGTCTTGAACAGAAGGAGAAATACAAAGTGAAGAAGAAATAGGAAAGCAACTGGAATTGATGAATCACCAGCATAAGAAGTGTTAGAGGGGAAAAAAGAGAACCAAATCTGGAAGTTGAGTAGAGGTCATGGTGGCAGATGGAGCCTGGGCAGAGTGGCAGAGTTGGGTCAAGCTTAAGGAGGACAGGATAGGAGAGTCAGGACTCAGACTTCAAGACCAGGAGAGAACTCCACGGCTTGCTGCACAGCCCAGGCAGACTGCAGCACCCAGGCTGACTGGCCTGTCCATCCCCACAGCTGGCAGCTCCCTTGTCATCCGGCTCTTCCCAGCTTGCAGCTGCTCCTCAACACCTCTCCTGGGGAAACAGCTGCTGCTTTTCCCTTCCTGAATCAAGCTGCCTGTCCTTCCCACCACCCTGCCACTTGTTCAGCCCTGTAGGGAGGCCAACAGGGGGCAAGTTCCATGCACACACACACACACACACACACACGCAAGCATCTGTAGTTGCACATGTTTGCAGAGTTCTCTTTCTTCTGTCACCCTGTCTCTCTTCCTCTCTCTCTTCCTTCCTTCTCCCTCCCCCAACAATGGCCCCAGCTAGTCAGCCACCTCTCCCTGGACCAGCCTCTCCCTCGGCTCCCCAGCACCTAGCTCCAGGCCTGGGACTACGTGTTTCCATGGGGCTCTGCCCAGGATGGGACCTCTGTGGACTTAGCACTCCCATACCCACTACCCCACCCCCCCCACCACGACGGTGGAAGGAAGGGTGGGGGAGGAGATGGCAATTCTGTAGACTGCAGTTGATTTGCTGCTCCTTAAAGGACCCAAACTTTTTCTTAAAGAAAAAAAAAAAAAAAAAAAAACGCAGAAAGGCCCCAACTCCTGATTGGCTAGCAGCTGGACTCTGGAATGCCTATTACCGTATATGCCCACCTATACGATGCTGCTGCAAAAGAAATATGTCCTATTTTCCAAGCCATGGCAGAGTAAAAACAGCACGTGTAGTTCCCCATTAAGGTCCCCTCTCCCTTCACAGTCTCCACCCCTATAAGCAGGACTATTGCCCAAGCAATCCCAGTTTTGCAGGGGCCCCATCTTGGCTGGAAACTAATTCTAAAGTATGTAATCGACCAGAGGGAGAACAAGGACTTCTCTGATTATTTTCCTTGAGGCTCATCATTTAAACGCACACTGCTGTTTTTCCCGGGGCTTCTCATAGGCAAGTATATACGGTATTTCCTGTGAGGAATGTGCTATTCACAATCTTCTACCTTTTTGGATAGGGGAAGGGATTAGAATGATCTTACGGCTGATCAATTCTTGAGTGCCTGGAGCCCTCCTCCCCCACAACCTCTCTGCCCCCAACCAGAAACTTCCCTCCCCTACCCCCTCACCCTCCTCTACACCTCCCCACCCACCATCTAGCCTCACATTCTTCCACCCCTACCCCCACCCCGGGCCATGAGGGCTACGTAGAGGAGCAAAGAGAGGGGGCAGGGAAGGAGAGGAAGTTCGTGAGTGAATGTGTGTTCCAGTTACTTCCCAAAGGCCAACAGAAAGTGAAATAGAACAAAATTTAAAGTTGGGTCACATTTAAGTTGGGTCACCACTGTATTGTATTATCCATCCGCACAGGTAACTACCAGTGGACAAGGTTGCCATCGAAGAAAGTAGGAGCTGGAGGGCCTTGGAGACCATAGCCATTTGCCCTGTTCTTTTTTTAGGACACAGCTCTAAGGATCAGAGAGGTTCAGTGACCAGATTCGTCTGGCCACACAGCCAGACCACAGCAGATCTGGGACTAGAATTCGGGTCTCCTAACACTTGGACCAGGGCTCATTCCACACGCCTCACTGGGTTTTGATTCACACGTGTCTAAGTGCTTACTGTCCATCTTTTCCTCAGACAGCCCCATGGATTAAACCGTGGTAACGACTGGGACTTTTGATGGGACGACTGTCCTTGGCGACAGAAAAGTTGCTCATCTCTCTGATTTAGGTGCAGCCTCTGAGCCACGTGCAGGCCCCTGGAGGACAGAGGGCAGTGGCATTCTCACAATGACAGTTGATTTCACAAACCCAGGGCAATTGACAGGAACTGAAATTTGATCTTTTTCTTTCTTTCTTTTTTTTGTTCCTCCTCCAACAGGGCATGAAAACGCCAGTGAAAACCCCAGCCAGACAGACCGAGGAGCCTCTGAATCATTGAGAAACACAGAAGAGGGAGGCGCTGATCCCCTCTCAGTGATTTGGGGAACCAGAGAGCAATTACTTCCTCGCTGTGCCTCTCTGTCCTCACTGTAACAACATCAGGCTCCAGCACAGCCTATCCCTGATCATCGCCATGGGTGTGCATGTGTTGGGGGTTGGGGGGGGAGTTAATACGTGTGCATAAATTCATGTGCATGGGAGCTTTGACCTCTGCTTGTGTGTGTGTGCACGCGCCTATGTATTCTTTCACACACACCCACTTCCTCTTCGGCCGCTCATGTCCACAAGCCTCAGAGAGCCCAGCACAAGGTTTCCATTAGTGAAGCACATTTTTGTGCTATGGATATTGAAGCAGGAGAAAAAGAAAGGAGACTGTTATCCGTGATGGATGGTTTTGTAGAGGCCCTCCCAGGGTGGTCCTTAGGGGGGCTGGGGAGGGAGCCGTGATGGCCATTCCCTTGTTTAGGTTTGATGTCTGTGTTGGGGGTCTGTCTGCTTTGCCTCCAGCCTCACTCCCACCTCCATTCATCCTTGTGACTCCAGGCTGCCCACCTCGACTCTCCCCTTCCCCCCAATATCACTAACTTCCAGTTTACCTGAGCTAAAACCAAAAAAAAATTATTTTCTCTAAGTTCTTTTAGAACAAAAAATAACATGCCCCACATGCTTGCTCCTTATTATGGATTTGACTGCTTCTAAGAGGAAGGAGTAGTTTGGGGATCAGAGCCCAAGAAATGTCAGCCATGAGTCCTGCCTTTTTTTTTTTTTTGAGTTACTGGGGCCTGGGAGGATTGAACCCAGGACCTCACATGTGGGAAGCCGGCACACAACCACTGAGCCACATCGCCTCCCCTGAGTTGGTTTTTTCGCTTGTTTGTTTGTTTTTTTGTTCGTTTTTAGGAGGTACTGGGAACCAAACCCTGGACCTCCCATGTGGGAAGCAGACGCTCAACCACTTGAGCCACATCTGTTCCCTGAGTCCTGCCTTTTAAAGGTATCCACGTCCTTCTTCAGAATGCTGACTTTCATAAACATCATCAGCATGATTTTCCAGGACTCTCATCCTTATCAACATTTAATGGCTGAATGAGGGAAGAGATGGAGGAACCAAAGGTTCCTCTCTGGGTGCTCAGCTTCTTGCACAGGGCCTAGAACACAATTAGCATAGGCTGGGAAAACAACTAGGATTCTATGGAATCTGAGTTTAGAAATTACTTTCCCTCAGCTCCCTTCACCCCATTTTCTAGAAGGAATTGAAACTCCAGGAGGTTAAGTGACTTGTCATGCAACTAGTAAGTGGCAGAGGGGGAAGCAAATCCAGTCCTCTGACTTGACTTTCTGTGCTCTTTCCATCTTGTCTCACTATTCAGGAGAACCTAAAACCACTAGCACAAGAAGCAGCCTTGGCCTTCAGGATGCTTGCCACCTGGCCAGGGTGTCAGAACCTCTAGAGGAAGCAACACAGAAAAATCCAGGGATGTAGATGCTAATAACACAACACAGAAATGCTTTGGGGTCAGGGAGAAGGGACTGAATCAGGACAGTTATCCCTATTCAGGGAGAAAATTGAAGGAACATAAAGAAATGGAGCAGTTCACCCCAGGTCAAATCACGGAGAACAAAAGCAAGTTAATCAAATCCTTAATCCAGTCAAAGGGTTTTCAAAGAGGGACAGGTGGGATGGCAAACTAGAGGCCCAGACCTCCCAGAAGGGCCTAAAGACCAAGGCCCCCTTCACTTCACGTAGGGAAGTTCTTTCTACTACGGGGACAGAGTATCCTAAAGTAAGTCCAGGATGTACTTGGAGCTTCAGAAAGTTTTATAGGGGAGAAAAAGAGCTCCCAGGATAAGCAAATTTGGGGATGGGAGTTACTTCAGACTGCAACAAGTCTTGGAAATCTACATATTAAAGGCTCTAAGTCCTTTGGGCAAAACCAAAACTAAACAAGGGGGAAAAGGTTGAAAATAGGAAAAAATGGGGAAAAATAAATTTTGTCTAACTCAGTGCTATTTGACCAGAGGAAAAATGTCCCCCCCTCCCAAAGATTGCCTATCAACAACAACAGGCTCTAAGAAGTACTCTGAGGAACACCCACTTTGGGAAACACTGTCCAGGCCCTCCAAAAACACAGCAAGGAGCTTTAGCAGGTAATGAGCTTCCCGTCAGGTCGCAAGCAAAGGTTGAATGCCTTCAGCTGAGTGGGGGGTTACTGCTTTGGGTGGAGGATGGAAGGAAATGGCCTCTTAGGCTTCCTGCTACTTGGGGTACCCTAGATGACCACTAGACAGGAAAGCTTCTCTCCTGAACTGTGTCTAGGAGAGGGAAAGTACTGCACTCTCCTAGGGACCCACTAGCATATAAGAGGAAAGAATCCTTTGTCTGAGATGGTTTTAGGAACCATCCTACAAGCTGATTCTCCAGGGTCTTCCCAGCTCTCAAATTCCCTAGCTCATGTGTAAAAATGGATGTGTATTCTCCTCTCCTTTGGAAGGAATCTCAGCACCCCTCCTCCCCCATCACACATATGCACCCTGAGCACACTGCACAAATTCCCCAGGGTGTTGATGGAAACTGCATCTCACTGACCCCCTTGCCCAGTGCCTAACATGGGCACAGCACAGAAGAGGCAGGTGCGTGAAGAGTGCAAGTGGAACGAAGGCACACCACCTATGGGGTATTCTAACTCACTTTTCAACTCTCTTCTCCCCATTGACACCCGGGCAAGGACTGTGTCAAGAGTTCCCCACAGGGCTGAGTTTGGAAGGGACTGAGGTTCTACTGTAAGAGTCAAGTATGCTTGAGCACAGGTCTCTGGGCCCTTCCTCCCCACTCCCTGTCCCCTGATCCTTTTGTCTCTTTTAGGCCCAATATGAAGCCCCCACCCTAAAATCTCTTTGCTCCCCAAGTTGTTATGGGGTGACAACACCCTCCCTTTTCTCCTGACCTCCCCACTCTACTCTCTTCTCGTCTTCATCTTCTCCCTCCTCCTACTCCTGTCTTTCTCTCTTCCCTCACTCTCTTCCTTATCCTCGCCCCCTCTGCTTTCTCCCAACTCCCCTCCAACTAGGCCTTTCTTTCCATGTACTGAGCTGTCCCTTTGGCTCCAGCCAGGCCGCTGGCTCCAGGGAACCTCTGTTGGGCTGGGCCCTAGGCCAATACCTTCCCTCCAGCTGCCCGGTTCTGGATGATCTAACTCAGAAGTGTATGTGTGGGCTAGTGTCTTCACAGGATTCCCTTCCCTCATCTCCTGGGGTAAAAAGCACATTCAGAGAATATCTGCCTTTGGCCGGGCAGCACATCTGGCCAGCTTGGATGTGTCTGACAACAGCCTCAGCGACTGTGGCCACTGGCTCTGCTGCCCAGAAGATCGAAACGGGCAGGGGACAGGTCTGGTGAGCACGTTGGCTCTTTCAAGAGCATCTTGCTCCATTTCATGGAAAGAGTCTGGTCCCAGGAAAGACCCAGGCTTGCCCTGGAAGAGCCAGATGTGTGCTCGAGATGAAGTAGAGAGAAAGGAAGGGGGGCCCATGTCCCACATCCACACCCAGGCTTCTTCTAAGGGACATCCGGGAAAAGAAAGAGCCGAGGGACCTGCCAGTGAATGGGAATGAGAGCTAGACAGGAGGCTGGGAGGCCCAGGGAAAGGGTCATGACCTACTAAATACACAGGCACAGGGGCCCCGCAGCCCTAGTCCCAAGGTGAAAGAGCAGGAAACGTGAATGTCTCCGGGTCCTGACATGAAGTTATAATGATCACAGACCCCTTTGGCTCAGAGAGACCTCAGAGGTCAACGCCTCCATGCCCCTGTTTCCGGAGAAGGCTGTGTCTAAGCTAGTCAAGATGTGCAGGCAGCTCTGTTCTTAAAGGTCTCAGGGCAGGACAATGAGCTCCTTTTCACTGAATATAGGCCTCAGATTCTGGGTGTTGACTTTTTCCAGACCATCCCGAAAGGTCACAGTTTGCAAAGGCTGCATGAGAAATCGCTTTGTGAACTAAGCTGGATGTCTGGACTCCTGAGTCCTTGTCAATGGTGCATTGTGATCACAGTTTCCCGGGCGAGAAAGTCCTTGCTGTGCAGCCTAATCCCCTCTAGCTGCTGTTTAGGGTCTGTGCTCATCTGTAGGATATGGGCGAAGTGGTTAGAATGGTGCTTGGCACACAGCAAGCACGATGTGTTCGATTATTCTCACAGTTGCTGGGGTGGTTATAGCCTTCAGTGGAGATGGAGAGGGTATCCATGACTTTTAGAATGCCCATTGCCTACAATGAAGGCAGAGAGGGACACTGGATGAGCCCAGGATCTGGGATGTTTTGGCCCCACCTCCACACTGCCTCCCCAGCAGGCTCCACTCCTCCACCTTCTATGTTACCAATTTAGGGCATCCCATTGAGGGACAGCAGCGTGGTGCAAAGCAATGGCTTGGCGCTCTGAATAGGGCGACCATATAATTTATTATCCAATCCAGGATGCTTTTGAGAGTGAAAGGAGCTGCTGTTAATTATGTGAGGATAAGAGGCATAAACCCGGACTTTCCCAGGCCAAATGGGACACCCATTACCCTAGCACTGGGTTTAAATCAAGTCTTTACCACTTGTTAGTTGGCTGACCCTGAGCAACTTAGTTAATTGTTTTGTGCTGGGGTTTCTTGTTGGGAAAACCAAGATAAGAAAATCTACCCCCAAGGCAGAGGAGCTCAGCTTTGGAAGTATTGAAAGTTACGAGAGTTATTCGGGATGTTTGTCAAAAATGAAGACCCCACCCAAACGATCCCCAGAAATTCTGATCCAGTGAGTCAGGGGCATGGTCTAGGAATCTGCATTTTGACACACACCCCCACCACCATAGGTGACTCAATCTTTAAAAAGCACTGCCTTAAGGTCATTGTAAGGACCACGGAAACAACGGTGAAGTGCCCCGTGGAGGGGGCTCTCAGCCAGTGGCAGCTGCGAGCACCACAGCCCCCATCCAGTGGGACTGTCCTCTTTTCCTCCCTCTACCCTGGTAGCCACTGGAGGACAAGGGCTGCCTCCGTCCTCCCTGAAGGTGCAGTGCCGGCCTGAGCCATCCTGAGCCATAGTAGGTGCTATGACAGATGTCTGAGGTCTAAATGATGTCTTGAGATCCTTTCTAGACCCTCCCTTTATGGAGTAAGAGACAAATAAGGGTACAGCGGTCGAATGACTGACCCGAGGCTTCCCAAACTTGGTGGTACAGTTGGCACCAGGGCCCCGGCTGTGAGAATTTGCTGGTCTGCAGATAAAAGGACATCTCCTGAGTCCAGGACACTGCACTGCAGCAGGGCCTCTTCCTGCTGCTCCCCTTCTCCACCCCACCCTCCAGCACAACTTGAAGGACCTGGGGTGAGGTGAGAGCACAGGTTTGCTGAGAAATCTGGCCGAGAGATCTGACAGTTAAATGGGTTTCATCCTAAAATGACTTTGAGCGAAAACTGAAAGTAAAACTCAAACCACCCTCCCTGCCTTCTGCTTTCTTCCCCCAACAAGTGCTGAGTTCAGCTAAACCACCCCTATCTCCACCACCTTGTTCCTGCCTCGCCCTTCCCAGCCCAAATTCTGAACTGCAACTGTTGGTTCTGCCTCAACCCCCACCCTAGGCAAGTACTTCCCTGGGGACTCGGTGCCTTCCTTCCCCTCTGCCCATGCAGAAGGCAAAGACAGGGGTGTGGCACCTTCACACAGCCTTCCAGCAACCCCACCTCCTTGTCGTATTTTGACTCCATCTGTCAAATAAGAACCAATTCGTACATTTAAAAATGTATCAAAAAACACGTGTAGGGAAGCAAATGTGGCTCAAGCGAGTGAGCTCCTGCCTACCACATGGGAGGTCCGTGGTTCGGTTCCCGGGGCCTCCTAAAGAAGACAAGTGAGCTGGCGTGACGGGCAAGTGCGTCAATCTGACACACAAAATGACACAACAAGAGACACAAGAAGAAAAACATAATGAGAGACACAACAAAGCAGGGAGCAAAGGTTCTCGGTGCCTCCTAAAGAGGACTGGCTGTCATGATGGGCAGGCACGGCGAGCTGATGTGACTAGATGACACAACAAGAGGCACAAGAGGGAAAACATAACAAGAGACACAGCAAAGCAAGGAACGAGGTGGCTCAAGCAAATAGGCACCTCCCTCCCACATCGGAGGTCCCAGGTTCAGTTCCCAGTGCCTCCTAAAGAAACAAAGAAGACAGACACAGACGGGCAAACAACGAGGGGGTGGGGAGAGATAAAGTAATAAAATAAATCTTAAAAACAAAACTTGTGTAATGGTCAAAGCTTCTGAGCAGCATATTATGTTGTTATAATACTGAGTTGGTAACGTTCAAATCAAAAACAAGAAACAATATTTTTTTCTTACTCCGAAAGCAATATACATGCCAGCAGTAAAAACTCAAAGACCACAGAAAGATAAGACATGGTCCCTAAATCCCATCCTCCAAAACCTACCTCCTTGAATGGTGCAGGGTTTTTAATGCTATATTTTAGTTAGCCAGTGCAGCAAGATTGCTATTGAATGTACATTGTTGTCTGAGGCTCCCAGACGTTAAGGTAACTTGCCCAAGACCAAAAATCGTCTTAGTTTCCTAACGCTGCCATGACAAAGTACCACAAACTAGGTGGCTTAAAACAACAGACATGTATTGTCTAGGCTAGGGTGTGAAATTCAGGTGTCGGCAAGGCCGTGGCCCTCTGAAATCTGCAGAGGAGACTCTTCTTTGCCTCTTCCTAGCTTCTGGCACTTAGCAGCAGTCTTGGCGTTCTATGGTTGGTGGCAGCAAAACTTCAGTCTCTGCTTCCACCTTCCCAGGGCATTCTCCCGAGTCTGTCTGTGGGCCCACAGTTCCCTTCCTTATAAGGACACCTGTTATATAGGATTAGGAGCCATCTTTATCTGGTTTGGCCACATTTTAACAAATCTCATCTTCAAAGGCCCTATTTCTAAATAAGGCCACGTTCTGTGCTAGGAGGGATGAGGATCTCAACGTATCTTTTCGGAGGACGCAATTCAACCCGCAAGAGTTGCCCCTCTGGCCAAAATTCATATCCTTCCCATGGGCAGATACATTCAACCCATCCCAACATCCCCCAAAGTCTTGACCAGTCCGGCCTCACCTCTAAGTCCAAACTTTCATCTACACCAGTTAAGGATGAGGCATGGGATATGACCTGTTCTGGGGCAAAATTCCTCTCCGTCTGTAGAAAACAAGCTATCTGCTTCCAAAATGCAATGCTGGACTAGGCATTAGATAGACATTTCCATTCCAAAAGGGAGAAGTTGGAGGGAGAAATGGGGCCATGGGTCCCAGGTGGTGTGGCCGTGGAGGGTGTCAACAACCTGCTGCTGGGGAGGGGGGCAGCTGGGGCCCAACAGACGTGCAGGTGGGAGGCTGCCCAGTCTATCCCACACTCCTCTAGGAGCTGGGAGTGGCCTGAGCGAATGCTCAGACAATCCAGTAGTCTGACCTGATGGTTAAAGCTGGAATATCGTTTAGGGGCCACTGAGACACACCTCTTAATTTTATAGATATGGAAAGTGAGACTCAGAGACCTGGTGTCAGATAGGACAGAGGTCTTCAAACTGGAGTACAGGAGGACTCTCCAAGAGGTCTGCAGGCCTGGGCAGTTTAAAGGAATTGCTTTCCTGAACCTCAGCTTCCAGAGCTCTCATTCCTAGCTGGATCTGACTGCCACCCCCTTCATAATGACCCTCTCCTGCTTTACAGAAGAAAGGTGCCCCCCTCATTCACCCTACAGCTCACTTTGTCCCAGGTGGAAAAACACTCTAGGGCACTACACAAAAGGGCTTTACAAAATCTTGACATCAGAAGAAGCTTCCTTTATGCCAGGCTCTTGACTTCTACGTATTTATTTTAAGGTCAAAATGCCATGATAGAAATGGCAGAAATGGGAGTATTTTGGTCTGTGGTGGAATATATTAATTCAGATATTCTGTAGAGAAGGGGCAGGAATGGAGACAATCTTCATGTAATGACATTATGTCTTCTTTCCCTTCTACAGTTGTCAAAAAAGGCCTTGCCCCTGAAGAGAGGCCTGTGAGAGAAAAGCCCACGGAGGATCAGCAAGAACTCTGAAGGATGTTAGCACTTTATTTAACCCAGGAGACACGCTCATTGCAAGTCCATGCCCTTCTATCAATCCATCTTAAAATCAGAATTCATGGGCACCTGCGGAGCCTCTTCTGTATGCCTACCTGTCTGCCTTGTCATGCCGTCGTTTCTCCAGGATTTTAGCTCCTAGCTCACTGTCACACTCTCCAGCCATTATTCCTATGGCTTAAGCCTTGGAGATTTTAATACACAGTAAAGGTAGCTCCTTGAACATCTCTTTTCCAATGATTTGTCCTCTACCCGACCTCAGGCACCTACTCCCATGAGCATATGGTGGACCTAGTTATCACCAATCATTTCAGTCCCTCCTTTGCCTCGTTTTCATGCACTCCACAGTTTGACTCCATCTCCTATCTTTGCATTTTATGCTCTAGAACTTCGATTCCCATCTTTCTTGGACCTCACCAGATACTTCCAGCCACTGATTTTATCTCCTTTTCATTGGCCTCACCCCTTCCCCGTCCTTACCCACTTAAATTTCCAAGGCCAATCATTATGATCCTCCCTTGTATATGTCCTCAATTCCTTGCTCCTCTCTAGCTTAGTCACAGCAAGAGCTGAGAAGCAGGAGGCAACTTCTCAGAGCTGAGGTGTGAAGAGCCTACCTGAATGGGCATATGGAATGTGTGAGCATTCCTGGGTTCTCAGAAACACTGGGATTCCCTGAAGCCACAGGGAATGGGGGGAGCCTCAGGCCACATCAGAATTTTTGAAGAAGCTGAAAAATCTCTGCGAGAATTGAGCAGTTCCTCTGGAGTACAACCCCTTACAGATGAGGCCTCCTGGAAAACAGTATGGCAGCCTGGCATCCTGAGCATCGCCCAGGACACGGGCCCAAGCTATCGGGACACTTCTCACCACACACCTTGTGCTCACACTTCCTAAGAGAAAGGATTTGGCTGAGTAGCAGTCACCAGGCCAGATGGAAGGCGCCTCTTGGACAGTGTCTTGCCAAACCACCTCAAAGGAGCCAGGCCTCTGGCTTGACCAACAACCCAATGTCCAGTTTTGTGTGACCAGGAGAGCACAACTCAAAGCACAGGGTTGACCAGTGGCTGGCAAGGAGCTGCCTATGACAAGGGGACAACCGTCCTTTGTGCTTCATAGACCACATGTGCCCACAATCAATTCAGAGAACCAGTTCTTAGCTTCTCCTTTCACCAACCCTCGAACCGGCAAAGCCCTCGCAGAGCCGGGCTCGTGATGTCTTAGGTACAAAAAAGGGTCCAGTGCCACTACCTTAGCCTTGCTGCCATTTCATTTGTGAAGCCCATGAGGAGAGTTTGATGGCTAACTCCACACACTTTCTCTAATTCTGAATGTCATCGTATTGGAAAGCACGTATGGGGTTCAAACCTTGGCTTTGCCTCTTACTAGCTGTTTACTTTGGCTCTCTGAGCCTCAATTTTCTCATCTCTGCAATGGGGATAATGCTGCTTACCTCTCTGAACTTCAGAGAGGTTTCAATGACTTGTATAAGCACCCCGCCTGCACAGCCTCCCGTGCACATGCAGAAACACAGTGGCTCCTTGTAAAACATTCTGTTGCTATTTTCTGCAGCTAAAACACTTTAGAACCAACATTGCCAGTTGTCCTAGAGTCAGAAGGGTTCAAGCCTCCACCTTGTACTCACTGTTGTGTGACATTGATAACAGCACTTCCAGCCTCTCTGGCCCCCCATGTTCTTCTCTGTACTTTTGGGGATGGAGTGGTTAGATGAGCTTTCAGAGCCGGTCAGCCCAACTTCCCAGGATTCAAGTATTCTGATTATTCCAATGTTCTTCCTTAAAAGTTGAGGAGTAGGAGGAAATAGGAAGTAGGAGGAAACACATGAGGGAAATGCAAATGAGGATAGTGGGCCCCAAGCAGGAGAGAGTGCCCCCAAGCTCTTCTCCTGAATTGGGCTGCTGTCCATTGCCCTCGATCAGACACCTGCAGTATGAGTTTCCTGGGGCGACCATAACAAAGGACCACAAACCGGGGGGCTCAAAACAACAGACATTTATTCGCTCACAGTTCTGGAGGTCAGAAGTCCAAAATCAAAGCACTGGCAGGGCCACCCTCTCTCTGATGGCTCTAAGGAAGAATCCTTTCTTGCCTTGTCCAGCTTCTGGTGATTCCCAGCCATCCTCGGCATTCCTTGGCTTGTAGATAAATCACTCCAATCTTCACATGATGTCCTTCCGTGTGTGTCCAAATTTCCCTCTTCTTATAAAGACATCTGTCCTATTAGACTCAGGGTCCACTCCAATTTGACATGACCTCATCTTAACTTGATTCTGTCAGCAAAGACCATATTTCCAAATAAGGTCCCTTTCATTGGTCCCAGGGGTTAGCACTTGGACATATCTTTTTGGAGGACACAATTCAACCCAACAAGGACCTGCTGGGTGAGTTCTCTAGGAAAGACTGGGGGAGGAGGGAGGGTAGCTTTCCAGGATTCTCTCCTAACTAATCACACAAGCCAATACAGAATGCCCATCATGCAAGGAAAGCATGACCACAAAGAGGTCAGGACGGAAGTTCTAGGTGCCGAATTCTAGATCCTGCTCTCCCACCACAAGGTATGACCTTAAACCAGTGAGCTTCATTGTTCTGACCTGTAAAAGAGGGATCGCAGGGAGGTGCAGTGGGTTGTTGGGAGGAGGAAATACGATAAGGTGGAGGTGATAACTTTGAGATTATCGTGGCCTGTACAAAGGTTACCTGTTGGTGGCTGTGATTGTCTTCCCAACCTATTGGTGAGCAATGTCAAGACAGGGAGCTGAAATCTTAGCTGTCCAATGAGGAATTGGCACTCCTTGTGAATCCTTATCATGTGCCAGGCACTAGTGCTAACTGCCTTACATAGTATTTTGTCATCTTTTTCTCACCTAAACCTTTACGGGGCAACTATCCTCAGTTTGTAGATGAGGAACTAAAGTTAGGAGGCTTTAGGTAATTTGCCCAAAGACCAATGATTAGTAAATGTCTGAGTCCGGACTTTCTGTAATTTCAAAAATTCATTTTGTTAAAAATTCCAATGTAATAAAAGGTGAGGCAAGGAAAAGCCTCCTTCTCACCCATGTCCCCCAGACCTATCCCCTTCCCTCGAGAAAGACTACCAGGGTAATCAGTTTCTTATATATGGTTCCAGAAATATTCTCTGCACCTATATTCTAATATGTATACCCTTTTATCTAAAACGGCAACACACTGTTGTTCTGCACTTCGCTTTTTCACTTAATTAATACTTTGAAGGCTATTTTTGTCTCTTTTTCTACATGAACTGAATTTCCAAAATCCTGTGCTCTTAGCCAGAGCCTGTCCCAGAACAGCTTCCTTTGGTTAGGGCAGGTGATGGGAGAGCCATGGGGCATTAAAGCTAGAAGGGGACTCAGCGATCATGCAGTCAACCTCCTTCATTTACAGGCAAAGAAACTAAAGCCCAGAGAAGACAGGGGACCAGTTAACCACCACCGCCAGCACTAGCCCGAGACACCCTTGAGGATGGTATGCCTGAGGAGCATCTATGCAAAGGGGTGTTGTGGCCGAGTCAGAGCAGCCCGCCCAGCGGTCCTCAGAGCAGCGTCCTCGCCACAGCCCATTGGGGGAAACCCCTGGTCCAGCTTAGGTTCCTCTTAGCCAGAGAGAAATCAGCGTATGTGCCCTCAGTTCTAGGCATACGGACAGTAGTTCAAGAAAGTTCAGAAGAACCTTTCACGGGGCCTCTGATGCAGCCTGCCCCCTCTTTCCCGCTACATGCCCGTGCAGGTCAAGTGACAGCGATGTCAACACAGGGAGACCAAGGAGCTGTCAGAGAGCTGTTGGCCAGGTGATTGAGGACCCTCAGGGTAGAACAGAGGGGTACACTTCATCTCTCTGGCCTCTGCCCCCCAGTTCCCCAATTTACATCGTGAAGAATGAGAAGTTATGCTGGGAGGGAACTTCCACAAGTATGAAATTCAAACAAGATTTAAAGTCATCCTTCTTCCTTCAGTAGAGAGAACTATATTTAGGGGGACCCCTTATATAAAATTTTACCATCAGGCAAGAAGATTGAAGGACAAGATTTCTCCTTTGGAGCCCCTGGAGGCATCTATTGTCTGAGGACTAGACTAGAGATCATTCTGGAGGGTAGTTTCGGGGCCATTTCACTTGGAGATCAGGGGTAGTCTAAACACCAGTGGTCCCCAGACTCGTGTGTTTGTATAGTTCAGCAAAGCATCACAAAAAACTTTGAGGTCCAACAAAAGGTTGACAACTTTTGATTTTACCAAACAAGAATATGTGTATAGATAGATATAGATCTAGAAATATCATTTGCTAGATATTTGTTTCCCAAAGAAAGGACATTCCAGCCCCCCATGTCTTCCTCGTCTGTTTTCTCATTGTTTTTACTCATTGTCTCCTTGTTGTCTGTTTTTTTTTTCTTTAGGAGGCACCAGGAACCAAATCTGGGACATCCTATGTGGGAGGCTGGCACTCAACTGCTTGAGCCTCATCCACTCCCTGAAAGGACATTTTAATACCGTAAAGTAAGGCATAATCTCAGAATAAAGGGCACTCCTTCAAGGAATGGTTTCTACCCACATTCCTAGGCTTTATTTTCTCTCTAACCAGAAAAAAACTTTCATCAAGGACCTTTAGAGGTCTATAGACTCATTTAGGAGTTACTGAACTTGACGATGTTAAGCGCAAACTCCTGCACAAAGGTGTTTACTGTCTATTTCCTTAAAGTACTCTTCAGCCATTCCTTCCTCCCTTCCTCCATCCCTACCCCCTCCTTGTTTTCTTTCCTTCTTTCCTTTCTTGTTTTCTTCCTTCCGTCCTTCCTCCCTCCCTCCCTTCCTTCCTCCCTTCCTTCATTCCTTCATTCCTTCCTCTTCTCCCTCCCTCTCTTCCTTTGCAAATATTTGTTGAGCATCTACTATGTTCTAGGCACCTTTATAGAGTCTTTTCTTCTACAACACACATTTCTATAATAGCAGTGAACTCATTTACAACTTATAAGTTGGGAGATTATGTGGTTATAAAGTGAAAGTTGCATTGGCGCATATGGAATTTTTTCCAGCATGGGGAGTTAGCATAGCAGAAATAGAATGGTAATCTTCAACCAAAAGAAAAAAGCCCCCAATTTAGCTTCTGCTCAGGCAAGAGTCCTCTCAGCTCTATTTTAAGAAAATTAAAAATGTGTGCCTGCACCTGGGGCTCGCTCCCCAGAGAGTTGCATCCCAGGAAGCAGGTTGCACTTCCTCCCGGGCCCACCTGGCTCAGAGCCCACTCCCATCTGCACCCTCCCAGCACCTGCAGCCGGGGGACCCTTTCTGTTTCCGTGCGGTTTGCACCATCCCCTGAGGAATGAGAACCCTTCCAACATGGTACCTCATGCTTGGGTCGTCCAAAATTTCTCGAGGCAACAGTTCTTGTTTTTGTTTGTGCTCTAATTACCAAGTTGCATAGGCTTGAAAGGTCTACCTCAACCCTATTATTTTTAGCCTGCTATAGTTAGTGTGCAATTTTGCACAACGCAAGGCTTTTCAGGATCGCTTGTGCTATGTTATAGCACAAAAACCTCTACTAAAAAGTACTACTAATCACCAACTAAACTGCAGTGTAATCATGACCATGGTTTCTAAGCCACAGTTAAAAACCAAAAGGTACATGGATGAACCTGGAGGACATTATGTTGAGTGAAGCAAGCCAGACACAAAAGGGTAAATACTGTATGAATGCGTTACCATGAACCAAATGTAGTGTGTAACATGTTGTTTGATTAAAAAAAAATTTACATGTATCCAGTACATTTAATTGAGAAATGTATATATTTATTCATCTGTGTTTACTTTTTAGTTTTTAGTTGTTTATATTTTCAATTATTAAATGTACAAAATAAAGTAAAAGAAAATATTAAAAAAAAAAAAAAAACCCAAAAGGTATGTGGAAAAGTCTCCACCGCAGACTTTCTGTATTGTGAACAATACATACAGTAGGACGTTATTCATGGGGTGGGAGGATAGTCTTCAAAATAATGCCTTATATTTTCTGTGGGTCTATCTCCACCAGTGTAGGTAAGTTAAAGGGATGCCTGGTACCCACTGCTGTCTCAGTGGGGGAGGGAAAGGGGACACCAGCACAAGTGCCCTGAAATCTGGGTCAATGAGTACCTACTCTGGGCCCCTCCGGACTCTTCTTTGGGATAAGAAGGCCACACTTTCATCGCACCCTCTCTTCTAGATCATACTATGAAAACTGGAACCCAGAATTCTCTTCCCAAACAGTCCTATGCCCACTGCCAGGGCCTGTGAGGCCTCTTTTCTGAATCCATTCTCCGGGCAGCTGCCGCCTTGATGCACACTCTTGGGCCCAAGGGAGCCGGGGGTGGAAGATAAGGAGGGAGAGCCAAAGGCCTCTGTGGATATCTTGCCCTGCCCACAAATGCCGGAGGCAGGCCTGGGTACCAGAAGAGGGAGAAGCTGCTGTCCTATCTGGTTCTTCGGGACTTTATCTGTAACATCCAAGTTTTGCAGGGAGAATTGTTTTTGCATTGCTACACACTTAACGAAAATGTGAGACAAACTTTAAATACACCTTACTCATCCAGAGATTGAAACTAACAAGAGTTTTTAATGCTAACACTTCATTATGGCTTCTGGGGACTGGTGTAGAGGAAAGGGGTAAAATGAAGAAATAACGGGAAGAGACTTCTAAATACCAAGTTACAGGTGTCAATTCCTTCCTAGTTTTAAAGAAAGAAAGAATATTCTGATGGTTCTAAAGGGTCATGGGAGGAGGGGAATTTCCAAGAAGCACAGGCCACACCTTTGGGGTAGAATTTCCTCCCCAATAGACTGCCTCTTGCCTAGCAACCAGCCCAGCCCAGCCAAGGGTCCAGGAAGCAGCCTGAGCAGGCCGTGGATCACAGCCCTTGGGGGAAGATGGTCAAAACTGTCAGCCAGAGGGACCACAGGCCAGGGGATTTCCTGTGGGTGGAGTCCTGGGCATTTTCTGGGCTATTCTGAGGTGTCCCCCAGCTCCCCCACAGCAATTCCAGGAAGCCTGCCTGGGATTGTCAGAAAATTGCTATGGTTTCCTCAGCTGCATTCAACAAAACTCAGGGTGTGGCAGGGACCAGGACACCTGGTCATGAGCTGAAAAGAGTCCAGAACCCGGAAGCAGGAAGCCAGTCATCTAGGTGTAGACTTGGGGCAAGCCATTTAACCCAGAGCACCGCCTCCCCTCTGCCCAGATGTAAAATTGGAATAATATTTCATCTCCAGTCCACTTCAAAAGGCTTCTGTGAAAATGAAATGAGATAATGGATGTGAAAGTGCCTTGTAAACCATAAAGTGCTGGGAAAACAAGAGGGCTTATTGCAATAACTCTGCTCTGCTCAGAGCAGCTCAGACGGCAGCTCCTCCAGGCAGCTTTCCCTGGCTCCACTCTGGCTTAGGGGTTCCTACCCTCGTCCCTCCATAGCCCACTGTGCGTACTCTTTCAACACTTTCTGCTTGGAAGACAAAACTTTGTTTTTCTATCCCCAGGTTCTCTTACCACATCGTGCACATAGCAGGCACTCTATAACTGTTTTGAAATAAATGAATACATGAATTAATATTCTCCTCTGCCTCCAACCCTTCACTCTAACAATGCGCAGTGCCCTGGGTATGTCCTTGCCACAAGCCCAGGGATATTCTGACAATTCCATGATGTTTGATCTAGGCTCACTGCACTCCTTTCTTTCTGGGCCCCCCACATATGCACTCCATGTATACCCCCAAGATCTATACCCTACATGCCAGGGGCCTCAGAGCTAACAAGGGTCCTGTGGAAACTTAGGGCACAAGATTTGATCCTCAAGGATGAGAACCCAAACACTGGGACAGGACTTATCCTATCAGGTCTCTGCAGGAGATGTGAGCATTCTGGGAAAGGGGCAGCCCCAATGTGTAAGATTCAGCTGATGGTCACCCATCAAATCCAACAGAGTTAACCTCCCCGCTCCTGGCTGGGCATGACCCTAAGCTCAAAGGGACAATCAAGAAGGGAGAAGGTCGCTGAGGGCTGGAGGCAAGGAAGGCTTTGTGGAGGAGGTGGTTTTGGAGAGCAGAGGGACACTGGAAGTGACATGAGATTGCAAGGAGGATAGCCCAGAGCATACTGAAGAAGAGGGGATGGCGGCAAATAAAAGCTGGCAGATGGGATAGAGCTTGGTGAGAACTTTGGTGGCCCCGTAGATCTAGAGCAGGGTTGCTGTGATGGAAGGTGGCGCCGCTGGTGAGGAAATCTCATGGGGAGCAGAATGTATTCTTGGAGGAGCCAATTCGCTCAGAGTAATTCATGCCACATCTGCCTGGCATGGACCCCACGCATCAAGTGTCTAACCAAGAGATGTTGCCGGTGTTACCTCATGGTCCCTGCCAGCTGCAAGCAGGCTTTCTTTGTGACCGGCTTTTCACCTAGACCCCCACGCTTACAAGATGATTTAAAAAACATTTAGGTGGGGCGGATGTGGCTCAAATGGCTGGGCGTCCGTCTGCCATATGGAGGGACCTGAGGTCGATCCCTGGGACCTCCCGGTAAAATAAAAAATATATATATATATATATGTATATAGAAGGCGCATGGGCTGCCAGGCTCTGTGTGCCGGTGAGCCGCCAGGCCCCGGGAGCCATGCAGCAAGATGACGTAACAGGGGAGAGACAAGACGAGATGCTCCGAAAGCTCTGAAAACCAGGAACCGAGGTGGTGCAGGTGGCAGAACATCTCTCTCCTACATCGGAGGTCTCCAGGATCGAATCCTGGTGAAGACTGGAGGAGGAGGTTGAGAAGAGATGGCAGGAAACAGAGAATTGCCCAGCGAATGGACACAAAACTGCAAAATGGGGAAGGGGGTGTGTAAAATGGATAAAGTAAATAAATAAATCTTAAAAAAAAACAACAGCAAAAAAAACCCAAAACATTTAGCATTAAATCAAAATGACAATGAGATATCATTTCACACTGCATAGAATGGCCATTATTTAAAAAAACAAATAACAACAAGTGGTGGAGAGGCTATGGAGAAACAGGCACACTCCTTCACTGCTGGTGGGAATGCAGAATGGTGCAGCCTCTGTGGCAGACAGTTTGGCGGTTCCTCAGGAAGCTAAATATAGTGTTGCCGCATGATCCAGCAATCCCACTACTAGGAATATACCCAGAATAAATGAAAACTGTGACACGAACAGACATCTGTACACCAACATTCATAGTGGCATTGTTCACAGCTGCCAAAAGATGGAAACAACCCCAGTGTCAATCAATCAACGAATGAATAAGCAAAATGTGGACTATACATACAATGGACTACTACGCTGCAGTAAGAAGAAATGAAATGGGGCAACAGATGATAACATGGATGAATCTTGAAGCCATTATGCTGAGTGAAATAAGCCAGACACGAAAGAATAAATATTGCATGGTCTCAATATTATGAACTAAATACAAAGAATAAATGCCTGGAGTTAAAACCTAGAGTATAGGTTATCAGGAGATAAGAGGAGGGCTGTGAAGGAGTACTGATGCTTAATGTAAGTAGAAGTTCAATTAACTTGACTGTGAAAGTGTGGAAATGCATAGAGTTGATGGTAACACATTATAGTGAGTAGCAGCAGCTGGTCACATGGGATTGTGGCTGAAAAGGGTAGTCTAGGGATGTAACTGTCAATAGAAAGAAAGCTAGAGAATAATCTAGGGACAGAATAACATGGTGAATTCAGAAGTGGATGAGAATTGTGGTTAATAGTACAAATGCAAGACTGTCCTGTGAACTAGAATGGATGTACGTCACTATTGCAGGGTGGTGGGAATGTGGAGAAGAATGAGAAAAATACAATTAATGTAACCTACGGACCATAGTTAACAGCGATACTGTAATATCCTTGCATCAATGCCAAAGATGTACAGTGTTATTAATAGGAGGGTATGAAAAAAATATACCAAACGTGTGCTACGGACCATAGTTAGTGGTAATAGTCTGATGATATTATCTCACAATCTGTAACAAATGCTCCACAACGGTGTGTGTGTTGATGAACGGTTGTTGCATGGGAATTCCACACATGTGCATGATTGTTTTGTACGTTCACAACTTCTGTAATAAAAATATATTTAAAAAACACGTAGCGTTCAGGATTTATTTCTTTTATAGGCAATTATTAAATGCACGGTAGACTAGACCCAGTGGGCTAGACTGTACTGCGAACCTAAGGAGTTTAAAATTGCTTGGATTCTTCCTGTGAACTGGGGATAACACGAGTTCTGTTTATTTCATGGGGCTGTTTTGAAAATTAAATGGAAATGATGTGCTTTGGCTCAAGGGGACCTTGGGCATCTAGGGACAGTGTGAGGGCACCTGCAGCAGCCTTAGTGGAGGGGTGCCAATACGGGGGTCTCTGCCTTCCCGCAACCCACTTAATCTGGGCCATCATTGGGGAACTCAACCTCACGCTCATCTCTATTCCTCAGCAAGCTCCTGCCTTCAATCTCCCTCTACTCTCTGCTGGCCAGAAAAGGACTGGGGTGCACAGAAGGAATGTTGACAGAGGAAGCTCCGTGTGGTGAGCACGAACTCGGAGTCCGCGCCACCTGAGTTCAAATCCCAGCTCTACTGCTTACCAGCTGTGTGATCTGGACGAGTTCCTTAACCTCCCAGCACCTTAGTTTTCTCAGTTGTAAAATGGGGGAGAGAGAACCTAGTTCCTAGAATTGAAGAAAGAATTCAAACACCAAATGCATAGAAAGCTCCCGGCACATAGTGGGTCCTCGATAAAGATGTGCTTTCTTCACTAAGCTCCAGGTTTTCTCTGGGCCTCTCAGGCCCTGAACGCTGAACCAATGGTGACCTCTGGAGGGGACTACCCCAGCTCAAAATGATGGAGGGGTGGGGGCGTAGCGTGTCATCCTCAGATCCCACACACCAACAGCCCCTGGGCCCTAAACAGCTTTTAAAAATCTCAAAAAGGCCACACTTCAAAAAGCCTCCCAACTGGCTTTGTCATCCCTTCTCCTTCCTCCCCCACAGCTTCCTCCATCGTAGGGGAGGCGGCAGGGAGGACAGCAAGGAGGGAGAGGCCAGCCCCTCTCTCTGCCCGGGGTCAGGTTCTGCTCCACCCTCTCCTTGGGCCTGCATTTTCCCTTTTGTGTGGCTCCCTGGGCCTCTCTCTACAGCTCTCTTCATTGCGAGTCTTCGAGTCTTTGGCACCTCTGAGGGCGAATAGGATCCTCCATAGAAGCAATGATTATGTGCGTCCTACGTGTGCAGGACGAGCTGCAGTAGGCAAACAGCCCACGTCCTGGAGGAACTTGAGGTTTTGGGCAAATCCTGTGAGTTAGACCCCGACGAAGGTCTACATTCAGGGAGGAGAATGCATGGGACACGATGCACACACATGTGCACACGTGTACGCACACACACATACATGCGTGCACACACTCGCACAAAGCACCCATCCCTCCCATGGCTTTCATAACACATAATTTAAGGGCAAGAGCAGAATGAAACAACTACGTGCAACAATATGGATGAGTTTCACAAGCATAGTGTGGGGCAAGGGAAAGTTGGATATAGGACTTTCCGGGCTACAACTGGGAAAAGCCAGGCAAACTGGCACAGTTGATTGTCCTAGGCCTGGGAAGAAATAGGTCACAGACCCTCCACAATGTCCGGAGTCAGGACATAACAGAATCACTACGGGGGGCGGATGTGGCTCAAATGGTTGGGCGCCTGTCTGCCATATGGAGGGACCTGGGTGGGTTTGATCCCCGGGACCTCCCGGTAAAATTTTTTTTTTTAATTAAAAAAAAAAAAAATTTAAAAAAAAAAAGAATCACTACGCTCCAAGCGCATACCCAGTACCGAGAATGGAAGCATCTGGACTGAGTCCCGAAAAGCGAGGAGCACTTTGCCAACCCGCTGGAGGGAAGGAAGAGGGGAAAAGGGTATTTCACCCAAAGGGACCGTCATTCACACACAAGCTGTCAACTGTCGAGCTGTCGAGCTGTCGAGCTGTCGAGCTGTCCGGAGAACGAAGCCTCGAGGGCATTCAGCTCTGATGGGCCCAGCCACACCCGGGCGGGGACCATCTAGCAGCCGAGCCCTGCTGAAGCAAATCACACAATGCAGAGACCGGGTCTGTTTCAAATTCACCATCACCAAACTCAGGTGGGCCCTCAAAGGCCGCTCATAAATTATTTCTCATTTCTCAGTTTTCTTCTCTCCTTTCTCCACAGTTTTTTTCCCAATCTTTTCCAAACCTCCTCAAGCCTATGTCACCACTCCTCCTCTCTCATTCTCAGTAAGTGACAGTCATGCTCAATTTCCATCACCTTACCTTTTGTAACCCCAGCGACTCTTTTCTCCCCATCGCCCCAGCAGATTGGAAGCCATGACCCTGCTCTCACCTGACACCTGTACCCCTATCCCTGCTCCGGTTGCCATTGCTACTGGGAGCTCCCGTTTTGTCTTGGGGCTGAGCTGGCAGTCTCTCACTTTTCCACTTACCGGTTTGCCTCCTCTTAGTTACCTTTAAGGATGCCCCTCCTTTACCCCTCCCTCAAACATTTCTATTCCTCAGGCTTTTGTCCTCCTCCCAATTTACTTCTCTCTCTACACTCCCTGCAAAGGTGGTCTCAGCAGCTTCCCTGGCTTCAGCTGTGGTCTAGATGCTGAAGATTCCCAGATATAAATCTCTAGGGGCCTCATCTCTCCTCTGACTGCCTCCTGGCCATCCTCACTTAGACGTCCACTGGGAGCTTCTTGAGGTGCCTTTTCCTTCGTAAACCTTTTTCTGAGTATCCCTCCCACCAACCCCCATGGGGAGATCTGGGCAGCTCTATTTGTACCACAGAACTCCACATCTCTCCTCAATCTCACTCTATGGTAATGGTAACACGGATACCACAGCTGATTGGAGCAGACATAGAAATCTGATTCTCTCTCTCTCTGGAAAACTTGAACTCAGAGGCATAGTGGCTGAAATCAGAAGGTTGAGAGATACTTATCCTGACACAGGGCCTGGCGTGACCTGCATGCTCATTCATTGCTAGCAATCCTTCTTCATCTTCTCACCCCTCTGCAGCCATATTCCTTCTGCAGGTCCCTCAGCCAGAAGTTTAGGAGCTATGTCTTTTGATCTTTGCCCCTCACTACACACCCCCACCCCATCTCCAAAACGGTCCCCCAACTGGTCTGCTGCCTCCAAGCTGCTTTCCCCAGTCATTCTCCACAGGGAGCCAGAGCATTCTTTCTACAGAAGGCCTCCTGAGTCTCTCTCTTAAATGACTCCCCCATCCCCCCCAGGCCCCTCAAGATAAAGTGCAAACCCTTTATACCAACACAAAGGCCCTTCGCGACCCAGCCCTGCTGCCTTGGCAGCTTCATTCTCTACCCTCCTCCGCCTCCCACTGGACCTTGCAGCCCGATGCGCAGCTTCCCAAATGTGCTGCTCTCTTTCACCTCTGGACTTCAGTACATGCTTTTTCCTGCCTGGAACGTTCTTTCTTTACCCCATTTCTGGCTAATTGTTGCTCAGCCTTCAGTTATGTGCTTAACTCCCAGATACCCTTCACCTAGTTTCCTCAAATGTTAACATCTTAAATAATCATAGTATGATTATATACACCAGGAAATTAACCTTGATACAATACTATTAGCTCATCTACAGACTTTATTCAAATCTCACCATTTTAAAAATTAATATCCTTGTTCAGCTCCAGGAGCCAATCTAAGATACCACATGGCATTTAGTTGTCATGTCTCCTTGAATCTGGTACAATGCCTTCGTGCTTTTTATTTTTATGACCTTGACACTTTTGAAGGGTATTGGCCAGTTATTTTGCAGAAAGTCCCCCAGTTTGGGTTTGTCTGATGCCTCCTTACGATTAGATTGAGGTTATGCATTGGGGCCGTACTGAAGAGATGCTGTGTCCTTCTCGGTGCATCATATCAGGCAGTATTTGATGTCAGTGTGTCCCTTACTGCTGACCTTGACATTGATTACTTGCTTAAGGTGGTCTGTCAGGTTTCTTCACTGTAAAGTTATTATTGTTCCCATTGTAATAAATAAATATTTTGTGGAGAGATACTTTGAGACTATGCAGATATCCTGTTTCTCATCATATTTTCACCCTCTAATTACAGCATTCATTGGTGATTCTTACCTGCCCCAATTATTAATGTGGTGTTTCCCAAATTGTGATTTGCTATTTTGCATATTTCCTTCTACATTTGTTAATTGGAATTCTACTGTGAGAAAAAGCTGTTATTTTTTTTAACTTTTCAGTTTGAAATCATTTCAGACTGACGAAAGTTATAAAAATGTTAGGCTATTATTCACTTATTCAACTTTATATCATTCATTATGAATTCATGAATATTTATTCTATTCTATGGGCTTTAAACTATTCATATCATTATTTACTTTATCATTCAAATTGTTTCAGCTTTGGCCACTGGAATAGAGCTGCTTCTTTTTTCAAAAGCATAATAAATCCCATTATTAAAATAGCTAAACAAAGCATATCAAAATACATGCTATCAGGAAACGGATGTGGCTCAAGCAATTGGGCTCCCGTCTACCATATGGTAGGTCCAAGGTTCAATTCCCGGGGCCTCTTGGTGAAAAATAAGCTGGCCCACTGGCAAGCTGGCCTGAGCAGAGAGCTGGCCCTCGCAGGGTGCTGGTCCGTGCAGGAGTGCTGGCCCACGCAGAGAGCTGGCACAGCAAGATGACGCAACAAAAAGAGACACAGAGGAGAGACAATAAGAGACACAGCAGACCAGGGAACTGAGGTGGCGCAAGAGATTGGGTGTCTCTCTTCCACTCCAGAAGGTCCTAGGATCAGTTCCTGGTGCCATCTAAAGAGAAGACAAGCAGACACAGAAGAGCAGACAGCAAGTGCAAAACAACGAGGGGTGGGTGGAGAAATAAATAAAATAAATCTTAAAAAAAAATACATGCTATCAATTAAGCAAAAAAAGAAACCAAATTTAAGCTACCATCAGGTATTTTTCTATTGTTCTTTTTCATTTAGGAGAAGTGATTCTTGAAAGATGAGTAAGTACTTCCTGGCCAAAGCAGGATGGGCATTCCACATAGAAGAAGCCACTGTAGAGAAGACATCAGGGTGCCACAGAACGAGACTGTTAAAAATGGCCGTCACAAAGGGCTTTGTGTAAGAGAGAGCCAAGCCAGGCATAAATCTGGAGAGGTGAGCCAGGTCCAAGTCCCGGGGCTGCCTGATACCTGGCTCAGGGTTGGGATCTACTCTGGAGGTGATAAGAATCCACCAAAGGATTTTAAGTAGAGGTATAATATGATGAGTTTTGTGATTTTTAAGTAATTCTCTCTGGCTCCATGAAAGGGAGAGATAAGACCGGTGTGAGGCTTTAGGCAGGGCAAACTGCTGGCAGATTAATGCAATAGTCTAAATGCAAGGTGATGAGGGGCTGACCCAAGGTGGTAGCAGTGGGGATAGCGAGAAGGAGGCAGATCTGAGACATGTTTGGGAAATGGAATCTAGAATGTTGAGTGACTGCCTGAATGTGGGGTGTAAGTGACAGAAAAAGAGAAGAGATTAGGAGGACTCCCAATGTTCTAACTTGGGTAGCTAGACAGTAGTGTCCTTCATGGAAATAAGAAATACAGGAAAATGAAGGAAATGTGAAATCAATTTTGGACATAGTTTTCCTTCTCTTTGGAACTTGTCTTCTGCCCACTTTTCCCTGGCCAATTCTTCTTCACCTTTGCACATCCGGTTGCGTTTGAGAAGCTTATGAGACATTCAAATGGAGATGTCCAGTAGGTAACTGAAATATGGAGCTGGTACTCACGAGAGAGGTCTGGATTGAAGATGTAGATTTGGGAGTCCCCCACCAGAGCCAGGAAGCCCACGGTATCACCCAGGAGGAGAGGGGTCTACAGTGAAAACACAAGGGGCCCAGGGAACAGCTTTGGGAAACAGCAGTTAAGGGCTAAGAAGAGGAAGAGGAGCCAGGATTCTCAGGAGAACACCCAGGAAACTTCTTAGAAACCAAGAAAAGCCTGATGCCTCCAAGAAGTCAACCAGGATGAAGACTGAGCTTATTGCATTTGGCCATGTGGAGGCCATTTGGAACCTCACCTGGTGCAGTTTCAGTGGAGTCCACAGGGAGAGCATGAGGCTGGTTGCAGTGGACTGAGGAGTAAAGGGGAGAGGAGGAGCTGGAGGCGGTGAGCAAAGACTGCTCTCAAGTGGAATGGCCACAGAGGAAGGAGACATGTGCGAAAGCATTAGATGGAAAGGAAGCAATTCACACTCACAAAGCCACACTCAGGCTTTTGAGTCCCTCTTGCCCATCACAAATCAGAGAGACTCTGTAAATGGCAAGTTGTTTATGCCAGACACCTGGGAGTTGTCCTCAGCACATCCCTCAACCTTTCAACTGTCGAGACCTACAGATTTTACCTCCTGGATGCCTCTCGTGTCTGTTATTTCCTTCCCATGTCCACTGCCACCATCCATCCATTCCAAGTCACCTTCATCTCCCCTAGACAACTAAAATGGCCTCAGAATTGGACCTCTACTTCTCAGTTGCCCTCAGCAACCAGAGGAATTATTCTAAACGTCTAATCCTATCCCTCCCAGCTTAAAGCATCCTAATGCTTTCCCACTGCTCCTGGAAGAAAGTCAAAATCCATAACCAAACACAAGCCCTGCCCAACCCAGCCCTGCCTCCCTTTCCCAGCTGCATCTTACTCCACCCTCAGCCTTTTTCTCTATGCTCCGTCCACACTGACCCTCCCTCCAGTTCTTTGAATGCGCCAAGTTCCCACCCACCTCAGGGCCTTCATTCATCCCATACCCTTGGCCTAGAATGTACTTTTTCTTTTATTCCTTCTCCGCCAGTTCCAAAATCTGGCTAATTTCCACACATTCTTCAGGTCTCAGCTTACATATTACTTCCTCAGATAAGTCTTCCTTGAGGTTAAGGTACTGCTGTTAAGCTGTGTTCTCTGCCCTGTTCCTGGCCAGCGCCAAGCCCAGATGGAACTTAGGCTGAGTCTGTTTTCCTCCACTAAACTCTAAGTCCCAGAAGGGCAGAGACCATGCCTGTCTATTTCACCACTCCCCGAAGTGCCGGCACAAAGTAGGGGCTCAGTACATGTTCGCTGAATGAATAAATGTTAAGCAATAGCTCCATGGGGTAGGCAAACTTTTTCCAATTTTTAATGATTTGGAAATCATTTTCACATTTACAGAAAAGTTGCAAAAATAAAAAGTGTACAAAGAACACATCTGTACCCTCTATCCAAATTCACCTATTAATATTTTACCCTATTTGCTTTACCATTTGCTCTCTTGCACGTGATTTTTATTATATATGATTATATGTTACATATAACTTTTGTCAGAACAATTTGAGGGTAAGTTTCATACATCAGGGCCCTTTACCCCTAAACACTTCACTGTGTATTTCCTAAGAATAGGTTTATTATTTTACATAACCACAGTATGGCTATCGACTAGAGCAAATTTAAACATTGATACAATTCTTTGCTCTAACCCACGGTTCTTATTCCAATTTTGGCAATTGACCCAATAAAGTCCTTTATAGCATTTTTTTTTTTTTTTTTTTTTTTTTTTTGTCTCCTCCAATACAGGATCCAGTCTAGGGTCAGAGATTGCATTTAGTTATCATGTCACTTTACTTCGTTTACTTTGAAACAGCATTTTCAAATAGAAATATAATTTGAGACGCAAACGCGAGCCACATTTTGTATTTTAGATCTTCTAGTTGCCACAGTCAAAAGAGTACAAAGAAACAGGTGAAATTAATTTTAACAATATACTTCATTTAACCCAATAGATCATACATATGATCATTTCAACATGTAATCAATATAAAAATCTTAACTAGTGTTTTTATCTTTTTTTTTTATTATTATTAAGTCTTGGGAATCCAGCATGGACTTAAAACACATCTCTGTTGTACTAGACATATTTCAAGTACGCAATAGCCGCATGTGGCTAGTGGCTACCAGAATGGACCACGCAGATTTGGCACATTTCCACAGGCTTCCTTCTCCTTTTATAACATTTTTATTGTTTTAAGAACTTATATCCAGGGAAGCGGCTGTGGCTCAATCAGTAGGGCTCCCGTTTACCATATGGGAGGCCCCGGGTTCGGTTCCCAGGGCCTCCTGGTGAAGGCAAGCCCGCCCGCACGGCGTGGTTGGCTGACCCAGCGAGCACAAGCAGCAAGGGGGGATAAATGAATAAATAAATAAAATCTTTAAAAAAAAAAAAAAAAGAACTCATATCCAGTCCTCTCTCCTGTATTATAAACAGAATGATCCTCATTTTGGGTTTTCTGATGTTTCTTCATAATTAGTTCCTCAGTCGGAAAACCACATAAATGATGCTGTGTCCTTCTCGGGTATGGCAATTTCCATCTGTTCCTCATTAGGGATGTTAATTTTGATCACCCACTCAAGGCATTGTCTGGTGACTCCGCTGTGTAATAATTTTTTTCTTTGCAATTTTTTAAGAGAAAAAACTGAGACTCATTTAAGTGATTTGCCCAAGTTGGTACAAATGATAGATGGCAGAACTGGGATTTGAACCCATGTCCCTTTCTCCATCGCAACTGCTTTTTCACCTTTCCGGTGTTGATAAGTGCTGACCTGGGCCAAGGGGTATGATGATAGTTTCTTAAACGTAGGACCCCGAACAGAGGGTTTTTCCCCTCTTATTGCTCTTGTACAGCTAACTGCTGGGGAACCGAGCCAGACCAAAACGTGTAGGCATCGCCTAATAACTCGATGTCCCTTCAAACCAGCAGTCTTTAAATATTTGTTCAACAAACTTTGACCCAGCAGGACAGCTTCCAGAAATCTGAACTACAAATGTACTCACACAGATACAGATTAACATTTGCACAATTCATTGCGGTATTGTTTGTAAGAGCAAAAGGTTAGAAACCAAATGTCTGTCAATGAGGAACTGGTTAAATAAATTGTAATGCATCCATCCAATAAAACATCGTACAGTTGTTGAAAAGAATGAGGTGGCTCTGTATGTACTGATGAGAACTCTTCCCCAAAACACAACTGTTAAGGCAAAAAGAGCAAAGTGCAAGAACAGTTTGTACTATATGCCACCATTTGTTAATTTTTTTTTCTGATAGCTAGCTAAAATAATAGCTAACACTTACTGAGCACTTACCTCATGCCAAGCACAATTCAATGTATTTTACATTTAGCCAACGTCATCAAGATCCCGGAAAAGATTCCCCTCGAAAACAACTAATAAAAAGATAAATCCCACTTGCTTGGAACTCTAGGGGATGATAGAGACCTGAAAAGGACTCCACAAATGGAAGGAAAAAAAAAATCCCACTAAAAGCAGGTAGGAGATGGGCAAATCAGACCCGCCAGTGCACACCTCCTCCTCACTCAGTCCTGTGCAGTTTAAGAGTCATGCGGAGGCAGCATGGTCCAGGGACCTCCTGCTGTGGACACAGACCACAGAGCCACTGGTAGCAATGAGGTCCCAAGGCCACGGAGAACTAGGGTGGAACACGAGTGTCTGGCAGATGCGTGCAGGCAAAAGGGTCCCCAGGAAACAAGAGGGACCTGTGGGGGAACTGTTTGCAAGAGGTGCACACAACCGATGCAGACTCTAATTTCTGGAGCACCTAAATGAAAGAAAAACACAGGCCTTTCTGAACGTTGGCCACATCTGGTTCCCTGGGGCAGGATACCCTAATGGGGAAGTTACCAGAGGCAGAAACCATGGAGGTGAGAAGGCAGTGGTATGATATATTTAAGGTACTGAAAGAGAAAAACTGCCAACCAAAAATTCTTCATGCAGCAAAACTGTCTTTCAAAAATGAGGGAGATGAACCCAGAGACCCTGTAATTGCAAGCAAGAGAGTCCCATCCATCGGCTGTGTAGGACTGAAGCCCCCTCTCAATTAGAGGTGGAGTGGGCATCACCATCCCAGAATCCTCAGGATTGGGGAATGAACTATGGACTAGAGTAGACTTACTGGTATTCTACTATAGACTTACTGTGATTCTAGCAATGGAAGAATTTATATCATTGATGTGGAGGCAGTGGCCACTGGAGGTTCTGAGGTCAGGGAGAGGGAAAACAGGTGTAATATGGGGGCATTCTGGGGACTTGGGAATTGTCCTGAATAACATTGCAACGATAGATACAGGCCATTATATATCTTGCCATAATCTACAGAATTGTGTGGAGAGAGTGTAAACTACAATGTATACTGTAATCCAAGCCAGTGGAAATTCTCCAAAATGTGTTCATCAATTGCAATGAATGTACCACACTAATGAAGGATGTTGTTAATGGGGGTTAATGTGGGCGGTATGGGGAGCGGGGCATACGGGACTCCCCTATATTTTTTATGTAACATTTATGTAATCTAAATATCTTTAAAAAAAAAGATCAAGGAATACCTTTAAAGAACTTTAATGAATGCCTTAAATAATGAGGTTTATAGAAAATACTGAGAATACTCAATAAGAATTTTAAAGTAAGTGTTACAATTATAAATGCGGAGCACAAATTCAAAATCCCTATAACAGTTAAAGTCAATTTAAATGGATAATAAAATATTTTTAGTTAGCTCTGGGCAGGTTAAAATTGTATCTATTAATCATAAACTAGGCAGAGCCCTAAAAAAAGAAAGGTAAGATATTATTTCATCTATGACAATAAAAATAATGTTTCCACCTACTGGTGAAGGTGTATCTACATGACCCATCACCTCATTCTGATCTGCATTTTCTGGATCATATATCCATGTAACTATAAGCTAGAAAATAAACATGTGTTTGTAAAACAAAAAAAATGAAGGAGATATTAAGACATTCACAGATAAACAAAAACTTAGACAGTTTATTGCTTAAAGACCTGCCCTACAAGAATTGCTAAAGGGAGTCCTTCAGGTTGAAAGGGAAAAACAAGAGAGAATGGCTTGGCACAGTGTGAAGAAGTGAATGTAACTAAATAGGTAAATGCAAAACCCAATAACACTGTATCCTCAGTGTTTAATTCCTATAAGAGTTAGAATACAATTGAATAAGAAATAATTATATTTCCTAATAATAGACAAGCAAAATATAAAGAGGTAATATGGGACAAAAACAACTTAAAAAGGGAAAATGGAGGGATACAGGAGCAGAAAACATGTATGCTATTGAAGTTAAATTGGTATATTTTCAAAGTAATAGGGTATAAACTTGGGTTGTATAATACATATACTAGGAAACCACACACACAAAAAAAGGTTAAAAATATACAGAAACATAAATGAAAAAGGGATCAATCAGATATATCACAAAAGATAAACTATACAGAACAGAAACTGCAATAAAGGAAAAGACAGACAAAAAAAGATATGACATATAAAAATCAAGGGACAAAATGGCTGAGGTAACTACTGTCTTTACAGTAATAACACTGAATGTTAATGGATTAAACTCCCCAATCAGAAGACAGATGGGCAGAGTGGATAAAAAAGCACAAACCAACTATATGTTGATTACAAGAGACTCACTTTAGATCCCAAAACACAAATAGGTTGACAGTGAAAGAATGGAAAAATATAATCCATGCAAATAGGTAACCAAAAGAGAGCTGGGGTAGTAATACTAATATCAGACAAAATAGACTTTAAGTCAAAAGCTCTTAAAAGAGACAAAGAAGGACACCACATATTAATAAAAGGATCAATCCACCAAGAAGAAATAACAATCACAAATATTTATGCACCTAACCACAGTGTCCCAGAAAACAGGAGGCAAAACCAGGAAACCTGAAGGGAGAAATAGACTTCTCTATAATAATAGTTGGAGATTTCGATACACCACTTTCATCAATAGATAGACCATCTAGACAGAAGATCAATAAGGAACAGAGAAGTTGAATAATATGGTAAATGAACTAGATCTAACAGACATACAGAACACTATACCCCAAAATAGCAGGAACACATTCTTCTCAAGTACACATAGAATGTTCTCCAGGATAGACAGCATTTTAGGTTACAAAATAAATCTCAATAAATTTTAAAAGACTGAAAGTATACAAAGCATCTTTTCTGACCAAAATGGAATAAAACTGGAATCAGGTGGATAATTGGAAAATACACAAATATATGGAAATTAAGTAACACACTCTTAAACAATCAATGGATCAAAGAAGAAACCACAAGAGGAAATCAGTAAATATCTTATGACAAATGAAAACGAGAAAATAACATATCAAAACTTATGGGATGCAATGAAAGCAGTGCTCAGAGGGAAATTTATAGTCCTAAATGCTTACATTAAAAAAGAAGAAAGAACTCAAATCAAAAACCTAACTGCACACCTGGAGGAACTAGAAAAATAACAGTAAACTAAACCCAAAGCAAGGAAAAGGAAAGAAATAACAAAGATAAGAGCAGAAATAAATTAAATAGAGAATAAAAAAATAAACAAAAGAGAGAATTGATAAAACCAAAAGTTGGTTCTTTGAAAAAATCGATAAAACTGATATACCTTCAGTTAAACAGGCAAAGAGAAAATGAGACAAGATGCAAATGAATTAAATCAGAAATGAGAAGAGAGACATTACTACTGACACCATAGAAATAAAAAGGATCATAAGAGGATACTATGAACAACTGTATGCCAACAAATTAGACAACCTAGATGAAATGGTCAAATTCCTGGAAACATACAAACAACATACACTAACTCTAGAAGAAATAGATCTCAACAGACTGATTACAAGTAAAGAGATGGAATCAGTCATCAAGAAACCCAACAAAGAAAAGCCCTGGACCAGATGGCTTCACGGGTAAATTCTACCAAACATTCCAAGAGAATTAACATCAACACTGCTCAAACTCTTCCAAAAAATTGAAGAGGAGGGAACACTACATAACTCATTCTATGAGTCCAACAGCTTTCTAATACCAAAGCCAGATAAAAATACTACAAGAAAATAAAATTACAGACCAATATCTCTTATGAATATAGATGTGAAAATGCTCAACAAAATATTAACAAACCAAATCCAACAGCACATTTAAAAGAATTATACATCATGATCAAAAGTGGGATTTATCCCAGGTATGCAAAAATGGTTCAACATAACAATGCACCACATTAACAGAACAAAGGGGGAAAAAAAACACGATTGTCTCAACTGATGCAGAAAAGGTATTTGACAAAAATCCAGCATACTTCTTGATAAAAAACACTTAGAAAACTATCGCTGATAGAAGGAAACTTCCTCAACATGATAAAGGGCATATATGAAAAACCCACTGCTAGCATCATATTCAATGCAGAAAGACTGAAAGCTTTCCCCCAAAGAGCTGGAACAAGAAAAAGATGTCCATGGATTCACACTGTGCCAGCCCCAACCCAACAAATCCCCAGCTCTTAGAGCAGTTATCACAGGCAAAACTGCATTCCCTGAACTCTGTAGGTGGTGCTGCTAAGGACCATTGGAAAAATGCAGAGGATGTGAGGGGAAGACGTAGACCAAGAAAAGAAAATCCACTTTTTCCAGGATGCCAGTCAGGCAATTTTAGGCTAGAGTGGGGCATCCACTTAAACAGACTCATGACAAATCTCCCCTTGAGAGGTTACTTTTGCATACAATCTCTTAAGAGAGTCCCACTTGAGGCTTTATTGCCTTCAGGCTAAATTTTGCAATTTGCCAATCACTAGGTCTTTTTTTTTTTTTTTTTTTTTACCGGGAGGTCGTGGGGATCGAACCCAGGTCCCTCCATATGGGAGACGGATGCCCAACCATTTGAGCCAAATCCGTCCCCCACACTACGTCTTTTTATTTGAGGTGCCTTTCTTTCCCAAATAGAACGATTTTTTTTTTTAGAATTAAAAAAAAATGCAGGGAAGCGGCTGTGGCTCAATCAGTAGGGCTCCCGTTTACCATATGGGAGGCCCCGGGTTCAGTTCCCAGGGCCTCCTGGTGAAGGCAAGCCTGCCCGCACGGCGTGGTTAGCTGACCCAGTGAGCACAAGCAGCAAGGGGGGGATAAATGAATAAATAAATAAAATCTTAAAAAAAAAAAAAAAAAAAATGCAGTAACATATATCACACAGAATTTTCCATTTTAGCCATTTTTAAGTGTAGCTGTATTAATACATTCACAATGGTGTGATATCAGCATGACCATCCTTTATCAAGGCCTTTTCATGGCCTCAAACAGAAACTCCACGCCCATTAAGCAGTAATTCCCCATAGCTCCTTTCCCCCAACTCCTGGTGAACCTTTCATCTGCTTTCTGTCACTATGCCTTTGCTTATTCCAGGTATTTCATATAAGCGAAATCATACAGTATTTGTCCCTTTGTATCTGGCTTACTTTGCTCAACAATGATTTCAAGGTGCAGCTATGTTGTCACATGTAGAATAACCTGAATGTCCCTTTCCTTGTGGGTCCCAGTGCCTCCCTGAGTACGAATGCCTCCACTCCTGTTATGGACAGACATTTTCAGAACTGTACTACAATAGTGGCATCCACTGCTTCTTGCTCTGGAGTGGCTAAAGCCTGTGAAACCTGTCTCCTAAGGACAATTTCCCCCTCATCCCCCAGTTGGAACTAGTTGGACCATCTCAGCAGAATCCTCAACTAAAGTTGTACTGATGCTTCTGAAACTTGTGGTCCAAGGGAATAGCAAGGACCCATGTTTCTGCCATGTACTTCTCAAGCCATTTTTTTCATCAGGTTTTTATACTTCCAGCCCTATAAAAAGCATTTCTTGCTGTCATATCTTCTTCTGAAGTGGTAGGATTTTGCTCTGTTGTTTGATTTCCCTTGACAATCTCTTCTTTCAGGAATGTTCAGCTTTGTATCGGTTTAATGTTTTTTGTTTTTTGTTTTTTTTTTTAAGTTTGTCCCTTTATTTCATATAAAACCAGCTCTTCCTTTTGCTTTCCAATAATTGTTTTCTGAACATTATCCTCTAAGGCTTTTCTCTTATGAGATCTCCCATAATCAAAGATATTAAATCATTCCTTTTGGATCTGTTAAAAGCAACCACTTTTCAAAGAAATCTTGCCCACCTTCACCTTATGGAGCTGTCCAGAGGAATTCTCCCATCAATTCAACCTTAACCCCAGGTCTGGACTTGTTCTGGTTTTGTCCTGCCTGGCTGCACTTTAATATAGCTCATCTTTCCCGTGGTTTCCCTTAGAGACCAAACACCATTAATTTCTCAGGTATTCCTTAGGCATAGGCATTTCCTGGGTCACAATAAAGTTCATGCAATGATTCTTTGAGTATTTCACACTGATCTTTCTAGTCTTTCATTCTAAATCTGTCCAAATTCCTATATCCATTTTGGATATCTGTGCCATCCTTCCAGGGGCAGTTGCCAATTGTCCTTACACTGCATCCTTTCTCTGCAACTCTCTTCTCGGCAGCTCTAAGAGGACACTTACAAATTCTCCTGGATCCTGGCTGCCCTTGCAAAAGCCACCTCAGTCTGCTTTACATAAAAATTTGCTTCTCTTCTGTTGAACTTCATTGGGATCCAACTACTGTTTCTGTTATTGATGTAACTAAAATATGTCTTCCTCCTATTTCCCTCTTTGAGAAAAATTAATCTTGGGTTTTTGACAATATAGGTTTCCTTCTTTACTGCAAACTTAGATGATGCCATTCTCTTTATGATAAAGGACCCCATTCCTTTCCATTAATAAAATTGTCTCTCTCTCTGTGGGTGAAGCCACAATTTGAGTCTCTGACATTCAGAGTTCATATAAGTAATTAATCCAGTATTACTTTGAAATCACATGGTGGGGATTTCTCTTGAACCTGTGGGCAAGTTAAGGGAATTAAAAGTTAGTTCCTTTTTGGTTCCATCTCTTGGTCCTGAAAGCAATATATAGATAGCAATTGAAAAAAAAAAAAAAAAAGAACGGAATTTTGGGGTAGTTTATATTATACTCCCTAAAGATACCTGTTGTTAAAACTTTAAATGTCAAAACTCACTGATATGCTGCAAAATATACAGAACTCAGTGTAAAGTCCTTGCTTCCCGGCTTGAAGCTCTTGCTGAGGAGCTCTTGCTGAGGGATGTTAATACCCCTTACAGGTTATTGCCCCTCACAGCTGCTCACCTAGCAGGTGCTCGAACCTGCTCTCTAACATCTAAAAAGCCTTTAGACTGAAATGCTCTCATTTCTCTGTAGTCAAGTCCTTGCCCCAATTGCTTCTGCCTGCTAAGTCTACGTGAACGCCACCCCACTTGCTGAGGTCCAGCCTGCCTCTATGCCTATGCAAAAATAGCCACTTGCCTGGGGACAAAGAAGTCTTTAGCTGTAGTGAACCGCCAAGGTCAAAGTCCTGCATGGTCCCTGCTTACTAAACCTAAAACCACCTGCCTAGGCCACACCTGTTAAAATCCAATTGCAGGGAGCAGATGTGGCCCAACCAGCTGAGTGCCATGTGCTCCCACATGGAAGGTCCTGGGTTTGGTTCCCTGTACTTCCTAAAAAGAAAAACCAGACAATGAGCAGACAACAAGAAGCAGACAACGAGCCAAACAACGAGCAAAACCAACCAGCAAACAGATGACGGAGCCACCTGGGGGCGGGGGGGTCGGGTGGGGCGAGGATCCAATTGCACTATATACAGCCATGAAAATGAATGATCTACAACTATCTGTGACAAAATGGACGAACTCATAAACATAAGGTTGAGTGAAAGAAGCAGGACACAGACAAGTTCATAATATATAATTGTATTCATATAAATTACAAAAACAAGCAAAAGCAATCTTCATGCTGTTAGAACTCAAGATAATAGCTGGCAGTGACTGGCGTGAGGGGGCTTCTGCAGTGCCACTCATGCTCTATTGCTTGATCTGGGTGCTGGTTACATCAGAGGGCTCAGTGAGTCAAAATTCATCAACTGTCCTCTTATGATTTGTGTATTTCAATAAAGAGTTAATTTTTTCAAAAAGCCAACTTCCCAGCAGTCAAACCCAGCCACGTGGCATCATGCAAGCACTAACACCAATGGCCAAGGCCAAAGCCTGGCCCAATTGCTAAAGCTTAACGTCCTGCCTCCCGGACAGAACCCAAAACCTCAAGCTACACGTGTCATATGCGCCACAAAAGACAGTCATTATCCATTTCTCCATGTTCTCGTCCCATGAATGAGACTTTAGAGTTTGGGAGGTCAAATATATAACTCCCACCCCTTTTTGCCTGCCCTAGTTCTGAACTGAGAGATAAACATCAGGAACATCAGAAATATCAAAATTCTGTCTTGATTACTGATAAAGCTATATTGGACGACATGATTGAAAACGTGCCAAATGAGCCTGCTAATGATTGTCCAAGAATTCAATTTACTCATCAAAGCTGCAGACATCCCTAGCAGGTGCTCAAACCTGCTCTCAAATGCTTTCTTCTTGGCCAGGAGCACATAAGGTCATACTTTCTCCAGAAAAGGTTGAACACTTGTTTAGAGATGCTAGGTGCTTCCTGGGGGGAATACAGTAAAGATGCTGTCCCTTCTGCCTAGCAATTCAGTTCTAGCCCAATACTTGCATATCCCCACTTAGCAGGAGCTGAACACTTACCTCCTTAGAAGGCAGCTTAGGGGCTACTGGTTGTCACTTAAGTATGCCTCTTAGGGTTCACCCACACAAATACTCACCAAGTGGCTTATCAAAGTATTCCATCCACATATTCTTTTCTTCCTAAGAAGGGTTACTGCTACATCATTTTTTGTCTTTTCATGTGTCATTGAAATGTTAATACCCCTTACAGGTTATTGCCCCTCACAGCTCCTCATCTGAACTGCCCCCTCCTCCTGCTCTGTTGCCGAAACCAGTGGAGAGATGTTCTCTTCATGGTTATATACTCTAACCATCAACCTGAGAACAGAAAACAGGCTGGACATAACTGCTTGTTTGGAAGGCCTATATTTGACAATGCTTACTCTTAATATTGTCAAAGTAACCAAACTCGCTGTGGTAGGGTTCTGCAGAGAAAGAGAACCGATGGAATATGTGTGTGTGTGCCTGTGTGTGTGTATAAATACTAAGAGATTTATTATAGGAATTGGCTCATGTGACCATGGGGATTGGCAAGTCCAAATTCTGTAGGGCAGGCCACAAGTTGGAAACTGTGATGAAGGTGAGGCTGAATACCCCAGGAGAAGCTGACTGGCTGAATTAGAGGCAGGAAGTCTTCTTTCTGATCTCTGATCTCCCTTCCAGCATTAAGATCTCCAACTGATTGGATGAGGAGACCCCCCCATTGCTGAGGGCAATCTCCTTTGCTGCTTGTAGATACAATCAACCATAAATGCAATCTATTGACTGTAGATCACAAATCCCCCTACAGTAACAATCAGGCCAGTGCTTGCTTGACCAACCAACTGGACACCATAACCTAACCATGACACATGAAATTAGCCATCACACTCAGGAAACAGATGTGACAACTAGTAAGTAAGGTCATCTTTCCGGCCAATGATGGGATGTTCTCAATTCAGACATATTGTAGAGGAATTATGGCAATTTTTGTTGAATGACCTCTTCCACCTCACTGTTGTCAAAGGTTGCCTAGCTCCTGGGGGGAGGCCTGTTAGAACAGGGCCTAGAGAGCACCTGCAGAGAGGATGGAAGGCAATGGCTCCACGGTTCATCCAGGCCACAGACTCTTGGCAAGCTTCCTTGTTCTTTCTTTCTTTTCCTCTCCTTCCTTCCTTCCTTCCTTCCTTCCTTCCTTCCTTCCTTCCTTCCTTCCTTCCTTCCTTCCTTCCT
>JAKSZT010054552.1:16189521-16280223 GCA_026826555.1 Tolypeutes matacus
CCTTCCTTCCTTCCTTCCTTCCTTCCTTCCTTCCTTCCTTCCTTCCTCCCTCCCTCCCTCCCTCCCTCCCTCCCTCCCTCCCTCCCTTCCTTCTTTCCTGCCTCCATTCCTTCCTTCCATGTATCTACCATCTATCTATCTCTATTATCTATTGGTCATCTATATCTATCATCTATCTATCTATCTATCTATCTATCTATCTATCCATCCATCTATCATCTATATATCTAAATCCATCTAGCTAGCTATCATTTATCCATCTATCTCTATACATCTATCACCTATCTATCTACCATCTATATCTATCATCTATTTATATCTATCTATCTATCTATCATCATCATCATCTTTATCTATGTACCATTCATCTATCTAAGAACTGGAACCCAAAGGTGACAAAGTTGTTACAAAGATTCCTATGAGCACATTTCCTTGAACTGAAAAATGAAGGCAGCCTCTGTTACCTGAAGGGCACTACTATCTGAGTCACAAATGCATTCCTAAGTCAAATTTTTCAGCCAATTAAAAGAGTAAATAATCAAGCTATTAGTTGATATATCATCAACTGACAAAAAATAAATTTGACAATATAGCACTGTGTGATATTTTAGCAAATAACTTGTAAGTAGCTCAAAGAATCAAGTGACTGCCATAATAAAATTTCTTCCCTCACCAACTATTTTTTATATGAACAAAGTATGTTAGGGCTTACAGTCATAAAAAGGAAAAATCAGAATGGAATTGATGTTGAATCACGTAAGTAATATTTGTTTGTGGATACGTGGGCTAACTGAAAATGCATTTCCAATAAAAAATTATCCTTAATTTAATAATTATTTATAAAAATATACATATTGTGTAAAGCCATAGAAAACTTTCGATTCATATACTTATTTTTGTGTCAGAGAAATATAACAGGATGAGCAACAAAACACTTTCAAATATAAAAATAATCACACCCATATAAAATTCTGTACAGTTCAAGTAGAAAAAAGAATAATGTAATATTTTCAACTCTTAAAGGACAGCCATACAAGTTTTTTTTTTTTTTTTTTTTTTTTAATGGATGATAAAGGGGACCAAGTAGCTTGATTCCATTTGATACATTTTAAAGTGATATAACTGGGTATATTTTTAAATGTCAACAAAATGTCCACATGGCAAATGTTACACTCTTTTAAACTTATGATGAAATTTTTAAAATGCTATTTTCAAAATTATTTTCCAAATTATCTTAGGGGGTTGGCCAGCTAACACTGCCAAGGTCAGGCTTGAGGTCCCAGGGAGGCTTCTCCCAGGGGCGGGCAGCGGCTCCCTAGGCTTCTTTCCGTGCAGTTTCGAGGAGGGCGACTTCTAGAAGTCTTTGCTTGGAGTCACACATGGCCCCCCCCAGAGTGAGAGACCAACCAGACCTCCCCACACCCACCCCATTCCCCTCCCTCTCTCCCTCTCTCCCTCCCTCACTTTCACATCCTTTTCAAGAGAATGTTTTCATCTGCCACTTCCTATCCATCTAATTTGTCATCATTTTCACTGGCTGGGTAAGAGCAGTGCAGCTGCTTTTTTGCAGGGAATGCGGATGGAGCTGGAACCATCTTCTTCTCCCCCCCTTCCTCTGCCCCTCCTCTCTCCCCTCTTCCTCGCTTCTCTTCTCCAAGCTCCCCTCACTTCCCTGCAGTGCCCCCCCACACCCCCACGCCACCCTCGACACCCCTGGCGCTCTCCCAGGCCTCCGCTCCTCCTTCCAGCCCCGCCGCAGCGTCCAGGTCCCCGGCGCCTGCGGGGAGAGACGGTGGCGGACAGCGGGCGAGGGCCCGGCCTCGCTTTCCGCCCCGGGGAGAGCTGGAAGGTGGGCCCTGATCTCCCACATCACTGTTATGTAATTCCAGCCGCGGCCAAGCCAAGCAAAGCCCTGGCCCTTCCAGCTCCACATACATTTCGGTCTCCTCTCGCCTTTCATCCCACGGAGAAGCCGGGGAGGGAGAGGATGTGACCTCATCTGCGAGGCATCTGAGCCCGGGGATGCCCCAATGCCCCCACCCAGGCCGGCTCCCTGCACCCGGCGCCCCGGGCCCTCTCCCCATCCAGGGGGGACGCAGGGGACAACCAGAAGGCCTGGCTTTGAAGGAACGGGCTCTACATTTCTGAGAAAGAGGCAGACAGGAGAGGAAATGAACTTGGCTAGACACCCGCTTTATGTAAAACATTCCCCAAACTGGAATCCCATCCCCAGCCCATGCACAGAGCTACACACATACACACACAAATACACACACAACCCTAACTCACTTTAGCAGGATAGACTCAGAAGGTATGAATTAAGGCTAAGGCCGGTTTTCTCCTTCATCTCCTCCTCACAGTGCTCTCTGGAGAGACAACAGAAACCTGACTATGGGGATGGCCAGGACCAGCACACCATGTGGGTGGGAAGGACAGACCCCTGAGGAAGCCCATCTTCAGAGCTCCCAGTTCACTCAGGGGGCTAGCATGGGAGTCATCTCCTTTGTCCCTCCCTCTCCCCCTCCTCCAAAAGGAAACACGGATATCCACTTCAAATGGTGTCTGAATTTCTTGTGTTTAAGCTTAATTCCTTTGGAATCTGCAAGTTTTTCAGTCTTCCAGGATTCTTGGCTTAAATGCAAGTACCTTATGGAAGGATGAACCACCCCCTCAGGGGAATGGAACATGGAGTAGAATGAAGGGGTGAGGGTCAGAAAGAGTGGGGGGTGGGGGTGTCTCTGTCCCCCTCTGAATCACTCCCCAACCTCCTGTACCAAGCCAGGCTAGTACCCACAGGTTTGTTTGCTCTGTGCCAACCAGCAAAGCATTTGATTTTGAATGGGAGGAAGGATAAATCTTATGTTTGTAAAGTTCTTGAATGACTGCAAAGTTCTTTCACATCTGTTTTTTTCCAACAACTCTTAAAAAGTAGCCTAAAATACGATTATCCCCATTATTGGGCTATATGCCCATTTTACCAATGAGCAAAAACTATTTACACAGAAACTACTGTGTCCAGGGCAAGGCACGTAGGGGCAAGGCTGGGACCAGAATCTACCTCCAAGGTCGGCATGCCGTTCCACCTCAATCCATTGTCCTTCTGAACTGCTGTCCATGTTGCCAGTGCCGTCACCAAGTTGGACACTAGCAATTTGTCCTCAAATGAGGATCTATAGGGAGATTAACGAACTGCCATTAAAACTTCAGGGTATTTAGGAAAAATGGCTTCTACTGGATATACTAGGTTACAGCTATAATTATAGACCAATTAATCCTGACAAAAAGGCTGGGATTCCTAAATTTGAAAAAATTAATAAAACAGTGGTGCTTATTGATAGAATTAACTAAAGCAAGAAACTAATTGCAAAATCTCTACAAAGGAAACGAAAGACACATTAGTGGTTCTGGCTCCAGAACTGGAGTAAATGTGAAAGCCGAGAAAAAACATTAGGTTAATTCTTATCTCTGGAAGGCCCCTGGCTTGGCAGGTTCTGGGATGGACCAGATCTAGGGGAACCAAGACTGAAAGAAGAAAAGGACCACCAGTGTCGGGAAGAGATGGAAACAAGCCCACCTAGGAAGGGGGGCAGCGAAGTATCTCGTGTTGAAGGTATCTCAGCAAGGCGGTGGAATGCAGAAAATATCACCACCCCACCAGCTTCATTAACGCACCATTATTAAAAACATTTACTCTATGCCAAGCACTCAACAAACATTATTTTATGTCATCCTCACAACAACCCTTTAAGGTAGGTCCAATACCAAACACTTAGAGATGAGAAAATTAAAACTGAGAAAAGTTACAGAGTTGCCTAATCTTTAGGAGGCCCACCTAGGAACCCTGCTTAGGTCTGTTAGACTGTGAATCCCATGCTTTTTAACCACAACTCAGTGCCGAACCCCCAGAGAGCTTGAGGGTGGGGGGCAGAGAGTGGGAGGGAGGGGGGCAGAGTCAGAACAGCAAGGGCTATGGAGCCAGCGAAACCGATGGGAGACCAGGAGCAGGCCACTGCTGGGCACCAGCCAGGACCCACACTCTGGCTTGGACCTTGGATTCAGGGAAAGAACTTGTTCAGTTATGGGCCTGGGACACACAACTAGGAATGGGAAAACCTCCTGGCCTGAGACCCCTGGACATAAAGGCTCTCCATGTCCACACCTTCCCCTGTCCCATTTGCCAGACAGTAGCTAATAGGGTTTTCTTAAAACACATATTAGATTACATTGCTCTTTCGCTTAAAACCCTACAAAGAATTTCTCTTTCATTTAAAATAAAATCCGAACTCACTGAGGGATAAATGACTGGGATGCCAACTGAGATGTTTCTAGGTGTCAGGACAGGCACTATTTCTTCACTTTTCTCACAGTTTCTATTTATAACACTCCCCCCTTCCCCCCCATATTACCTACAGGGCTAATAAGGGTGTCTCTTCTCTGAACTGACATCAGTGTCCTCATTGGAAGGCATTTAAAAGACCAACATAAATAAACAAACCAATACACCTTCAACTTTGTTTCCAAGCCTAGGAAGGAATTCCAGCAGTTTCTCAACAGCTGAAGAATCAAAAGTATTTGACCTTGAGCTTCAAAGAAGGTTTTATGCTGGGCTTAGAGAAGAAAGAGTTCACAGAAAAGCTGGAGCCCTTTGGCCCTAATCCTTAATTTCTCTTTCTCCCCCTTTCTATTATCAAATAACTGTACCAGATTGGGGTTCCAGCTGAGGACTGCTCTCTATCTGTAATCCATGCACTCTGCCAAGCCTCCGAGCTCCTTCCTGGCCCTAGGCCACTCTCCTCCTTCTTGTCATCCTCAGGGGCCATGATGGGCTTCTCCTTAAACCCTGTCACCCAGGGCATCAGGACAGTGTCCTTTCCACATCTCCGTTTCCCCCTGCCTATCTGCATTCTGCTCCATTTCTTTGCTCAGGGGATAATAAATGACTCCCTATTCTGTTTTTAAAAGGTATAAACAGGAAACAGAAAAGGAGGAAAATATTTTAAATTAAAAGTCTGCACTGTTGGGGAGCGGATGTAGCTCAGTGGTTGAGTACCTGCTTCCCGTGTACAAGGTCCCGGGTTCTATGCCTGGTCATGTACAAGGCCCTGGGTTCGATCCCCAGTACCCCCTAAAAACAAAACAAAAAACAAACAAAAAAACAACTCTTATTAGAGAGCGGATGTAGCTCAGTGGTTGAGCCCCTGCTTCCCATGTACGAGATCCTGGGTTCAATTCCCAGTACCTCCAACTAAAAAAAAAAGTATGCACTGTTAGAAGTTTCCTTGAGCAATGAAGTTTTACCAAAAGACAGAGGAAGAGACAAAAAGACCTTTAAGCCCTATCATAGTTTTCAGTGTATGCATCTTACATATATTTTCTATATTTCAAATATTCCAAATTTTTGATGCTACTGTAAGTCATGTTTTTAAATTTAATTTTTCAATTACTCATTGCTAGTACATAGGAATAAAATTTTTAAAAAATATTTACCTCGTGTGATCTTGCTAAACTCATTTAATACTTCTAGTTGCCATTTTGTATATTACCTGGGATTTTCTATATTGATGATCATGTCAACAGTGAATAAAGGCTGTTTTATTTCTTTCTTTTCCGTTTTATGAACTTTATTTTTTTCTTGCCTTATTGCACTAGCCAAAGCCCAATGTTAAATAGAAATAATGAGAGCAGACATCCTTGTTTTGTTCCTGATTGGCAGGGGGGTGGGGGGTGGGGTGGAGGATTCAGTCTTTAAGTATGATATTAGCTTTAGATGTTTTTTGTAGATGCCCTTTGTCAGGTTACAAAAGTTCCCTTTTATTTCTAGTTTGCTAAGAATTTTTTATCATGACTGGATGTTGCATTTTGAAAAATGCTTCTCCTGCATCTGTTGAGATAATCCTATGGTTTTTTTTTTTTTTTTTTTTAGCCTGTTGTAATGGGGAATTACAGTGATTGATTTTTAAATGTTGAACCAGCCTTGAATTTCCAAAATAAACCCCACTTGGTCAGGATATATTATCCTTTTTATATATTATTGGATTCAATTTGCTTAAATTTTGTGAAGAATTTTTGTATCTGTTTTCATGGAAGATTTGTTCTGCAGTTTTCTTTTCTTCAAATGCCTTTGCCTGGTTTTGGTATTAGAGCAATACTGGCCTCATAAAGTGAGTTGGAAAATATTCCCTCCTCTTCTATTTTCTGGAAGATTTTGTGTGAAATTAATATTATTTCTTCCTTAAACGTTTGGTATAATTTTCTGGTGAAGCCATCTGGACCTGGAGTTTTCTTTGTTGGAAGGCTTTTAACTACAAATTAAATTTCTTTACCAGATAAAGGGCTATTCAGATTGTTTCATCTTGAATGAGCTTTGGTAGTTTGTTCCTTTTAAGACATGTACTCATTTCGTCTGAGTTACCTAAGGTATTGGCATAAAATTGTTCATGATGCCTCCTTATCATCCTTTCAATGCTTGCAGACTCTCTACTGAGCTACCTCTTTCATTCCTGGTGGTGATCATATGTATTCTCTTTTGTTTCTTGATCAGCATGGTCTTTTTTATTGACTTTTTCAAGAGCTTTTGCTTTCATAGATTTTCTCTATTGTTTCCCTGCTTTCAATTTCATTGTTTTTTTCTTCTCTTATGTTTATTATTTCCTTTCTCCTGCTTGCTTGAGTTTAATTTGCTCTTCTTTTTCTAGGTTCTTGGGTGGGAGCTTAAATTACTGATTTGAGACCGTTTTCTTCCTAATATATGTATTTAATACTTTAAGTCTCTCTTTAAGAACTGCTTTGTCTACATTCCACAAATTTTGATATGTTTTGTTTTTATGTGTATTCAATTTAAAGTATTTTTTTAGTCTCTATTCTGACTTCTTCTTGACTCATGGGTGATTTAGAACTGTATTGTTTAATTTCCAAATATTTAGAGATTCTTCAGATATCTTTCTGTTACTGATGTCTGGCAAGTTCAGAATATGGTCTATCTTGGTGAATTTCCATGTGACCTTGAAAGAAATGTGTAGTCTGTTGTTGGATGGAGTATTAATTATAATTAGGTGAAACTAATTGATAAGTGTTGTTCAGGTCTTTTATATGCTTACTGAATTTTTTGTTAACTTGTTCTAGCAATTAATAAGAAAGGAGGATTGAAATCTCCACCAATCACTGGGCATGCCTCTCTTCCCTCTGTTCTATCAGTTCTTGCTGTATGTCTTTTAAAACCCTGTTACCTGTGGAATTAAAGGTGGGCTTGTACCTCCTACTTCAGGGCTGTGCTTCTAGTTTGTTTTGTGGTGGGCTTGCTTAACCCACAAGATTCAGTTCATACATCATTTCCTCTTAATACTTCTCCTGATTCCTTCAGCAGAAATCATCGCTCTGCAACCATATTCCTGTTGTACTTTGTATATACACCTCTATCATCACTCTTCATGATTTTACTCTCGTTATTTGTATTTGTGCATGTCTCCCCCACCGGATTATGTACTCTTCTCAAGATAAAAACTGTGTATTCTTTATTTCATTTTATTTTTTTTTTAATTTATTTATTTCTCTCTCCACCTGTCCCTGTTGTTTTGCACTCACTGTCTGCTCTCTGTGTCCATTCGCTGTGTGTTCTTCTGTGTGTGCTTCTCTTTAGGTAGCACCAGGAACTGATCCTAGGACCTTCTGGAGAGGGAGAGAGGCGCTCAATCTCTTGCACCACCTCAGCTCCCAGGTCTGCTGCGTCTCTTATTGCCTCTCCTCTGTGTCTCTTTTTGTTGTGTCATCTTGCTGTGCCAGCTCTCCACTCGGGCCAGCACTCCTGCACAGACCAGCTCTCCTGTGTGGGCCAGCTCTCCTGTGTGGGCCAGCTCTCCTGTGTGGGCCAGCTTGCCTTCACCAGGAGGCCCCAGAAATCTAACCCAGGACCTCCCATATGGTAGACGGGAGCCCAACCGCTTGAGCCACAACCACTTCCCTGTGTCTTCTTTATTTAAACATCTCCTTTTAGGTAAGCATCAACTGTTAACTGGCTCCGTTCTCCACATCCTTAAGGAGCAGCATCGGGAACTCAGGACAAACCAAGGCTTGGGAAGACATTTTAAACCTGACCTAGGAAAGTGCCTCACATTGTAAGGGAACCAAAGTTTGGATATGTCAGCCTTCTGCTTGAGGACACAAATATGATGGTCCCATTCTCTACTTTATTCTCCCTTTTATGGCCTCAGAGTCTACCTCCCCTCCTTTCCTGGGCAATACTAAGTCACCCAAATGGGAAAGACATTTTACTTCTAAGTTGTGGGAGCATATAAATAGGGCCCTAGGGGATGCTATAAATATCTCCCCCAGGAAGTGATTATTGAAATGAAACCCAAGGAAAAGTAGGGGCTGACCAGCCAAAGAGAAGAAATTAGAAGTACTAGAGAAAATGAAAACAGTATAAGCCTGATAACAATGTTAACATTCAACCATACTGTCATGGAGACAGCAGGCCGTGATAACTGCACAAACTAGGGAGCTCAAGCCCTATCTAAAGGGACAACCACGATTCAGCTCCAATTAATTGTGGCTAGGCAAGAGTGGAGGAGAGATGTTAGCATCTATTCCAATTTTTCAAAAGAATCTGGAAGTCTGGATTTTTATTAGAAATTCCCTGATTTTAAATATTATCTCAACTTAAAAAAAAAAAAAAAAAAAAAAACCATATGCCAAATAAAACACCTCTGTGGGTTTTAACAGGCAGGTTGATGGGTAGTCAACTTGGGATGCACTGGGTTAGCATATATACAATGCGTGGGTTAGGAAGTGGCTAGCAGTGAGTGAAGGTAGAGGCCAGGCAAGGCTTATTAAGGAGGCCAGTGGCAATGAAAGGCTATTGAAAGATTTTAAATAGGATCAGGTTTATATTTTAGGAGGACCACGCTGGTTACAATATGGAGAGGCAACTGGAAGGAAGCTGCAGTGTGAGTATGAAGACCAGTTAAAAAAATGATTATGATGATGTAGGTGAGAAATGATAGCAACCTGGTGGTGTGTGGTATCACTGGGGAAGGATAGACATGGATGCATTAGAAAGAGATTCTGGATGTAGAATCACAGGACTTTGTGTTTGATTGACTGTAAAAGGTAAGAAAAAAAGGAACAGATGAGGATGAACCCCAGATTTATGACTTAGGCAATTGGGTAGATATTGGTGCCATTTACCAACACAGAAAACTCACAAGGAGGAGAGGTTTGGAGAGGGGAGGAGGGAAGTGAGTTCCATTTTGACCATGTTAAATTTAAGGCTCTAGAGACATATACAAATGGAAATTTCTAGTGGGCCGGTGGATTTCACAGAGACAAGTATGTGTTAAAAATATAAAATTTTGGGTCATCAGGAGGTTATTATAAAGCATTGAGGGAAGTTTAGTTTCCCCAAAGGAAAGTCTGTAAGATGAGGATAGAAATGGCCCAGGACAGAAAAATCTGGATTTTAGGGGTGAGTAGAGTGAATCTGATCAAAGAAAAGTTGGAAATGAAAGAAGAAAACCAGTAAAGGATGGTGTAATAGAATCCGGGGGAAGATTGTATTTCTAGGAGCAAGTAGACAACTGTGCAAAATGTTAGAGATATCAAGTCAGATAAGGACTGGAAACTGTCCACTGAATTGGTAACATGGAGGTTGATGGTGACTTTGGTGAGTAAAATCTCATTGAAAGGATTCAGATAAAATCCAGATTGTAAATGAGTGAAGAGTAAAAAAGACTTGAGGAAAAAGATACAATGAGTTTAGACAACTCTTTCAAAAACTTTGGCTATTAAGAGAAAGAAAAAGATAAGACCAGAAAAGGGTGTGGGATCAAAGAAAGGTTTTGATATATAGGAGACACTTGAACATGTTTTCATCTTTATGAAAATAAATATTTAGAGAGGGAGAAAGAAGTTGAGGAAATGAGAGAACAAAAAATCACCAGGAGCCCAAGGTCACTAAGAAGGTAGGAGAGGAGGGGATTCAGTTCATATGTGAAGAGTCCACCTTATATCAAAGAGACCCCTGGATGGAAGAGGGAGGGCGAAAACAAGTGGGTGGGGAGTTTGGTGGCGAGAACGGGTTCCATTTGAGGGTTTCTCTTTTTTTTTCCTCTCTGAAGTTAGAGTTGATATCAACCTCAGAGAGCAATGGTAGAAGTGGAAAAATTCTGGGAGTTGAGGGAAAGTGAATAATCTTTGTGAACATCTAGAGAGAAGGTGGCTGAGTTGCCCTAGCTCCCAACTTTGGTAGGTGGCAGAGCCAGAATTCTGCCCTCCAGTTGATCCCAATATCTTCTCCTGGTCCCACACTTAAGTTTGGGGTTTTCCATGTGTTCTAGTAATTCCTCTTCTCTCCTTCAGAGGGCAATTGGATTTCTAACCACTGGTCCAAAGGGTCATGCAGCACTTCCTATGCCTTGCAGAAAAAGCTCTGGGTTGGAGTCAGGAGGCCTGAATTGAATCCCAGCCCTATCTCTTTCTAAACTGTATTGAAGGCAAAGACAGCAGGGCAAGAAGGGCCAGTGATGAGGTGAATGCTAGAAAGAGGACAGGTGTATGCCTGGATATTTAAGCACCTGAGCACGCAGTTACTGACTTACCTCCATGCCATCTTCAGTATTAATGCTTTCCTCCTGAGTATTTGGTCCCCATCACTTCCTCTCAGTCCCAATCTCCAACATTTTGTCCTCAATTCTAGAACTCTTTACCCCTCCTACATATTCAACATAAGTAAGTTCCTATTTTTTGTGCCCCAAATCTTTCATTTCCAAGATTTGTTTCCAGTGCAGTACTGTTCCCCTCATGCCAACACTAGAAAGAGAATAAAAAGACATTTTCCTCTGGCCTCCACTTTTCATATACCCAGTCAGACACCAAAGTCTAGGGCACAGCACAAGAGTCAGGCAACAAATTCAGACTGAGGCCACGCTTCATGCTGAGGGACCCGAGGGGAGATGCTGCTTCTCTCTGAGCTTTCATATTTGAATTGAGAGTAACACCTTGGTCGTCAGAGGGCTGGTGGGAATCTGCTGGGAAGGTCACATCATTCTATGGTCTTCAGAAAGGACAACATCTAAAAGATTTCCAACAGATGAGTGCCTTTACCTGCAGCTCCCTGCCTTTCAGGAAGGAGATCTTGGCCCATCTATGTCTTGCTAAAGTGAAAACTCACTTCCTTTCACTTTTTCTCTGTGCACAGAGCAACTCCTCCTCGTCCTTACCAGAATCTACTTGAGTTTAAAGATTTGTCTCATCTCAACCATCTCTTCTTCTGACTGCTTGCCCACAGTTCCTTTTCATTTTGTTTTGGCCCACTAATGGCCATAATAATGCAATGTAACAAAACAGAAACGTGGATTTTCCAGGATTGCTCTTAAGAAGCAAACTATTTTCTGACTATTTGGGCCTGAATGTAAGTCGAGCTCTTATGCCCAGTTCAAGGGAAAGAATTTGTTGTTGTCCATTGTACAGAGGAGAAGAAGGAAAGAAGGAGAGAAGGAGATGAAATTTCCCCTAGTCCCAAATCCTCAGTAAACATAACTTCCAAAATGTTTGTGTCTCACTAGATATTTTTGTGCCCAGACACTAGATGGTGATGGCAAAAAGAGAAATCTGAGAACATGGCAGGCCTGCAGGGAAGTGTATTATTTATCGATTGCTAGTAACAAACTACCCCAAAATTTAGCAGCTAAAGACAACACATGTTTATTATCCCATAGTTTTCTAGGTGTCAGCATTCTGGGCCCGGCTTCGCTGGGACCTCTGACTCAGGATCTCTTACAAGGCTGCAATCAAGATATTGCCTAAAGCTGAGGCCTCACCTGCAGGCTCTGCTGGAGGAAGACCCTCTTCCAAGATCAAACGGTCATTGGCAGTGTCTAGATCTTCTTTGATTCCTTGTCAAATGGGTCTCTTCCACAAGGTAAGTAGTTTCATCAAAGCGTGCAAGCCAAGAAAGCAATAGAGAGTCTGCTTGCAAAATCTGAAGCCACAATCTTTGTAACCTTATCAGAGAAGTGACATCCCTTTGACTATGCCACATTGTTAAAAGCAAATCACGGGGGGCAGATGTGGCTCAAATGGTTGGGCGTCCGTCTGCCATATGGAGGGACCTGGGTTCGATTCCCGGGACCTCCCGGTAAAATAAAAAATAGAGAGAGAGAAGGCGCATGGGCTGCCAGGCTCTGTGTGCCACTGAGCTGTCGGGCCCCCGGGAGCCATGCAGCAGGATGATGACGTAACAGAGGAGAGACAAGACGAGATGCTCCGAAAGCTGAGGTGGCGCAGGCAGCAGAATACCTCTCTCCTACATCGGAGGTCTCCAGGATCGAATCCTGGTGAAGACTGGAGAAGGAGGATGAGAAGAAATGGCAGGAAACACACACAGAGAATTGCCCAGCAAATGGACACAAAAACAGCAAATGGGGAAGGGGGGGTTTAAAATGGATAAAGTAAATAAATAAAATCTTTAAAAAAAAAAAAAAAAAAAAAAGCAAATCACTAGGTTCAGCCCTTACATAAGAGGAGGGGATTATACAAGGCATGAATACCAAGAGGGGAGGCTCATTGAGGACCATCTTAGAAGCCTGCAAACACAGGTGGACTCTGGATTTTTATGAGGCTGTGTAATAAAGGTGCAGACCAAGTCTAACCATATCTCAGAGAGGAAGGGTGGCCAGGCTGACATTTGGCTTTTGAAGAGCTACAAATAATTGACACTGTAATAAGCTGCATACACAGAGTTCTCTTTTATTTATTTATTTTTTTTTTTTTAAAGATTTTATTTTTATTTATTCATTTATCCCCCCCTTGCTGCTTGTGCTCACTGGGTCAGCTAACCACGCCGTGCGGGCGGGCTTGCCTTCACCAGGAAGCCCCGGGAACCGAACCCGGGACCTCCCATATGGTAAACGGGAGCCCTACTGATTGAGCCACAGCCGCCTCCAACAGAGTTCTCTTTTAATGTGCAAAATGTTACAAGATAAGTATTTTTATTATCCAGCTTTAAAATGAGGAGGGAATGGATGTGCCTCAGGCAGGTGAGCTTCTGCTTCCCACATGGGAGGTCCCAGGTTCTGTTCCCAGTGCCTCCTAAAAACAAACAACAAGCAAACTAATGAAAAAACCAACTCAGGGGAGCCGATGTGGCTTAGTGGTTGAGCATCGGCTTCCCACTTACAAAGTCCCGGGTTCAATTTCTAGCCCTGGTACCTCAAAAAAAAAAAATAAATTAAAAAGGGAAAAGAGGTCTTAGGAAGGTTAAGTTATTTGACCAGGGTCACAGAGCCAGTAAGTGGCAGAGCCAGGATTAAAACACAGGTTTGTCTCCCTGCAAACGATGTCATTAAAGCTAAGTGCGTCAGTGCCTTCTCCACTCTGCCAATTCTATTTGTTAAGATCTGTTACTTCAAGTACCTTACCTCTGGAGACCAAAATCTGGATCAGTTACGACTTTGGCTGTAATAACCAAGAACCAACCAAACCAGGACCTAAATAGGAAAGGCTTAAATAAAAATTCCTGGGATTAAAAAATAAACAAAAAAAAACTAAAGAAAAATTCCTGGGATAGGCAGTCCAGAGCTTTTTCAATGGCTCCACCATTTCATCAGAGTCTTATGCTCCTGGGAAGCAGATGTGACTCAAGCAATTGGGCTCCTGCCTACCACATGGGAGGTCTGGGGTTTGGTCCCCAGTACCTCCTAAAGAAGACAGCGAGCTGGCACAACGGGCAGGCATGGCAAGCTGACACAACAAGATGATGCAACAAGAGACACAAGAAGAAAAACATAATGAGAGGTACAACAAAGCAGGGACAGAGTTTCCCAGTGCCTCCTAAAGAGGAAAAGCAGAACCGCAAGCTGGTGCGACAGGCAGGTGAGGCAAGCTGATGCAACAAGATGACACAACAAGAGACACAAGAGGAAAAACATAACGAGAGACACAACAAAGCAGGGAACAGAGGTGGGTTAAGCACCTAGGTCCTCCCTCCCACATCGGAAGTCCTGGGTTCAGTTCCCAGTGCCCCCTAAAGAAACAAAGAAGATGAACAGACACAGCAAGTGCAAACAACAAGGGGGTGGGGAGAGATAAACAAATAAAATAAATTAAAAAAAAAGAAAGTCTCATGCTCCTTCCATCTTTTAGTTCTACCAACTTTAGGGTGGGCTGGTGACTAATGCTCCTCCTGGGATCTCATCCATATTCTTTTTTCGAGGTAGAAAACAAAAACAAATACAAAAAACAACAACAACAAAAACAGGACCGAAGTCTTTTCCTTTTGAAGCTTTGTCTTTTTATTCAGGAAAGAAATCCTTTCCAAATAGGTTATCACTTGAATCTCATCAGTTAGAAATAGAGTTATCCAGCTCCCCCTAGCTGCAAAGGATGCTGGGAGAGCTAGAATTTCTATTTTAAAAAGAGTAGAAAAAGCAGGATAACAAAAATGGATCAGGGTTAGCCAGTTCACACCATCTGCCCCAGATTTAAGGGATTCTATGACTCCAACCTCCTTTCTCTCCATACCAAAGATGAAGAAATAAGCCCAGTGAAACTTCTCACCTCTGCTCCCTTCCCTATCTCAAGATTTTTATTACTTATAGTGTTTTTATCTTGTCAAATTTATAGCATTTACATTTGTTTCTAAAACCATAATTTACATACTTTCTAGCTGTCATTCTGTATTTATATCCTTTTAATGTGGCTTTCCCATTATCTTTTTGTCATCAAGTAATAGGTTAAGCCATATGAAATTACTGATATTTGACCATTTTTACCCTAGAAAAATGTCAGTCTAATGTGCTCAATCTAATAGATAGTCAAGAGGATTTCTTAGGTAGTATTTTTCCAAATTTTTGTATGCTTAAATATATCTGTCACTGCCTTTATATAAAATAACAGCTGTTGCGTATAAAAGTATTGGGTCACACTTTTTCCTTGAGGTTTTACGGACCTTGTTTCACTTTATTCTTATCTTAGAATGATGTTGAAGTCTCAAGCCAGCCTGAGAGTATCCTTCTCATAGGTGAATTGAATTTTTGTTTGGATGCCCATAGGTTATTTTTATCATTTTTTATTTAAAAATTCTTAATCCTAGAAATCCAGTCACTTTATCAAGATTCATATCAGTTATAAAACATTTTCCTGGATTCATGTCATTTAAGAAATGTTTTCATCCATGATTTATTGAGCTCTTTTCTCTTTCATTTCTTACATTCTTTTCTTTAAAAAAACCAATTGTGCATTTGTTGGATCATCCTTATCTTCCATATCTGCACCTTTCTCCCGTATTCATAAAATCTTCCATGATGTTTTATCTTTAACTAATTTTTTTCAAGCTCATCCTTCATGTCACTGGTTTTGACCTATTGTATTTTTTTCTTTTCTATAATTCTTCTACTAAGATTAAATTAATATAGAGATCACATAGCACATAAATTGTTCCTAGGTTCTTGGAATTTTGCCAGAAGAAAATAAAATATTAACTGATTCCAGAATTTTATAACTATAAATATTAGAATTTCTAAAGTAATCATTAAGAATACAAATATTGTGTAAAACTTTTAAACTAATCTAGAGAGAAATGAAATGAAAAAGTATCAATGCAAAAGATGGTAAACAAAGGAAAGGAAAATAAACACAGAACAGGCAAGAAAAACAGAAATTACAAAAGAAAATGAGAGAGAAAAATATCCAAATAGATCTGTATTGACTGAATATAAATGGAAGCTCCACCTAAAACATTATCATAGTGCGTGAATGACAAAAAAAATCTAGAGATCTATTATTACAAGATATAAACCAAAAGCCTACAAATGAAATGCTAAAGTAAAAGGCTGAAAATAAAATGGAATAATGAATACTATGTGATAAATCAAAAAGGAAGTAGGAAAGAGGAACAAAGAACAAATGGAGCTAATAAAATACAAACAGCAAGATAGTAAACTTAAATACAATACTATGAATGGTTACATTAAGTATAAATGGACTCAACACATCAATTAAAATTCAGAGATTTTTCAAACTGTGTAAAAATCATAGCCTGACTTTGTGCTGCTTACAAGAGACATACTTTAAGAATATGAAAATAAATAAGTTGAAGTTAACAGGTGAATATAGTGTGAAAACATTCATCACAAGAAAGCTCGTTTGGCTATATCATCATCAGACAAACTAGACTTCAAGGCAGGTATTATTATCAGAGATAAAGAGGGACATTTCAAAATGATAAAAGGATAATTTTCATCAGGAAGACATAACAATCCTAGATGTATGTGTACCTGATTATAGAGCTCCCAAATGCATGAAGCAAAAAATAGGTAGAATGAAAGGGAGAAAGAAAAAAGTCCACAATCAAAATTACATGTTCTAACATATTTCCCTCATTAATTGATAGTATAAGAAGACAAAAAATCAGTAAGGCTATAGAAGATTTGGACAATAGTATTATCCAACTTGACCAAATTGATATTTCTAGAGTACTATATTCAATAACTGAAGAATATTCATTCTTCCAAGTGCCCACAGAACATTCATCAAAACAGACTATCTGCTGAGCTATTAGGAAAATATTAATAAAATTCAATGAACTGAAATAATATAGAATATGTTCTCAGACCACAATAGAATTAAACTAAAAATTAAAAAAAAAAAAGAAAGAAAATATTCAACTCTTTGGAAACTAAGCAGTACACTTCTAAATAATTCATTGGCCAAAGAATAAAACACAGGATAAATAAGAAAATAATTCAAATTGAATGACAATGTTAATATAACATATGAAAACAGCATATAAAGAAAAATCTGTAACTTTAAATTCATCCATTTCAATGAGCTAGAAAAAAAATTCAAATTAAGCCAAAGGAAATGGAAGGAAAGAAATAATATAGATAAGAACAGAAAACAACGAAAAGAAAACAGATATATAATGGATATAAAACAATGATGAATAAAATTGATGAAGCCTTGGAAGACTGATCAAGAAGAGTAGAAAGTAAACACAAATTACTAATATCAGGTATGAAAAAGGGGATATCATTACAAATCCTAAAGATATTAAGTAAAGACAGAGGGATAGTATGCTGATAATTTTATGTCAATAAATTCTACAATTTAGGAATAAACTTTTAAGAAACACAAACTTATTGAAACTGAAACAAGAAGTAGAAAATGTGAATATCTCTAATCTGTTGAAGAAATGTATTTGTAAAGAAAAACTTTCTCGTAAAGAAAAATCCAGACCCAGAATGTCTCACAGTGAATCTGCCAAACACATAAAGAAATAATAGCAATCACATTTAAATACATTCAATTCAAGAGGAAACTTTTCTCAGCTGATTTTATGAAGCAAGAACAACCCTGATACCAAGAGCCGACAAGAACAAATTCAGACCAATATTGCTCATGAACATAGACTCAAAAATATCCTTTAAATAGGATCAAATTTAACAAGATATGAAAGGATAATGCATCATAACTGAGTGGGACTTATCCAAGAAGACAAAATCACATTAACAATTTGAAAAACAGTCTAATTCACCACTTTAACAGAATAAAGGGAAAGTCATATGAACATCTTAATAGAGTTTTTTAAAAATCATATGATAAAATTCAACTTCTGCTCATATTCTCAGAAAACTAGGAATAAAAGAGAGGACCTTTGGGAAGTAGATGTGGCTCAAGTGGTTGGGCATCCATCTACCATACGGAAGGACCCGGGTTCAATCCCTGGGACCTCCTGGTAAAATAAAATAAAAATAAAAAAAGAGAGGGCTTTCAAAGATAAAACATATTTTCTAAAAACCTATTTTATGCTCTTTCATAGCTAGTAACAATTGTTTCACAACAATGCAAGGTGTTGCATTGATGTATGGGAGTACTTTTTGATGTTATGCATGTTTGTTTTGTAAGTTCACAACTTTTACTATACACTTATTGTCTATGTATGTTCATGTGTGAATGTTATACTTCAATACATTTTTTAACAAATCATTTTTATTGATACATATTAATAAAGCATAAAATCATTCAAAGTATAAAATCAAAATAAAATATAAATATAAAAAATGATAAAAAACAAAACAAAAAAACCTATTGTAACACATTTAATGGTGAAATATTGATACTTTCCCATAAGAACAAGGCAAAGGTGTTCACTCTCACCACTTCTATTTAACATTATACTGGACTTTCTCTTAAGTGCAATAAGGCAAGAAAAATAAATGCATAAATATTGGGGAAAAAGTAAAATTTACTTTATGTACAATAATATGATTGTATACATAGAAAATCCAAAGGAATCTAAAAGTAAACTGTTATAACAAGTGAATTTAGCAAGGTCACTGGTCAATATACAAAAATCAATTATATTTCTACATACTAGCAGTGAACAATTGGACAATGAAGCTAAAAAGCAGTATCATTTACAATAGCATCAAAAACATCAAAATCCTAGGAACAAATCTGACAAAATATATGAAAAATGTCTACTCTGAAAATTACATTTTTCTGAGGAAAAAAATAAAGAAGACCAAAATGAAGAAATACACAATGTTCTTTGATTGAAACATTCAGTATTGTTAAGATGTTAGTTAGCCCCAGATTGAATATAGAGCTCTAAATTCAATGAAATCCAATAAAAATCTCAGCAGCCTTTTTTTTTTTTTTTGGAGAAATCGACATATTCATTCTTTTGTAGACAAGGTAAATTCCTTTGTGTACTATCCTCAAAATTATCTTTTAAAAAAAATCTCAAAATCTGTGAAATAGTGAAAAAGTAGTTGTGCCACCCGAAGATGAAATAAAAACTCTCAGTAGATAGTAAAATATAAAGAACTAGAGAGTATGCAATGAGAGTTTAACATTAGTGAGTCTCTGAGAAGGGATTCAAGCATCTTCTAACCCCCAGAGCCTATTTCAGGGAGGGTGCTTAGATAATAGAAAAACAAGACAGAAATCCGAAATTGGATTAAAAAGAATCTTCTGAAATATTCATTCTAAAATGTATATGACATAGACAAGAAAATATTGATGAAAAAGGGAAAATTTAAGAACTTACTCTTTCATATTTCAATATTTTCCAAAAAGGTAGAGAAATTTAGACAGCATATTGTCATAAAGATATGCAAACAGACAATGGAACAGAATAGGGAGTCTAGAAACAAAGCCACGCAAATACAGCCACGTGGTATTTTAGAAGGGTGCTCAAAGTGATTCAAGAAAGGAAAAAGAATCTTTTCAATCAATGGTGCTAGAACAACTGGGTACCCACATGGAAAAAATTAACCCATGACCCCTATTTCATACTCCTATTTGATATCATATGCAAAAATTAATTTAAGATGAACTATAGACCTAAACATGATAGCTAAAACTATGAAGCTTCTAGAAGACAGCATAGAAAACTATCTTAATGACACTGAGATTGAAAAATATTTTAAAACAGATGGAAAAAGTTTTAACAAAAAAATTTTAGTGATATTGGACTTCCTAAAAATTCAAAGCCTGTGCTCATCAATAGTCACATTTAACAAGTGAAAAGGCAAGCCACAGACTGGGAGAAAATATTTACACTGCATAAATCCAATACAAGACGGATATCCAAAATATATTAAGAATTCCTACAAAACAATAGGAAAAAGACAAGCAACGTTTTTTAATCAGTAAAAGATCTAAACAGGGACATCACAAAAAATATCTAAATAGCCAATAAGCATTTGAAAAAGAGCTCAAAATCCTATTCATCTGAGCAACACAAATTAAAACCACACACACATACACAAAAAATAATACTAAACCTACCAGATTGGTTAAAATTAAAAGGACGAACAGTACCATGTATAGGTAAGGAAGAAAAGCAACGGGAAGTCTCATACATTGCTAGTGGGAGTGTAAGAAGTGCAATACCTTTGGAAAACTGTTGGACAGTTTTGCTTAATAAAGTGAAACATATGCCTACCCTGTGGCCGGCAATTCTACTCCTAGGTTTATACCCAAGGAATCTGAGTGCATATGTTCACAAAATCGTGTGTGCAAGAAAGTATATAGCAGTTTTATTCATAAAATCCTCAAACCGAAAACAATCCAAATATCAATAGGAAAGTGGATAAACAAATTGGATATTTATACAATATAATGCTTATAGTAGTTTTTTTTAAACTACTGTTACATGAGAAAAATGTGGCTAAATCTCAAAAGCATATTGATTAAAAGAAGCCAGATAAAGAATACATACTGTGATCCATTTATAAAATGTTCAAGAACAGATAAATATAATCTATGGCTTCAGGAGTAGGAATAGCAGTTGCCTCATGGTGGGGTGGTATTGGCTTGGATGAGGCATGAGGCAACTTTCCAGGGGATGCAAATATTCTATATCTTTCTCTGTGTGATGGTTAGTTACATGGATATATACAAGGGTAAGTTTTACACTAATAATTTGTGCATTTTCCTTCATGTAAAATATACTCAATAAAAAAGAAAGGGTTGCAAAGAATTTACCAGAAGAATACTAACCAAAATAAGCTTGTTTGTGTATGCTAGTGTCAGGGAAAAAGAAGGCTTTGCAGCAGAAAGCATTACTAGAGGTAGAGTCACTACCATATAATAGAACTTTTAATTCTGCCTGAAGATATAACAATTCTAACAATTCTGAACTGGAATAACACTGGATTATTTAGGTTTTAAATATATAAAGTAAAAGCTAACATAATTTTTAAATCTTTTTTAAATAAAAAAAAAATAAAATCTTGGACCTAGGTGGCAGCGTAAGACACTCCCGAATGCCATTCCCCCACAGAATCTTTGAACAACTAGCAAAAACTGGCAAAGCCATCATCCTCAATACTCTGGAAAACAGTTAAAGGGTTATAGTAACTGGGTTATTACCAAATCAAGAAAAAGCAGCTTTAAAAATGGTAGGAGAGGGGAGCAGATATAGCTCAAGTGGTTGAGCACCTGCTTCCCATGTACAAGGTCCTGGGTTTGATCCCTGACACCGCCTAAAAACAAACAAATGAAAAAACCACCTCTCACTGGGGAGTGGATGTAGCTCAGTGGTTGAGTGCCTGCTTCTTATGTGCAAGGTCCTGGGTTCAATCCCAGGTACCTCCTTTTAAAAAAAATGGTAGGAGAAGCTCCTGGTGTCCTTGCTGGCCGTCCCCCACTGCCTCCCCAGCACAATGTACTCTGGCCCTATTCCATAGGGATCAGTTTAACACCTATACACATACTGGGGTGCCTGTATGTCAGTGTCAATATAGCAGATGGAAACCTGAAATACAGAGCCAGGAAATGTGTGTCAGACTTGCCTTCCCAGAATTTGCCCTGCAGGCAGAAGCAGGTTGTAGACAGCTTAAAGCAGTTTAGAGACAATTAAGTCCAAATTATGGCATACAATTATATACATTTAGACTTCAAAATAAATGTGGGGAGAGACACATGAGAAGAATGGTCTCTTCTCTTTTCCCTATATTGATGTAAGCAAATGTACTTTGAGCAATGGGAAAAAGCCAACCCACTGAGGATGCCAGATCTCTGACACCTGTGAGCCATTGAATAGACCCCAGGAGTTTCCATCCCTCCAGAGAGAGATAGTAAATATCCTAATAGTTTAGGTCAATTTTGGTTAAATTTCCTATTATTGTGATGGAAGTCATTATTACTTGTCTCCAAAATAAATTTTACTGCTTTACCTCAGTTACATAGACCTGTGAAAAGTGTGGGAAGGAAAAACTCTGAGAAAACCAATCTTTCTGTCAGAAAAGGGCCCTGGGAATGTGTGGAGGAAAGTCCATAGAGGAGAGAGCTGGAGAAGAGAGAGCCTTCAGTCTGTATATGAATCAACAAATGTTCTGGTGTCACCCACAAGCTGTGCATATGCAGAACACACTCAAAGAAGCATATGGAGAACACACTTCAAGAACACAACCTATGATATAATCTCCACCTAAGTCCCGAACTAACTTCAGAGTGGCTCGTAAGAAAAGCAGATCCTCACAAAATAGCAAAGGCTTTCAGTGAACTGACATTGGGACCAACACCCACAGAAGGGAAGGCAGAACTTGAGGTCTGAACTTATGTGAGTTGATTCACTTCTAAAGCAAACAAACAAACAAAAAATCAACATTCTCCAGAAGGTTTTCACAGGTCCCAAAATCGCACTAATTTTTTTTCAAAATATCCAGGATACAACCCAAAATTGCTCAACATACAAAGAATCAGGGAAATCTGACCATGGGAAAAGACAATCAGCATATGCCATCCCCAAGATGACACAAATGTTGAAATTATCAGACAAAGATTTTAAAGCAGCTATAATGTCCATTCTCCATGAAGCAAACAACACTCTCAAAATGAAAGGAAAGATAGACTTTCTCAGCAATAAATCAAAACTATAAAAAATAACAAAATGGAAATTTTAGAACTAAAGAATACAATATATGAAATAAAAACTTAATTGAATGGGTTTAATAGAAGAATATACATGACAAAGAAAAGAGCAAATGAAGTTAAAATAGATTAATAGAAATGATCCAATACAAAGAACAGAAAATATAGGGTTTCGAGGACTAATGGAACAATATCATTGGAGTCCCTAAAAGGAGAGGAGAACAAGATTGAGACAGAGAAAAACATTTGAGAAATAATGGCTAAAAACTCCCCCAATTTGTTGGAAGATAATTTCAGATTCAAGAAGCTTGCAAGTCCCAAACAGGATAAACTCAAAGAAAATCACACCCAGTCACATCATAATTAAGGTGCTAAAAATCAAGTATAAAGAAGAAATCCTAAAGGCAGCCACCACCACCAAGTCGACACGGTAAATATAGATAGAATAATTAAATGAGTGAAGATTTTTCACCAGAAACTATGTATGCTGAAAAATAATAAATTAACGTCTTCAGAGTGCCAAAAGAAAAGAACATAGAATTTTTTTTTAAAGATTTATTTATTCCCCCCACCCCTGCCCCATTGTTTTGCACTCACTGTCTGCTCTCTGGGTGTTCTCTGCTTGTCTTCTCTTAGGCAGCACCAGGAACAGATCCTGGGACCTTCCAGAGTGGGAGAGAGGCACTCAATCTCCTGCACCACCTCAGCTCCCTGGTCTGCTGCGTCTCTTATTGTCTCTCCTCTGTGTCTCTTACTGTGCCAGCTCTCTGCACGGGCCAGAACTACTGCAAGGGCCAGCACCCCACGTGGGCCAGCACTCCGTGTGGGCCAGCTCTCTGTTTGGGCCAGCTTGCCATGCATGATAGCTTGCCTTTCACTGGGAAGCTCCGGGAATCGAACCCTGGACCTCCTATATGGTAGATGGGAGCCCAATCACTTGAGCCACATCCATTTCCCAAGAACATAGAATTTTATATTCAGCAAAAATATCCTTCAGGAATGAAGACAAAATAAACTAAGAAAAGTTGTCATTGGCAGACCTGCTCTAAAAGAAATGCTAAAGGAAGTCCTTCAGCTAAATGAAGGAAGAACAAAAGAAACATAACTATTTGGACAAATATAATAAAATAGCTTGTTCCTTTAAGTTCTTTAAAATATTTATCACTATTGAAAAAAAATTATAATGTCCGCAAGGACTTTTGATGTATATAAATATATTACATGTAATGGCTATAACAGAAAGAGGAGTGGGAAAAGGTACTTGTATGTTTGTAAATCTTCTACATTTTACTTGAAGTTTAGATTCTGTGTAGAATATGAAAATAGGTATATATACTATAATCCCTAGAGTAACCACTAAAAAAAAATTACAAAATGTTCTAGCTAAAAAAGTCAGTAGATAAGTTAAAGTGGAAAACTAAAACTGATTCAAATAATTCACACAAAAGCAGAAAAGGGGGAAGAGAAGAACAAAGAAACAAGTATACAAAAAGGACAAAAAAAATAATAAAAGGTAGAATTAATTCAACCCTATTAATAATTACATTAAATATAAATGGTTCAAACATAACCATTAAAAGACAGAGTGTCAGAGTAGGTAACAAAGTAAAACCCAACTGTGTGTTATCTATCAGAAGACAAGTTTAAACATAATGATATAGATAGATTAAGATTAAAAGGATGAAAAAAGAAAAATTAGCTGAAAAAAAGACTAAACACTAATCAAAAAAGTTGGGATGGCTATATTAATATAAAAGTAGAATTAAGAACAAGGAAAATTATCAGGGATAAAGAGGAACACTACATAATGATAAAAGGGTTAATTCACCTAAAAATCCTAAATGTACATGCAACCAACAACAATTTTAAAACACATGAAGTTGACATTGCAATGACAGGTACAGATCATTATACATTTTATAACAACCTATAAAATTGTGTAGGGCAAAGTGTAAACTATAATGTAAACAACAGTCCATCGTAAGTAGCAATGCTTCAATATGTGTTCATCAATTGTAACAAATATACCACACTAAGGAAAGATGATGTTAATGGAGGAAAGTGTGGGAGAAGGAGGGGGTGGGTTATTTGGGAGTCCCCTATATTTTTGTTGTAACATTTATGTAATCTAAAGCTTCTTTAAAAATTAAGAAAAAAATTTAAAGTAATATAAAATAAAATACGTGAAGAAAAAAAATACAACTAAAAAGAAAAGTAGTCTAATCCACATTATACTTATAGACTTTAACATCAATTCCTCAGTAGTCAATAAACAAAAAATCAGCAAATAAATATAAGAACTGAGTGACTCTATCAATCAACTTACCTAATTAAAATTTATAGAACAGTCCACCAAACAATCCAGAATAAACTCTTTTCAAGTGCACATGAACTGTTCACCAAGGCAGATCATATTCTGGAACACAAAACAAACTTAAATTTTTAAAAAATAATTCAAACCATGCAAAGTATATCTCTTTGTCCATAAAAATATTCAATTAGTAATAAATAACAGAAAGATGTTTGGAAAATATCCAAATATTTGGAAATTATCAATGCATTTCTAAGCGACCCTGGGTCAAAGAGGAAGTCTCAAGGGAAATTAGAAAACATTTTGAACTGAATAGAATGAAAATACGATGTATTGAAATTTATGGGATGCAATTAAAGCAATGCTTAGTTGGAAAACTATAGCATTAAATGCTTATAAAGATAAGAAGAAAGATTTTGAATCAATAATCTAAGCTTCCACCTTAAGAAACTAAAAATAAAGAATAAATTAACACAAAGCGCAGAGAAAGAAGAAAGCAATAAAGAACTAAAATTAATGAAATTGAAAACACAACAAAGAAAGAAAGGACATCATTGAAACCAAAACTATTCCTTTAAAAAGATCCACAAAATTGATAAACATCTAGCCAGACTGTGAAAGAAAAAAAGAGAAAGACATAAATTATCAATACCAGGAATGAAAGAGGAGAAATCCTACAGACATAATAAATAAATATTATAAACAATAAATGATAATAAATAATAATGATGATGATAATAAATGAATATTATAAACAATTCCATGCCCATAAATTCTATAACTTAGAAGAAATGGATACATTTCTTGAAAGCTACGAACTTACCAAAACTCACTCAAGAAAAAATAGATAACTTGAATAGCCTCATATTCATCAAAGAAATTGACTTTGTAGTTAAAAATCTTCTGTCTTGGGGAGCAGATGTGGCTCATGTGGTTGAGCACCTGCTTCCCACATGGGAGGTCCTGGGTTCGGTCCCTGATGTCTCTTAAAAAACAACAACAACAACAACAACAAAAAGGTCTTAGTTTCTCAAGCTGCTAAAGACAAATACCAAAGAAATGGTTTGGCTTAAACAATGAGTATTTATTCATCATAGTTTTGAGGTTAGAAGTCTAAAATCGAAGCGTCAGCAAGGTGATGCCTTCCTGCAAAGACTGTGGTGTTCTGGGGCTGGCTGCCTGTGATCCCTGGGTTCCTTGGCTTTCCCTGTCACTGACAATGCCCATGATCTCTCCTTTCTCTTCTGGGTTCCCCTAGGCCTATTTTTTCCCCTTTGTCTGAGTCTCTTCTGCTTATTAAGGAGTCCAGTAGCGTGGATTAAGCCACAACCGCATTCAGTCAAGCCACACCTGAACTAAAATAGCATATTTAAGAGGTCCTATTTACATCCCAGGACTGAGGATCAAGATTAAGAACATGCTTTTTATTCTGGGCACATAATTCAACCCACCACACTGTCCCACAAATAAAACTTTGAGCCAAGATAGTTTCACTGGTGAATTCTTCCCAATGTTTAGAAAAGAAATAAACCAATTCTATTTTTGAATTTTAGAAAGGAAAGTCTTCAAATTATTTTTATATATCAAGTCAACTTAACAGTTAGTTGCTGTGGAAGAGGTGGGCTCGACGGCGGAGTGAGGGGGAACTGCTTCTCTGCCCACCTGGCGGTGCAAGATGGCAGACAGATCCCCGGACGAGTCCGTCGGGGGTGCAGGGCTGTGGCGAAGAACAGGAGCTGGAAGTGTGCAATCTCGGGTTGGGATCCTGCCAAGGCTTCTTAGCCAGCCAGCCTGCACAGCCACCTTCCAGCAGAGCTTTGATGCCTGGCAGAAGATCTGCCTCTCAGATGCCCGGCTCAGGCTGGGAGTCAAGGATGCCTGGGACAAGCTTTTGCAGAAAGATGCCCAGTTCTGGATCAAAGGGAAAGTGCAGGATGCCAAAGAGATGCTGAACTCCGGCAAGGAGCAGAGCATGGTGCCTCAGAAGCCCTGGCAGGTGGCAGACGCAGGGGAGAAGATCAGCTTAAGGGGAGCTCTCCTGCTGCCTTCGTCAGCCCACCCGTCGCGACCGTGACCCTTGCTCTGAAGCTCACCAGAACCATCCAGGTTCCACCCCAGGAGGCCATGCTACCACTTCATGCCCATCCTGCCGGAATGAGGTCAACGTCGTCAGTAAGCACCAGGCCAAGGAGATTTATACGATCTGGATGAAGACTGTGGCGTTATAGCTCCCATTCCTAGTAAAGGATGAACTCCGCAGCCCCAGGCAGCTTCCTCCACCACGGGGCTGGGCTGAGCAGTTCCGAGCTTTCCATATCCAAGACTCTGCCTCTCACCGAGGTGGTCCATAAGGATTCATACACTTCCCTCCCTCCCCGCTCCTCTAGTCAAACAAAAGCCTTGACCGGCCTGTCCCAGACTCTGGTGAACAAAGAGGAACCCCTCAAAGAGTCTGTCCTCAGCCCCCTGGAAGGCACCAGGATGACTGTGAATCATCTGCACCCTCCAATCACCAAGGGGGACATCGTTGAGCATTTCTGAGGGTGTGCAGCCCTCAGAGCAGCTCAGCTGGTCCACCCTGGAGCAGCGGAAGTGGTTTTTTGTGAAGAAGGACAATGCCACCACCTCATTTCAGAAGTACAGCAACCGTGCCTGGGTGGGCAACCAATGAAGCGCATCCTTTGCAGGAATGGGGATATTATCACCTGAGCCCAGCCCATCGTGCCATGGCTGAGTGACAGCCCCTCAGTGAAAAAGACAGCCAGCTGCCTCGGGGTGGGAATTCTGCCTCCTCATCCAACCCTCCTGCCCAAGTGGACCCTGACACCCTTCCTGAAGGCGCTCTCCAAGTCCTCAGCAGCCTCTGTAACCACACAGACCACAGAATTCAAAATCAAACTTGGGGCAGGGGTGCAGGGCAGCCAGAAGTGGAGGCGGCGGGGGGGGGGGGGGGACAGCTCTGTTTCCCAAAACGAAGCTTGTGACAATGGGCTGCGGTGAGTGGCTCGCCAGGGCCAGTGCTCTTCCTTACTGGACGGACCTGCCTTTCTGTGTCGTGTTCTACCCTGCGCTCTTCTGTATGTTAACATTTCCTGTTGTATGTTTTTTCCCCTCCACTTCATCACCCAGGTAGGCTAGTGTTTCCTAGCCCCAAAGTGAATTCTTATCAGCAGCAGAGCACTAAATTCTCTGGGTGGCACTCTTGTGGCCCCATGGAATATAGGGTAGGGGTTGTCTGAAAAAGACTGCTTTCTCCAGGGGGTGAGGGGTGCTTTCCACCTTTTCTTTTTTAAACCCCTCCCGTTGCAGTGGGAGCCAGTTTGCCAAGCCCCTCACACTCCCGGTCAGCGGAGACAGCCTGGGTGGGCACTAGGTCCTCTCACGATGATCGACTTCAGACCTCCTGGTGGTCGGGAGAGGGCCGTGTGCAAGGGCAGGATGGGGCTGCTGCTCTGCTACGAGGGTGAACCCCCGGCTCTTGGCTTGGAGGGTCCTTGCTGTCTCGGGCAATCCAGAGTAAATTCTCCGAGCCCACGTTTCCCTTCTTTCTTGAGTTGTGCCAAATGCTCCGCCCCAGCTCTTTTGGCCTTTTGGGTTGTCAGTGCTGGGAGGGGCTTACACTGGTAGCTCTCCTGGTCTTCATCTAGCATGACACTCATCACACCCCCGGTTTGGTGCAAATGCCACCTGGGTCAGCTCTTCACTCGTTGGGACTTCAAAGGCTTGGCCGCCTGTTCTGTGACACTGTGGGTTTGGAGAGTATTGAATGGGAGATGTTAGCCGCAGCTTGTCCCTGGCTCTTTTTCTCTGGCCTCAAATGTCTGTAAGACAATAGTCAAGGATGCTGAGAGACACATATCCAGCTGCTACCATTTGGCACTGTTCCTACCACCATGAGTCACCTACCCATCTATAACCAGAAGAGAATTTTCCCACCTTGGCAAGGTATGTGTGTGCGGGGGTGGGGGGGAGTTTAAGGGAGCAGAGAGGCACTTCTAGGCAAGCCAGTGGGTAGTTCCCCCAGTACGGTCCCAGGCGGTTGTACCCCTCCCCCTGCCCTGGCCAGCACTGCCCCTGGTATCACTCTCAGTCTTCTGCTGGTTTGTCAGGACTATAGGTCCAGTCTTCTGTAGGTTTGTTGGAACTGCTGGGAGTCCAGGCTGTCAGAGCTGGAGTGGGTGAGGCAGCAGGATCCTGGGAGCTCCACAAAAGCAGTAGCAAGTGCTGGGACAGGCTCACGGCTAGAAAGTAAACCCCAGGACCTGAAACACCGAGAACCTCACAGGACCTGCCTGGGTTTAGCCCAGTGAAGAAAAACCTAGAAATTCATGTTTCCACAGTTGATAAAATCTGTCAAGCAGGAGGGACCCAGGGTTTCAACCCAGCTTCAGTCCTCCAGCTCTGTGGTTGGCCAGACCTAGAAAGTGCAAGGAGCAAGGAAGATACTCCACTTTCCAGTGTTTTCCAAGAACGCTGCTTTTCTTCCCGTATCCCCCTTTAAATGGGTACAAACAGAGGTCTCTTCAGCAGCTGGAAGACATTCCTCCCACACTTTACTCTTCCTGGCCCAACAGAGCATCCAGAAGGCAGTAGGACCTGGTTTTTCAGGTGCTGGAAACAGTCAGATCATTGCTTGAACTCTGCCTAGAGTGAAGGTGAGAAATACACGCCCTAAATGGCTTTACCCTTCCCTTCTTTTCCTGAGCCACATGTGCTTCGGTTTTCACAGTTTCACTGAACCTAGCTGCAGCCTCCTTTTGCGCCCCATGCTTTGGAAGGTGTCAGGGGTGGGGTAGGGTGGTGGAACACATTTGCCTCCTCTACTCCACATGACGTCATCTTGGGCAACAGGAAGAGAGGGTGGTGGATCAATCTTTGTCTCACTCTCCACTTCCCATACCCACACATTACCCATCTGTGTCCTTTGTTCACAGGAGAGGAAGTAGCATTACTTATCAATTTCTGAATAAATATTTGTTATTTCTTTTTAAAAGCACTCACATCTATAAAATTAGTTGGTTAAAAGATAGAAAAGACCCTATTTAAAATAGCAGGAAAAAAAATTCTAAGAATAAATGCAATGTATTAGTTTCCCAGCTGCTAAAACAAATACCATACAATGGGTTGGCTTAACAACAGATATTTATAGGCTCATGCTTTCAAAGGCTAGAAAGCTGGCTTCCCCCCTGGGGTCAGTATCTTCTGGCTGGCCAGGAACCTTCGGGGTTTCTTGGCTTTTTCATCACATGGCAATGTTCCTGGCAGCATCTTCTCCTTTCTCTTCTGGGTTCCATTGACTTCCAGCTTCTGGCTGATCCAGCCTTATGCTTCTCCTCTCTGTGTCCAATTTCCTTTGCTTATAAAGACTTCAGCCCTATTGGATCCAGGCCCACTGTCATTCAGTTTGGGCACACCTTAACTAAAAACATCTTCAAAGGTCCTATTTACAAATGGATTCACGCCCACAGCACCAGGAGTTGAGACCTGAACAGGACATTTGGGAGGGACAGGATTCAATCCCCAACACTTCTTAAGAAATATGTAGGATCTATATTTTTAAATTTTAATGCTACTAAAGGACACAGAAGATTTAACAATGCAAAGGCACACGATGTTCTTGGATTCTCAACATCATAAAGCTGTCAAAGATAGTTAATTTATAAATTTAGTGTGATCCCAATAAAAATACCAAGAGGATATTTTTTTTTGGAATTAAACTAGCTGGTTCTAAATTTCATATGGAAAAATTACCAAGAATAGCCAGGAAATTTTTGGAAAAAGAAGAGTAAAAAGGAAAGTTAGAAATACCATGTTTAAAAACCTATTGTAAGCCCTCGATAATCAAAACAATGTGAATAGAAAGATCATGAAAATCAAAGAGGAAATTCAGAAATATATTTAGCTATATATGAGAACTCATCATATGAAAAGGGTGACATTTCCAACCAGTGAGAAAAAGATAATGTGTTAAACAAATGCTATAATTTTAACTGGATATCTATCTCAAGAAAAAATTAAGGTGACCCCTGCTTCACAACTAACACCAAAGTAGATTCTGATAGATTAAAGATTTAACTGGAATGTTAAAATTCCGAGAAGAAAACATGAGAAGTAGTTTATAATCTCTAGTGATAGAACGTTCCAAGTATGACACAAAAACCAAGAGCTTAAAAGAAAAGAATAAAGAATTTTACCCTATAAAAATTAAACTTCTGCATATCAGAAGCAAAATAATAATAATACCTCAGTAAAGTTAAAGGATAAAACGCAAACTAGGAAAAATATTTGTAGCTCTTATGATAGACAAATGCTATATTTCTTAATATATAAAGAACTCCTCAAAGTAAATATGAGGCAAACCAACAATCTAATGGGAAAACAGGCCAAGAATAGTGTTTTAGTTTCCCAGTTGCTAAAACAAGTACTAGGGAAGCAGCTGTGGCTCAATCAGTAGGGCTCCCGTTTACCGTATGGGAGGCCCCGGGTTCTGTTCCCAGGGCCTCCTGGTGAAGGCAAGCCCGCCCGCACGGCATGGTTAGCTGACCCAGCGAGCACAAGCAGCAAGGGGGGGATAAATGAATAAATAAATAAAATCTTTAAAAAATAAAATAAAATAAAACAAGTACTATACAATGGGTTGGCTTAAACCATGGGATTTTATTAATTCTTCATTTTAAGCCTAGGAGAAGTCCAAAATCAAGGTGTCGGCAACATGATACTTTCTTCCTGAAGACCACGGCTTTCCAGGGCTGCTGCCGGTGATCGGTCGCTGGTCTTTGACTTTTTTGTCACAGCAATGCACACAACAGCATCTTCTCTTTTCTTTCCTGGGTTCTGTCGAATTCTATTTCTGGCTGCTCCCCTTGGCTTCTCCTCTCTGTGTCCCATTTCCTTTGTTTATAAGTACTTCAGTCATATTAGACTAAGGCCCACCCTCATTCAGTTTGGGCACACGTTAACTAACAATACCTTCAAAGGTCTTATTTGCAAATGGGCTCACACCCACAGGACCAGGGGCTGGACCTGAACACGCCTTTTGTGAGGGGCATGATTCAATTCCAACAGAGTTCACAGAAAAAGAAGCTCAAATGACTCTAACGGAGGTACTGGGGAATGAACCCGTGATCTTGTACATGAGAAGCAGGCGCTCAACCAATGAGCTACCTCCACTCCCCAGTGAGAGTTGGTTTTTTTCATTTGTTTGTTTTCAGGATGTACCGGGATTCAACCCAGGACCTCGAACATGAGAAGCAGGCGCTCAACCACTTGAGCTATATCCGCTCCCCTCATATAACTCTTGAGCACGTGAAAATATATTCCAATTTACTCATAGTAAGAGAAATGCAAATTAATGCTACAATGAAATAACATGCTTTCACCGGTAAGATTGGTAAAGACTTAAAAAACAGTTCGATAACCCACTGTACTAGTAAGAATGTGGGAAACAGACATTCACATATTGTTGATGGGAGTGCAAATTGATGTATCGTCTATGTTAGTGGCACTTGGCAATCTCTATCAACATTACAAATTCACATACCCTTTCAGCCAATGATTTCATTTCTTCGCATCTATCCTACAAATATACTTACACATATAAAAATTACCGTCTTACAGGGCTATTGATTGTAACCACATAAATGCTCATCTGTGGCATAATTTTTGGTATATCCATATGGTGGAATACTATGTATGCCTCATCTGTTAAAAAGTGTGAGGAAGCGGTTTCTCCTGGTACAGAAGAATTGCTATGATACATTGTTAAATGAAAAGAGCAAGGTACTGAACAATGTCTACAATGTGCTACTATTTGTGTAAAATAATGTGTGTGTATGTGTGGGTGTGTGTATTAAGAAGCTGGTAACTGTGGTTGCCTCTGAAGAAAGTGGGGGACAGGGATTGAAGGTGGCTTTCAAAATACTGTTCTGCTCCTTTTGAATGTTGTAGAACCTATTAAGAAAATTAAGTAATATATATTCATTGAAGGAAATATAAAAACATTAAAAAAGAAAAAATAATAATCTCACCACTAAATATAACTATTAACATTTTGGTGATTACTTTCCAGTCTTTTTTTTTTTTTCCTGACCATAAATTTTTTTAGTGGTGGGGATGTTATGATCATCCCACATATGGTCTTGTATCTTGATCATTTCCTTTAATATTATATCATGAACATTTTCCCTGTCAAATTTATATTCTTCTAATATGACTTCTAATCTTCATTTGTTCAGAACTGGGATCCTGTTGATACTTTTGTTTCGTTTTCATTTAGTGGGCCACATCTTCTCAGGGAAGAATGCTTCTGCATGTCATTCAGATGATCAGCACTCACATCCTCTGACCCAAGTTCTTTGAAGAAAGAAGATGGGTAATCTCAAGAGCCCTCCTTATGAGATGTAATATCTGAAGGGGAGAGAGAAATAGAAGTGACCATGATTTTTCCTAGTAGAAACCACCAAGTGGCAGAGCAGAAGGAAAACATAAGCCATCACCCAGGGGGAGACAGGGGTCTTGGCAGACTTGGAACCAGAGTCAAGGACACAGGGAATGTGACCCAAGTCCATGATGTGCCACAGGGTTTTATTCATTACCAGTGAGAGCTTTTATAACCCAAGGAACAGATTTAAGAAACAGTTTTCGAATACCTTTTAAGTGGCAAGTCCTTTACTAGGTGCTGGGAAAACAAAGATAGTCTCTCTCTCTTGCCTCAGTGATCTTCTTACTCTGGTACAAGATCTGGCCATGGGAGCAATTACAAATTAGTGTGGTGAATGCTATATAAAGTATGCAGAGGGGGGCGGATATGGCTCAACTGGTTGGGCGTCTGTCTCCCATATGGAGGAACCTGGGTTTGATCCCTGGGACCTCCCAGTAAAATAAAAAAATAAAAATAAAAATAAAAATAATTAAAAAAAATATATAATAATAAAGTATACAGAGATGGTAAGGAGTTGGAGGAGCTGGAAGGCCTACCTACCTGAGAGCATCAAAGAGGCTGGAGCTGAGACCTGAAAGACTGAACTTGTCTCCATGTTGTCCTAAGGTATGCACTGTGTGCTGTGGAAAATGGCAGCCAGTGGGGAGATGGTTTTCTTTTCAGGATATTTGACCTGCACCTTGAAAAGTAACTTCACCATGTATCTTAGTCACGGTTCTCCCAAAAGCAGAGTCCATGGATGAAACATTTATCCTCAAGTTCTTGTACCCCATTGCTCTAGGGTAGCCCCACAAGTTGTGCTTGTATGATTAGATCCCAGGCTCTGAGGCAGGAAATGAGAGGAATAGGTGGGCTGAGTAAGACCCCTTTAGGTGCATCTTGGCAAAGCCTGCCCAGAACTGATGCTACACAGAGACAGGACTGAGAGGTAAGACCAAAAGGATACAAAATGGCACCCAAGAGTGGTCCATACATCACAGAAAGCAAGCAGCAGCAAGATTCTGGTTTGTGGCAACATCCTTGGAAAGTATGGTGGGTCTAGATGCTGGAACAGACCTGAGGTGGGAGCAAACTGTGAAGAGTCCTGCATCCAGGTTAGATTTTAGTTGGAACAACATCCCTCTTCCCAGCAATATTTTATAATTTACAGGCTTTCACGGTGGTTTGGGGAGAGCAGGAGTTTGGATCCATCTCTATCACAGCCCAGCTTTGTGACCTTAACAAGTTACTTAACTTGTTTGAACCTCACTTTCCTCATTTCTAAAATAAGTATAAAATAGTGCCTACCTTTCTGAGTTGCAATGTAAGGTATCTGCCAAACCAGAGTAAGTCTTGGTTTCCCTTCCTGATACAGTAAGTGGTAGGATTTCACCACCCCTAAGGAAGATCTAGAATGGAGAAGTCAGGTGGAGAAAAAGTTGTAAAATTTACTTGCCTTCCCCAACTCTAAGTCTTTCAAATGTAGGGACAAGGCTCTGTTAAATTTTGTAACACTTACATATATAACTCAGGGCTTAGAATATAGTAAATACTTAAGGGAGAACTAACATTTTATTATCTTTTATGTGCCCAGGATTATGCTGAGTACTTTATATTGTTATTTCATTTAGTAGTGTCCATAATCCTATGACGCAAACACTGCTGTTATCTCTATCTCTATAGATAAGGAAACTGAGACTGATATATTAAATAATTTATCTAGGATCACACAGCTAGTACAATGGAGATAGAATTTAAACCCAGATCTGTCTGATTCCCACCCCAAATATGCTCTTTCACCTCTCCATGCTGCTTGCTTAATGTACATTTGATGAATGGGTGAATGAATGAATGAATGCATGAATGGGATTAGATGGGCTTGACTAGAAATGGGAGGTGCATCCATTCAATAATCCCTCCCATTGGTCTAGAGCTTTTTATTTTACACTCGTTTTCAGAATGATCATTTCATTCCATTTTCAAGCGGGAAATTGCTGAAAGGACATAGTTTCCACTTTTATTTGGGGAAGGAGGGCAGCCTTCTCCATACCACCTCAGTCCCACATTTTTATCCATACCCGAGATCACATATCTCAATTCTTTCCATCTTCACTACAACCTTGTGGAGTATGGAATATTATTCCCATTTCATGAATGGGGAAATTGAGGTACAGAAAGATTATATGGCAAGTCCTGTAAATAAGTGATAAAACCAGGACGACTACCCAGATCTTTGGGCCCCACAGGCATTTTTTTCTTCTTGTGAAGAAAATGATGTGTTTATTTTGTCATGAGACATATAATATATTATATGTCTCCTCCCCAAGGCTACTTGTAGCCTTGTATCTCCTTCCTGCCTTTGTGCTTGGCATTTACTGTCAAATATGTATGTTTGTGCTATTTTTAGGATTTGTTTTTTATTTACATAAAAGGGATCACACTCTTCGTGCAGCTCAGGTACTGGCTTTTTCCACTTGACAACATCCTGGAGATTTTTCTCATGTGTCAGCAAAGCCGATATTCACCCAGAGCCTACCACGAGGGCTACCCAGGCAGCTTCTGTTTCGATTACGTGGGCGCCGGGCGTCCATTCTGACTGGCCAGAGCCTGTCCTCCGGCAGTGGCTTCCTATTTTGTATCTCACCCTGCCTGCCACTGCATACGGGTTCGTCTCTCTCCCTTGAACTGCTGCATGGTGCTCCAGGGTGTGCGTGGATCATTGTCTCTGGAATCATTTGGCTGTGAGTGGACATTTAGGTTCTTCCAGATTTGAGGTATTTTGAGCAATGGTGCCATCCTCCACACACACATGCACGTGCAACCTTTTTGTACCTGCCCCTGTGTGAATGTGTGTAAGAATGTGAAGTACTCTGTCCATGGCCACTGCACAATCACCACACTGTGACCTCTTCCTGCCCTGCAGTGGGACCCCCTAAAGGAGGCCCAGCTCGCCAGGCCTCAGCCCCCCTGGGAATGAGAGCTGACGTTCACTGCTCTCTGTAGGCGCATTACCCAGGCAGGTGCTTCTGCCCTGGCGGCTCCTTAGATGACCAGGGAAGATTCCTAATCATTACCTGTGCCTGGGCCTCACGCTCACCCCCAGGAAACAGGATGCAGCGGAACCAGGGGGCACCAGGCACCAGGATGCTTTAAAAAAAAAAAAAAAAAAAAAACTCCCAGAGGGGATTCGAATGTACAGTCAAAATTGAGAACCACCAACAAAGGACCTCTGGGCCTTTGCGAAAGGGCCAGCCAAAAGACTTTAAACCTGAAAAAGAAAAAATATTAGCAAAAGGAGGGAAGGAAGAAAGAGGAAAGGAAGGGAAGAAACTGCTTCTCAGTCTGGGGGCCTGCTGAGCCCGGCCAGGTCCAGCGTCTGACGTGCCTCCACCTGTTGAGCCGTGGCTTTCCCCAGGAGTGCTGCCCCACCTGAGGATCTCTGCACAGTCACCCATCCAAACCAGGCCCTACTTTCACCCAGCAGTTCCCAAGCTTTTGGAGGATAAGCGTCCCTAACAGCAAAGAGATTTCAGGCTCCCCTCACCACCACTGCCCCCCAAGAGAGTCAAATTCTTAAGCTCTTTTGATTGAGAAATCACAGAATGGCCGCTGTAAACTCCTTAAAGCCTTTTAAGTAAATCGGTACCTGATTAATCCCAACAGCAGCTGCACATATGAAAGATGACATTGCTCCATCTCCACGGAAGGGCTGCAGCCCATTCCGTCTACAGAAAAGGCGTGCTGTGTGCAAGGTCGCCCTCCCAGTCCTCTAAGGACCAACCTTGAACTAACCGCTTCTGGGTTGTGTGAACCCCACTCCATTTCCCTGACCAAGACTTCTTTTGCCACTGAAGTTAATCTGACCAGAGTTAAGGTAATAATAACTTGAGTGAACGCCATTCAACAGTACCAGATGCTATCTGCATTTGAACAGAAGGCCTGGGCTGGGGTGTCAAGCATCTGGGTAGAGCCAAGGAGGGAGTGTGGGGGAGGGGGCCCTAGGTCTTTGGGTAACCTCCCACCATCTATGCAATAATCTCGTTCGGATTATTAAAAAAGCCACTGTAGTTTATAGTTTGGAAATCAGTTTAATATGAGCTTTGAGGGCTTCTACGTTAAGTGTGCTAAGTGCTTTACATTCATCATCTCATTTTATTTTCATAGAAACCCTGTGTGGGTGGGTATTGTTGCCTCCTTTTTGCAAATGAGATACTCCAACAAGCTAAGAAACTTGCCATTGTGTGCAGAAGTGGAAATCAAACTGACTTTGACTCCTGCTTTAATCCCTTCCCCTTTCCTTTATAGTTTGTTTCTCCTTAACTGTTAGTGGAGGTTAGACTAATAGTTGACAGCAATGGATGGGCCCTTGGCGTGCATCCTTGGCCCGAGTGGAAGGAAGCTTGGTCTTTTCTGGCTTGTCTCTGTCTCAAGCCACTTCAATACAGGGAGCGGTGGTCCTCCAGGATCTGCAGATGGAGCCACAGTGAGCCCAGGTGGTTGGATCATCATGCTAGAGAGACCACAGCCCTGGTGTGATTCCCTTGTTCCTGCACACTCAACAAGTACAACATCAAATATGACTAAGCTGAGCCTCGACCCTCAGAAAGCTCACTCACAGACCCCTAGAGGAGTAGGAAAAAGAGATGGAAAAGGGAGGGGAGAATCGGGGTTAGGGGCTAGTGGGTAGGCAGTTCATTTAGGAAAAGCCCTACAGGGAATTCTGGTAATGCCTCCCCTCTATGGAGAATCACGGTCAGAGTGTAACCCTTCCATTGGCAAATGATGTATGGAAGGTCACACTTCCTGAGCAACAGCCCCAGAACTTAAGAAGGCCACCTGATTCCAAATCCTAAATTCTTCTCACCCTTAAAATAAAGTTAGGATGATGGCTGATAGGTTTTGGCCATCACATTCCCCACTCACTATTAAGGAGCTTTCCCAAAAGTGCCACCCAAGATCATTAACTTAAAATTTATTGGCAGGGGGCGGATGTGGCTCAAATGGTTGGGCATCTGTCTGCCATATGGAGGGACCTGGGTTCGATCCCCTGGACATCCCGGTAAAATAAAAACTATATATATAGAAGGCACATGGGCTGCCAGGCTCTGTGTGCCCATGAGCCGCCAGGCCCCGGGAGCCATGCAGCAAGACGATGACGTAACAGGAGAGAGACGCACGGGAGAGACAAGACGAGATGCTCCGAAAACCAGGAGCCGAGGTGGCTCAGGTGGCAGGACACCTCTCTCCTACATCGGAGGTCTCTAGGATCAAATCCTGGTGAAGACTGGAGGAGGAGGATGAGAAGAGATGGCAGGAAATAGACACAGAGAATTGCCCAGCAAATGGACACAAAACAGCAAATGGGGAAGGGGGGGTTTAAAATAGATAAAAGTAAATAAATAAATCTTTAAAAAAAAAACAACAACAATTTATTGGCAAGTTGGAAACAATCCAGGTGTCCATCAACAGACAAATGGATAAACAAACTGTGTTCTATTCACACGATGGAATATTATGCAGTTGTAAGAAGAAATGAAGTCGTAAAGCATATGGCAACATGGATGAACTTGGAGGACATTATGTTGAGTGAAGCAAGCCAGACACAAAATGACAAATACTGTATGAATGCATTACTATGAACCAAATATGTTGTGTAGCATATTGTTTGATTCAAAAAAATGTTTATATGTATCCTGTACATTTAGTTGAGAAATGTATATATTTATTCATCTGTGTTTACTTTTTAGTTTTTAATTGTTTACATTTTCAATTATTAAATGTACAAAATAAAGTAAAAAAAAAAAAAAAAACACAACTTATTGACCCCAAAATAGTGAAATGGCCACTCTTATCTTCAAAGGAGACTGGGAGACCTAATATTCCAGTGGGGCCCATTGTTCCCACTAAGCAAATGGGAATTCAATGAGCAGATTGGAGGGGGTCTTGAGGAGGCAATCAGCAGTCTCCACCACATATACTTCATTGAACAGTTTCCTTTCCTTCCCTGCACTTCTCTGAGTTTGACGTTTCACATCATTAGTTTGAGTGTTTGAGTATTTTATTAATATCTGCCTCCATACTAGATTGTAAATTCCATGTCTCTTGTTCACTATTGAATTGTCAAAGTTTAGCACAGATCTTGGCCCATCGTAGGTTCATGATAGATATTTGTAGAATGAAGAAATGAATGAAAAGGAAGCATTAAACTTTGTGCAGACACTTTGTTCCATAAGGTCTTTCTGGCTAATCAATTCCCAGTGATTTTGTAGGGGTGAGGGTAGGGTAACAGGTTCTTGAATTCCTACATACTCAGAGATCTGCATTCAAATGGAAAGAAGCCTGGGACTAGAAGTGAATTGTGGGAAGTGGATCTGGCTCAAGTGACTGGGCATCTGTCTACCATATGGGAGGACCCAGGGTTCGATCCCCGGGCTCCCGGTAAAAAATGCTTGCAGGTGAGACAGGCCCACGCAGCGAACCACGCAGCAAGGTGATGACACAACAAAAGAGAGACATGGGAGAGTCAAGGTGAGATGCACCAGAAACCAGGAACTGAGGTGGCACAAGTGACAGGGTGCATCTCCAACCTCAGAGGTCCCTCGGATCAAATCCCGGTGAAGCCTGGAGGAGAAGAGAAGGCAAGAAACAGACACAGAAGATCACCCAGCGAATGGACACAGACAGCAAGTGGGAGGGAGTGGGAGGGTGGAAGGAAAAAAAGAAGTGAATTGTGGCTTCCCTAGAAGCTACCGGCAGAGCTAGAGCCCTGGATGGCCCCAGACCTGGAATGTCCCCGCAGGAGACTGGCTCCTCCCTGGCCAGTCCTGGGGGGTTCCTTGGATGTTGGCTCACTGCGTTGTATTGAGCAGCCTAAGGTAAGAGGTGAGAGGCTCATGAATTCCTGGCCTTGTTACATCATTAACAACCCAAGGCTTGACTTAAAAGTGGCAGATTAAATCCCCTGAGTGGCAGATTAAATGACCCAGAAGCCTCAGCTTCCCGGAATATGTAGGAAAGGCATTTAGGTAACTCCCCCCAAACCACACTCTTCATGAATATGAGCCATGGAAATAAGTCAGAGAATGTTTGTCCTGGAAGTGACCTGAGCAACCACTTTCTCTTACATACCGGGACACTGAGGCTCAGAAAGGTAGGCACTCATCTGGATCACACGGCAAGTGAGTGCCAGAGCGAGGCCTAGGAGCCAGGGTCTTCAGAGAGCCAAGCACAGGCAGCCCTTAGGGACAGCCGGCAGTCCTTCCCCTCCCCTTCCTTCTCCCCTCTCTGGATATCTGCTTTTTTTGGGGGGAGGGGGGTTGATATCTGTTTTTCAAAAAGAAAACCTAGAAGACAAAATGTCTGACTTCCCCTGCAGATGCCCTTGCAAATCTCAATTTGCATTCCCACCAATTCTTTAATTAAGGTTCTGACTTGATGGACAGACCTCAGAATGTCCAGCCTGTAAATACAGCTACATCTGGGGCTCTGTGCCTGATTCATTAACTGTAGCAATACACAAAGCAACTTTTCCAACCCATCAGTAGTGACTGAACTGTAAGCGGTGACTCCACGGTCCCTGCTCTCAGGAAACTTAGATTCCATTGGCGTGTACATGATGCCTATTGGAAACAAATGGCCCCCAAATGGAGTTGCTGATCTGAGCTTTGTCCAGGGAGGAAAACCCATAGCCGCCTCTAACCTTCAGCTGACCCTCACTCTCAAACAGGATGCAGTGGAGTCCTCTGCTCAAATAACTGCTGCTTCGCCTATGTTGACTTTATTGTTTTCATCTGAAAGTCTAGTTCAGAGGTCCTGTCGTGATTTTTTACTTACTCTCCCTGTTATGAATCCTGAGTTCAATAAACGTGTTTCTCAATCAAAGATCCAACAATATTTGTTTACTGAATTACTTAATAACACATAATGACAGCATGTTGAGGCACGCATTACAAACCACTTTTATCAAGCTCATTATGATTATCATTTATTTAGTAGTTACTATGTTCCAGGCACATTGCATACATTATTTTTAATCTTCATAACCACCATGCAAAGAAGGCATTATTATCCCTATTTAAACAGGAAACGGGCCCAGGGAAGAGTCATTTGCACAAAGACACACAGCTTTTTAAGTCATGGGGACAGGATCTGAACTCAGTTTTGGCTGACTCCAAAAGCTTTCTTCTTCTACCACCATCTACCTTTTAACTTTGCAGAATAGGCTTGTCTACACAGACATACACCAGTTCTGTCCTCTCTACCACCAGAGTCAAACGAAAGCAACACTTTTTTTGTTATCAGCCCTGCTTACCTTGTTGCATTCTCTGGACCAGTAGGCAGCAACTAGTTACAAGAGTAGACTATTATAATAGTCTCGGGGGTGGCGTGGGAGCTGTCCCCCACTTCTGCAAATCAATAGGAAGCAGGCAGTGGGCATACCAGAGTGTTTTCACCAGGGAGGTAACCTTAGTGAGATAGAACTGCTTAAAAGGAACAGGCCAAGATAACCGAGATTTCTCATCCCCTTTCCACATGATGTTCTGTTAGCACTTCTTAGCACAAAGAACAGAGGCTGGTCTTTCACGTGACAGGGTGTTTAGACAATGCCTCACATATCTGATGAAAGGGGTCCTGGGGTTAAATTTCCTATGAGGGCCCTCCCACCATCTCATGCCCCTTAAGTCACTGGAGGGGGACACATAGATTGCTACCAGTGTCAAACGGGATGCACCAAAGGGGTGGTGGGGGAAGGGAAAGGGGAGGGGTGCGAGATTCCATCTGTACTTAATGCTCCGTTATCCATCAACCTCTGTCTTCTCTGACTGGGGGTTGTTTACAAAACCCTCACCTAGTAGGCACTGGATGCCCTTAAATCGCCCTCACTCCTTTAGAAGTAGGCATTGTTTTTGTTATAGCAAAATCCAAAACCTTTAACTTAGCTCCCTTCCACACCCCCACTCCCCAGGACAGCCCCAAATCTGGCCTGGGGGAGATGAGGTTTCTTCCCAAAGTGAATACATCACCCCTCAAGTATGGATGCTTTCTCTTACAGCCTCAAAAATATTTTCTCCCCCATCTCCCTCTTCCCCAATACTGTTTAAGCGAGTTTACTTATTATAAGCATGAGGTGGGGCAATACCCCACCTTGTCAACCTTCTGGCGTCAATGCCACCAATTCAAATCGCAAAGGGGCTGAAGGATTAAGGAAGGCAAGAAGAGCAGAGTCTAAGTCATTTCACAATGATCTGTACATCCTGGTAAAGCCAAGGGATGTTTACAGAACGTCTTAGAGGAAATAGTACTTCCCTCATCTGATGTGCTCATTCATGCATGAGGGCAGATAGGAGCTGCACTGGAAGGGACGGTCCCTGCTGCCCACCATGCCGAAGTCAAGACTCAGAGGCATGCAATGCAGCCGAGGCACCCTCTCTCCATAAATTCTCCCTGCTAATACCTAGGATGCAGGGCACAAATAAACCAAATGGTCAACTCTGAGTCAGAAGATGGGTATCTTTTCCTATCTGATGGTAAATGTGAGTCTGGCTCCCCTCTGCTCTCAGCACTGACCTTAGGTCCACTTGTCACCCTCTTGCCACCCCTTGCAAAATGAATGTGTGTGCAGGGGAAGCAGATGCATCTTAATATAACCTTGAATAAAGTAGGAGGGCCCGATGCCTACTTGAACCCCGGGGGGGGGGGCAACTATTCCAAAGGCTTTGAGATTCCTGTAGCCCCTGCTCAGGAACACAAGTACATCTTAACTGACCAGGATTATAAACCAATATTTGGAAATTAGATGAGTTGACATAATATTTATTATGTAACCCCTTCTGTACAGTGTGAACCTCTTTCTCCTCGTTCATCCAGACTCTGGGCAGCCTAGGGTTGGGGAGTGGCGAGTTTGTGGTGAAGGCAATCATGGGCTTTCCCCTGCATGCTGGTTGAGCTGCTGCCATGGGTGGGGAAGCCGGCAGGCCTCCAGGGTCAGTCAAGCATCTCGCATAGATTTACTTTATGCAGGAGCTCAAGCTGGCAGAACCCAAAAAGTATTTTGCCCCTAGCATGTTCTCCCTTGATTTTCATACCTTTCTGGATTTCAAGGGTAATATAATTCATGGGTGTCTAATTCATTGAAAATAGCTCAACAAAATCTGGTTTTTGAAAGCAATTTGATGACTAAGAAGTCTTTCTCTGCTGGTCTCCTAAGCCCATCTCCTCCAAACCCCAAACTCTAACTAGGAGCTAGAGAGGGGCACAACCCAAATTAGAGAAGATTAGTGTATCTAATCTTCCAGAACAGCCCGTGATTCTGGTTCCTACTGCACAGACAAGAGCATAGAAGCCCAGATAGGGGAAATCATTTGCCTTCCAGTAGTGAGTGAAAAATAGGAGATTTTGAAGTAGGATCTGCCTGACCTTTTCCACTACATCCCCTGGAAGCAGGCTGTTTAGCTCCGAGGGTGCCAGCCACTAACCTATGCTTCACTTGGCGTCTCTCCTCAGTTTCCTCATTTCGAGGCCCTACACTATTAGGAATTTAGAAGGGTCATCTCATGGTTCTCCAGCACAAAAACAGTCCTGGCTTCTATACTATACCATACCGTGCCATACCATACCATGGGCATCAAAAGCTTGCCACATCCTTAGCCACTGATTCTGGTGGACTGGGGAGTAAGTGATGAAGTCAACAGCGACACGGGGGAAGGGAAGGAATGGTGTGATGAACCTCTACAGGGCCTCGGAGCAGGCTCTAATTGGGAGCCTGCCACTCAGGGCCACTCCCTGCCAGGCCTCAGGTTGACCATCTGTAAAACAAGAATACAGACTGCTGGTCTGCAGGCTCCTTTCCACTCTGACGATCTGGGACGGCGAGTCGATGCCGCCATCTTGGCATCAGAAGACATGCTGCTCCCAATCCCATCTGAAGGTGGAACCAGAATTGTAAGCAGGGGCTACAGTTACAGCCAGAGGGATTTAGATCAGCAAGAGGGCCTCCTGACAAATTGCTAAACGTCGCCGTTTACAGAATCTCCTTCCCAGGAAGTATACACCCACCACCCTGATTCGGAAGAATCTGCCTAAGAGGACAAAGCAAAAACGTTAGGGCTTTTTAGCCTGGAAAGACACAGCTGAGAATGGATCTGAGTCTTGGGAAATGAGGTGGGATGGATGTGGAGTTCTAGCTGGGGAAATAAAACCTGACCTGGCTCCTTTACAGAGTTGCCAGGATCAAATAAGATAGCATCTCTGAAAACATTTTGTCATGTTTGCTGCCAAGGTAAGGCAAGAGATTTTTGTTGTGTACAGGAGCTAGGGGGGTTCTCTCTTGAGGCTTTAAAGAGTAAATAAAGGCAACTTTACAAACACAGAGTAGCAAACCATCCAACCATGAAGAGAATACACTGATAAATACAATAGATTCCAAACAAATTTTTAAGAAAATTCAAAGATTTTGAGGCTAAAATCTAGGCATGCCACTGTGGCCAAACCCAACCCAAAAATTATCATCATCATTTCCATTATAATCCATCAATATTTACACATTTGCATTTTCCACAGGCAATTTCACATTTGATCCTCAACACACCCTGTGTGGTTAGACAGTTGAGGGGGTATTGTCCCATACTACAGATGAAGAAGTTGAAGTTTGAAAGGGTTACATGAGTTGCCCAGAATAACACAGCCAGCTACTGATACAGCTACTTCTGCTAACTTTAGGTAGAGGTAAATGTCTTTTCCACTACAACTTTGCTCACTCATGCAATTCACTCCTTCATTCATTCATGTGTTCATTCAATAGATATTCATGAAGCATCTTCCAAAACTAAGGAAATGGCAAAGTGGAACATATTTTCTTTCCAAACTTATTGTAAGATTAGGACACCTCAATGACATCATAATATGGAGTCATTTCCCCATTCTAAACACACCCATTGTCATCTCATTCATCTCATTGTCCTTGACACTTCTGACCATGGCCTAAGAGGTCTTAATGATTTGGTCCATCCCTTTGACCTCCTCTCCTGCCTCTCCCAAATCCATCTCCATGTTCTTACAACACTGATCTCCTTCTTTCAAGTCCTCAAGGACATCAACCAAGCTTGTTCCTCTCTCAGGCCATTTGCACATACCATTTCCCTAGTAAGTGCACATCTGCACCATTTTCATATATGCACATCTGTACCAGGTCTGAGCTCAAGTGTCATTTCCTCAGAAAGGATTTTCCTAACCATCCTATCACATCCAACACACACGAACACTATTGCAATACTCTGTATTTTCTTTATAGCACTTATTACTACCTAAAATTTTCATATTTATTTTTTCTTATTTGCTGTCTTGCCTTCACCACTACTCCCAGGTATATAAACTCCAGGAGAGCAGGAACCTTGACTGTCTTGTGTGTGTTTTTTTTTTTTTTTTTTTTTTTAAAGATTTTATTTATTTATTCATTTATCCCCCCCTACTGCTTGTGCTCGCTGGGTCAGCTAACCACGCCGTGCGGGCGGGCTTGCCTTCACCAGGAGGCCCCGAGAACCGAACCCGGGGCCTCCCATATGGTAAACGGGAGCCCTACTGATTGAGCCACAGCCGCTTCCCTTGACTGTCTTGTTCACTGAAGTAGCCTCAGCATCCTGTCCTGTGTTTAGCCCATAGTAAGGCACTCAATAGATATTTATTGACTACAAGCATGAATTATTGGTCAAAGTATTAACTACATTGCATTCAAATGCACTGTGTATGGCATGCAGTAATTGTTGTAAAGCTCTAAATGACCGCAGCCACCCAGGACAAGCCCTAGTTCAGAATACCCCAGGCTGCTTTGCTCTGATGGTTGGTTTATCTGCTTGCTTGCTTGTACTTGCATACAGCATCGATTCATTCTTCAGCTTCCAGACTTACCTTGGACACTCTAGTCCCTGATAATTACTGCACGTGGGGAGCAGCTGTAAGTCATGGGCAGTGGCAGCTGTCCTGTTCTGTGCCACCACAAGGTGAAGGATACTGACAGGTCTCAGAGGGCGTACCCCTAAATCCAGACCTATACCTAGAAGTTTCCGTGAAATAGGGGGCTTGCTTTTAGCTCAAGACTCTCCCCTTCCTGCACCTTTTCCTCATGGTTGATATCTTTTCCTCTGTTCCTTCTTTGCTTTCTCTTTATTTCCCTCTCTTTCCTCATTTCTTACCTGCACTCGATGAAGGAGTTAAAAAACTTGTTCACATTAAGGTATAAATGACTGATAACTGGGAAGCGGCTGTGGCTCAATCAGTGGGGCTCCCGTTTATCATATGGGAGGCCCCGGGTTCGGTTCCCGGGGCCTCCTGGTGAAGGCGGGCCCGCCCGCACGGCGTGGTTGGCTGACCCGGCGAGCGCAAGCAGCAAGGGGGGGATAAATGTATAAATAAATAAAATCTTTAAAAAAAAAAAAAAAAAAAAATGACTGATAACTAACCAGGCATCTCTGCAGAACAAAAGACAACAAAGCCACTAAGGAATAAAGCCACCATGGACATTTAGACGTCTGCTTTAGGTGCATCATCTGCAGCAGCAGGTTAGAAGGACCCTGCCCTGCTCCTTCTTGCTCCATCTTTTGAGGTTCCAACCCTTGGGAGAAGAAGGACGTTAAGGGCCAACTAGTCATTCCATTCAATATGGAGACCTGTGAATCCCTGGGGGTGAAAGAGCCTGTTTGCAAGGTTAAAAACAGTAAATCAATGGTCAAAGCTCAGCCTGAAGATAAACCTGGAGGGAAGCTTCAAGAGATAAGACTAGTCCTTTCATCTGCCACTGGCAGGTGTATCCTAAAGGCTGCAGAACTCTAACTCTTCTCTTGACCCAGCAATGTGGACTGTAATTAGAGAGACTGGGTTTGGGTTTAAGGAGTTTGAGAGACTTAATTATTAATTTACCACGCACCCCTTTAGAGCTCCAGTAATGGGGACAGGGAGAGCATCTGCTTCCTCCTAAGGTTTGGACTATGTAATGGTAATATGATTTTAAGAACACGGTAATGAATATAGCATCCATTCATTAAACAGTGCTTTGTGTAGTACTCATTACCATCCCATGAAATAAGCGTTGTTATTCCCACTTTTCAGTTGAGAAGAAAACTAAGGGTCATAGAAATTAACTAACTTGCCTAAGTTTACATAGCTAGGAAATGGCAGAGCCAGGATTCTTTTTGTCTCTGAAGACCAGGTCTTTCCTTTAGTTTCCTGCTTCACATACGTAAGTCTTGGTAACATACTGAAGAATTAGGTTGTAATTCCCAATAAAATATATGTAATTTCACTTTTAATTTCCTGAATTAGAAGTGAATATTCAAACTAGGTTTTGAGTCATTTGCTCAAGTTATTTGGCTTGGTCTGCATGCTTTTCATTTCTTAACAAGTTTTTACAGAGCAGATGCTAAGTGCCAGAGACTGTTCCAGGTGATGGAGGTAAAGCAGTAAGCAAAACAGTTCCAAGAGCCCTGTCTTCAAAGAGCTTTCATTCTAGTGGGGGAATAGAAAATAAACAAATAAGAAAAACGTAGACCATGTCAGACAGTGGTCAGTGTTGTGGGGTTAAACACAGCAGAAGGTAGAATAGGGAATGCCAGGGTGAAGATGTGCAATTTTTTTTTTTAGGAGGTACCAGGTATTAAACCTGGGACCACGTGCTCAACTCCTGAGCTCCACCCACTCCACTAGGGATGCAATTTTAAATAGTCTGGTCAAGGGAAGCCTCTTTGAGAAGACCATGTTTGAGCACAGGCCTTCAGGTGTTAGGGGCTATCAGGGAAAGCTCATTCCAGCAATGGGAACACAAGGCAGAGCTTCTGAGGTGGGAGTATGCCACTTTGCTTGGTTCTTTACCAAAAAAAATTAATTTTATGAAAAAGTCAGTGTAAGTTGTTTGCTATTGTAAAGGCAAAACAAAAAAGATATCAATATTGGTTCATCGGTTGTAAAAAATATTCTACACTCATGTAAGGTGTTAATAATAGGGGAAACTGAGCAGGGCAGGGGGTAGTATATGACAACTCAGTACTTTCTGTGCAATTTTTCTGTAAGCCAAAAACTGCTCTAACAAAATAAAGGTGTAAAAGAAAAAACAACAAACCACATAGGGCTGTTGTGATTAATTGAGATAATCTATGTAAAGTTGTAGTGCAGTTCCCAGCCCTCAACAAAGGTTAGTGTTTCTTATTATTATTTCCTCATCCCTGCAAAGGATCTGACCCTCTAGAGTTAGCTCAGATATTAAGAAGGCATGGGGTGAGCTGGCAAAAGTGCACAGGGTTCTTTCACAGCCTTTTAGTCCTGGACTCTGGACCTCATTTTACCACAAAAAGTGTGTGTGTGTGTGTGTGTGCTTGTGGGAGGAAGAGAAAGAGGGAGAAAGAGGTGGGGAGAACAGGAGAGAAATAATCTGAAACTTCTCTTATAGTTTCTATGGCATGACTTCTAGATATCCTTTTAGTTTTACACCGGCTTCTCCATCTTTCGCTGGCTCCCCCTTCTCTGCCCACCCCTCCTCATACGTCCTCGGCTCTCTTCTTCTTCTCCACACTGTCGCTAGATGACCACGTAAACGCTCGTGGTTTCTACTCTCATGCATTTGATGATGGCACCAAAAATCTCTAGGTCAGCTCTCCGGAGCTTCAGATTCATATTTTAAGGGCTCATCAGGCATCTCCCTCGGATGTCCCTTAGTTTTCTCAAACTCGACATTTCTAAGTCTGAACACACTATTTTAACCCCTCTCTCAGCTGCTGGCATGTTCCTCTTGAGTTCCCTTTCTTAGTTAGTAACCTGGTCACCTACCCAAACCCAAGAATCCTTCTGAAGACGATAGTCTCAGCCAGACCACCTGTCAGTTCTACTCCTAAACCAACCTTCTTTCTTTGTGGACGGGGAGGAGGCATGTGTAGTGACAAGAGGGACTTGTCTGTGAAGTCTCTTCTCGGTCTCTTAGTCTTCCCTAGCTTAGAAGCTTCACCATCTCTCTCCTTCACTGTTGGAGAAACGCCTCTATAACAATTCCCCCCACCAGCCTATCCCCATCAAACCCATCCCCTACTTATCACCACATTTGACATACATCTGGTCACTAAGTCCCCTTCTAAAAAATGGAAGTGGCTCCCCCCTGCCTGTAAGAAACAGTCAAGCCTTCAGCAGGAGCAAAGTGCTTTATTCCTGACCACAGGGTGGCTTTCTAGCCTCAGCTCCTGGTCCCGTCGTCCCCATACAACCTGTACATCACCTGCATCAAAGCGTTGTCAGTCCCCAGTACAACCCCAAAACACTGGGTTACCTTGCGGCCAGACTCAGCTCAGTGTTTCATTAAAGACAAACACGAATTGGGGAGTGGATGTAGCTCAGTGGTTGAGCACCTGCTTCCCATATACAAGGTCCTGGGTTCAATCCCCGGTATTGCCTTTAAAAAATTTTGATTCCGAAAAGCATTGACAACGTTGTTCTTTACCGGAGTTTTCTGAGGGAGGAAGGAAGCACTTTGCATAACTCAAAGAAATATTTTCTCTAAAGCTCTAGCCTTCATGGCAGCTGCTCAAAATCTTCCCAGCTTCTTGTTCTTCCTCCTTTGGGCTCTCTCCCACCATCACCCGCAGCTTCATTCACCCTCCTGCATCTTTCCTTCTGGTACCTTCCTCATCTTATTTCATGCAGTGAATGGTGGCCTCTCTGCACTTCTTCAGCAATTAAGGAATTAATTATGGGCTAACACAAAAGAACCTAGTATCTAAGCAGATAAACAAATAAACAAACAAACAAAAAAGATGGTAGAAGGTCAGATTCTTGGAGGAGAGGTGGTAAATACAGGTGAAGGAGACTGTAAATTCTTGAGCTAAATTCTTGGCTCCCTCACACCAATGTACCTTATAACTTCCTAGCTTTGTTCTCTTTACATGCTGAATTCTCTGCTTTGAGTGTCCTGCCCTTCCAGCGGGCTCACTCCCGGACTTTTCTGCTGTACCTATTCATCCTTAAAGGTTTAGCTTGAGGATCCCTTTTGTTTTTGTCAGAAACTCTCATCAGCCCCACCAGCACCCCCCACAGAGTTAATGACTTACTTTTCTGTATTCTCAAAGCACTTTGAACACATTGATGGTGCCTGCCTCTCAGCACTACGCAAGCTCCTCGAGGAGGGTAAATTCACCAGCTCAGTAAATGATTATTGAGTTTCTACTCTGTGCCAGGCAATAAACAATAAGCATTCTAAAGAAATAAATCATAGAGTCTGTAAGAAGAACATGAGTACTGTAGAAAACAATGGAAGCATATAGGGGGACCTGCAGTACTGGAGGCACAGGTGGGAATTTGGGGTTAGGGGACAAACTAGGCTCATTGAGAAAGTAAGATTTGGGTAAAAATTGAAAAAGGTGGAGGAGTTAGCCTTGGAGATACTTAGAGGAAGAACATTCCAGGGAGATGAATGGGCATAAAGGCTCCTCGGGGGAAGCCCGTCGGGCATTTAGGGAGACTGGCAAGGCGGCTAGTGTGGCTGGAGCAGAGGAAGTGATGGGAAAGAAGCAGGAGAGGTGGCAGGAAAGGCTATGGGGCTGTGTCCTATAGGGCCTCAAGGTCAAAAAAGCTTTGGCTTTTGGTCTACGTGACATGAGAAGCCACTGCAGGACACGAAGTAGAGGACGTGATCTTAAAAGTAAAAGGCTATAAGACTGCTTTTTTGTGGTAGAGTCAGAATCCGGGGTTACCCTTAGACAGGGTGGGCACAGCTGGGAGGGTGTGAGGGAGCCTGCCAGCGTGCTGGCAGTGAGCCATATCTTGATCTGGCAGGGTTCCAAAGTTAGAGCCACCTGCCGGACTTTTGATTTATGCACTTAAATTCCAGGTAGTGATATCTCAATTTTAAAAACTGAAAACTAAAGCAACAAAAGAAAGAGGCCGTAGTTTTTCACCACTGGCATCAAAAGCCACATATTTACAAGTGGCAGTCATAGTTCACATTTCATGGTGTCTCCTTTGCCAGTCCTGCTTGAGGCTACAAGAGCCACTCAGAAAAATGCAAGCTTAAAAAGAGCAGGGTTTAGGAGTTGAGGTTGCTCAAGCAATTCAGCACCTTTTTCCCACATGGGAAGTCCCAGGTTCAGTTCCTGGTGCCTCCCAAAGAGAAGACAAGCTGACACGGAAAGCATACAGCAGGTGGACACATAGAGCAGACAGCAAGTGCAAACAACGAGGTGGGGGGAATAAATAAATAGATAAATAAAATATCTTAAAAAAAAAAAAAAAAGAGCAGGGTTCAAGTCTTCCCGCTGTGATCATAGGCAAATTGACCATAAAGCTATAAAAAAGAGCTGGCAATGATGGGATCTGCCTCCCAGAGTTATTGGGACACTGAAATTAGATGATGTTTGTGAAGGTTCTCATTTCACAGCAGGGCCACAGAAATCTTACTTAATATAAAGTGATGACTGCATCCCGCGTTCTTACTTAATATTACAGTGATGGCTGCATCCTATGTTTCACTGGGAGTCCATGCTGTGGGTCCATGCTCCGTCTGCTACCACTGGGGCTCTGTCCCTGTTTCCCCTTGTCTAGTGCTTGTCACCCTCTGCTGGGCACTGGGTGCTACCATGGGGCCACAGGCCCCTCAGCCACATGGCAATCCTCCAGGAAAGGGACAGAACAACCCCTGTTCCTTTTGGGGGAATACTCTGTTGGGTAAGATCCCCAAACTAAGTTAGCTATATCTTAAAGTCTTACAGAGTGTTCAGTCAACCTTTTCTGTTCCCATCACCTCAACTCCACAGGACTCAGACCTAAGTCCAGAGGGAGCTGGGCAGGGAGGCCAATGGTGAGGGGCAAACCCCACACGGTGCTGAGAAGCCCATCCTCCCTCTGATGACCTGCCTTGGAGCTGGATCATGCTTAGCCTCCCTGGCTCCAACCCACATGCATGTGGACTTACCCAGATGGAGGCAATTCACGGGGTCTGCAGCCCACTTAAAAACAGTAATGAAACTGAAGTCGAGCTGCCTTTTATTATCACCATGCACCTGCAATTCTGAACACAGTCAGTGATTAAATACTCCTTCCCACAACATCTTACATTACTGCCATTTGTGTTGAGTTTAATTCTAAATCAGGGGTTCTTAACCTTTTTTGTTCCACGGACCCCTTTGCCAATCAGGTGAAAACCATGGACCCCTTACTAAGTCCACACCACACCATGTATTATTTAATGAACATATCACACCTGCACCAACACATCCCTACAAGAAAAATGTGGTTTTTTGTTTTGTTTTGTTTTTTTATTTTATTTTTATTTTTTATTTTTTAATTAATTTATTTTTTATTGTGGGTAAAAATCAAAATTTTCACAATACATACCAATATTTGTAAAATAATATATAAATATAAATGCATATATGTGCATTTGCTTACAAAAATGTTATTTTTATATATACTGTGGTCTATGGTTGATGGCAAGGCCCCAGGATGTGTAAGTCCATTGAGGGTGATGGGCCACACTTGTGGGAGATGTTTGTGTGGGATGTGGTGGGATGTGTGGGAGGTGGGGAACGAGGGAATCCCGGTAGGTTCTGTGTAATATTTTAGGTAATCTAAGAATAATGTGTTTTTGAATTTTCGATTCAAGCTCACAGACTTCCTGAAAGCTCCGGAGACCCCTGGTTAAGTACCCCTGTTCTAAATACACACACATACACACACACCTCAAATTAGCCCATTTTCATTACCTATTTTTAATAAACATTGCCAGTTCCCCTCTTCCCCCACCCCCCACCACACGTGTGGACTTTTCTTGAGCTCCCTTCTGGGCTTAGTCCATGTCTTCAACCCCTAGGGCACCATATATTCCTGGATTAGAAATAAACAATGATAGCACAGTGATTGAAAGGCAAAGAAACAATTTTAATTACTTCAATTCTGTCATTTTATGTAAGGCCTTAATGTGAGTTTATATTTGTACTTAAAATCTGAAACAGTGAAACAGAGTATGAACTGGAAGGTACACTATTTGGTTTGGTAACAGTTCATTTAGAATACACTCTGCAGCAGATTGCATTGAAGCCATCCGGGCATTAGGGAGCTTGGAGCCCAGCCACCTCCTGTGACCTGCGGGCACCTGGTGGCCTCCTTCCCTTTACCTGGGAAGAGACCGGTGAACAAAGGCAGCCATAATAGGTGGGGAAGATGGGGCTTCTTACTCTGGACACTGTTTCCTAGAAAGGCAAAGGTGGCAAAAGTCATCAGACGTCATTGTACCACATTTGGAGAATGTCTTTAATACTGGTGTTTGTCCTTTTTAATTGTTAATTATCTCAGCACTAAAGAATGAATCAAGAAAAATGATTACTAGTGACATTACACGATTATTACTGAAAATAATTTTGAGGTATAGAGGATGGCGGCATAAAAAAACTTATCAATACCGGATGTCAAATCTGCAAAGTACACCAAGGACTGTGTGTGCCACTTAGCCAAATACACCAGGGCAGGTCTGAATTTCAGTGGGAGACATATTTTACTCTTAAACTATAACCCCCCTACATTATTTTTGATACCCTTCAAGTCTGGTTCAGATACAGCCCAGTTGGAAGCAAGGGTAATGGAGATAACTTAGGAGATCTTTGTTATTATCATTCATTCATCCCAAATTTCATATTGAGCACCTTTATTGTGTGCTTGACTAATTGAGAGAACTGCACTTGGCCTTGGAGAAAGTTAGAGAGCTAAAGAATCTGAGATTTCCCTATTTATTCCCAATGGAAAAAAAAAAATAGCAACAGATGAAGGTTAAATATCTTGGTCTTTAAATGGCTATAATTATGACATCATTTCCAAAATGTACCTATTAAAGTGGGGGGATTATAGGAGGGAAACACACACTTACAATGTAGTTGATAAACAAAGTCCGTTTATGTCATTAAATATTTATAAGATGAGTCCTAACCTGCTGTCAAGAGACAAGTAATTGTAGAGAAACTCTCTCATAATGGATAGCAATGCATGCTGCAACACCACCCAAGCATTTAGAGAGCCTCTTGACATGGCTCTGGAACGTGTTGTAAAGTGCATTTTACTGATTTATTTAATAAAAGCAATTCTTGCTCATTATTCCTCTTATTATCATTGGTAATGATAATATGGTGTTTGGACATGTTAACTTTAGTTCTGGGATCAGCCAGAAGGGAAGGCTTATATCCTGCTCTTTATTAGTCATCTAATGGTGAAGACTTGTGAACCAACTGGTGGAGCACGGGATGGAGAGGAGACACTGCCTCAATGGGTAGGGAGGGAGGGTGGTCACTGGTACAGAACGTCTTGGAAGAAGGGAGTCTGTGCATAGATGTCACTATTCAGTAATGTGATGCTGAGAAGATGCTGGTCCATTCAGTTCCTCAGACAGTGTATGATGTCAAACAGCATGGGTGGACTCTGCCCCAAAATGGCTTGCAGTCTTTGCTTTCGAAGCAGTCCCTGGCACCAGGGAGACTGGAGCTCAGGCCCTCCCTGAGTCACACAGGCACCAGGGTGGCCTGCTCCATTAGATCTTTGAAGACCTGGTTAACAGAAAAAGCCATAACAAACAGGGAGGACAGAGCCATAACCTATAGGGAAGATGGCCAAACCATCAAACCTCGGAATCCCACTCCCTCCCTGTAGGCATAGATGGAAACTCTCTCTCTCTGTTCTGAAAATAATAGCTACCAATTGCCCAGCATGCCGGAGCCCACAACAGGCTAACTCATATACATCTCTACTGTAACAGCGCTTTGGGCCCCTCCTGTAGAACACCTTTTCAGTGTTCCTTGCCTGGCCACAAAGGACATGAAAATCAACCTGGAATACCCAGAGAAGCAGGCTCTTCCGCTGACCTGGGTTTGAGGTTTGGCTCTACCATTTACTAGAGATGGGATCTTTGGGAAGTTATTCAAATCTTTCAAGTCTCAATTTCTTTATCTGTATAATATAAACCACCATTCCAAACATAAAGGTGTGTTATGAGACTCTGACCCCAAAATACATGTGAAACAGCTAGCGTACATTGTGCATTCAATCAAAGGTAGCTACTATTGTACGTCTCCCACCCAACTACATCTACTATCATTGTGGTTTTCATCACAGCCCACTCCAAAAGTGGACTGTAGCACTGAGTGCCCTTCACTGTTACTCAAAGTCTTCTGAGCAAAGATCAGAATAAAAACAGTAAATTGGGGTATTTGAGCTTATTTCCTCCCAGGGAACTTAAAGATCTGTTTGATCTAAAAAAAATAAAAATAAAATTCCTTTACCAATGTTCAGTAACTGCCCTGAGCCTTGGACATGCTCTGCCCATGTGACATACTAGTCACATGAATATAAACCGTGTGCACATTCTCTTAGTGGGTCTGCAGTATGTTGTAGAATTAAATGAAAGTTAGCTCAGCAACCAGCATAACCATGCCATGGAGACTCCAAGCTTGCTGTGCTTGTGAACCACCACCTGGGCCCAAGCAGAGGGGAGGAGGCCAACAAGACCCTCCACGGTTTCTGTTTCTGCCCCAGAGGATTCTGCAAATAAACCAGCCGGAAGATGCCCTTTGTGGTCTCTTCTGGTCGACAAGACTCTGTGGTCATAGAAGAACATAAGGATGAATGCCAGATTCCCACCAAGTGCTGGGAATGATGAGGTCTCTCTTAGGCAATTTTCATGTGATGAAAATGTGGTGGTATTTTTAAAAGGTTTCAAGAGCCTCAGGCAAGAGATGTTCAGATAATACTGGCATGAGGTGCTCAAAGGCTTTCACCTCCTTTATCTCATTGAAGTTTCTCTACTCTTTCAGAGCTAGGAGGGAGGCTGTCATAATAATTCCCATTTTACAGATGGGAAATTAGAAGCCCAGGAAAGTAGAGCCCAGAATTTCATTGTGTTCATTCTATATTTGGCTTAGCATGTGATTGTCTTTAATACAAGAAGTTTTTTAGAGAACAGGACAAATTGGAGTCTTTTCCTTCGCATTACAATTCAATATAACATCAAAGAGAGTCTGGTGTTGAAAGAATGCTGTTTGATGCTAGAAAGATGGTTACGGTGAAGATGGTGATGATGACAATAACTGAACATCAGCAGAGATCTGAATTCATTCAAAAATAGCAGCACAAAGGACACTTGCGTAGCTCACCTGTCCCAAGGCCTCTAGCACATCCTTGAGTCATGGAACCATGGCTGGCTTTTGTCTAGGAGGCCCCAAACCTTGCAGAGTTCCCCGAGCTCGGTGACGAACCACTCTTAATAATAGCTGCAAAAATAAAGGGGGTAGGGAGATAGGAATCAGCTTGGGTTTTGGTCTATAGTTCTGGGATTCGAGTCTTCTTCTTCGGTGATGTCTGAAGTCTGGTTCTGGGATTCCAGGTGATTTTCTGAATTGGGTAAGTCAATAGCTGGTTCCTCTAAGGATGTCTGGCTTTGTCTGGGGCACTGGCTTCACTGGTTACCTGTTGTGGCCCAGGGAGAGATGCACTGTTCACTTCTCCCTTCAAGAAAGAACTTGAGGAGTATGATTAGCTGACAAGTTCCAGATTTTAGCTCCTTCAGGTTCCACTTCAGCTTCCCAGCTAAGATCTTACACCCCTTGGGGAGGGGGTTCACCAATGGCTGAGCAAGATGGTGGTACAAGGGCCATTTCTGCCTAATGTGGGACTCTTCAATTAGGCAATCTTTGTTTCAAACCTCTCCTTTGGACTGGCAGAGACTTTATTAGGTAGGTATGTGCTGTGTCCTTATGGATCCCCCTACCCGATCCTGCTTCACCCCTTTTCTTTCACAGGCCTTACTCTCTAAAACACCTTTTGCACCCCTAACTCCTCATATCTGTTTCCTGAAGGATCCAACCAACATACCTGCCTTAACCTTCAAAGCAGTGGAGGTATAGTGCCTGTAAAACCAGAACCATCAAGCTATTGGACCTGTTAGAAGGAAAAGGACGAACCCAGGCCACACGTCACTGAAGAAGACTGCTAAGCATCTAGTCTTGGATGGTGGTGACGGGCACCAGGACTGAACAGGGGCTCTCGGGATGGAGGCTTCAGCTCCTTTCCGAGCAGAGCTAATTGTACTTATGTTGTGGTAATGCCAAGGCATCAAGCTTTTACTGTCCCTTCTTTTAAGGAGAGGATGAATTGGGAGGTAAAGCTTTCTGCAGTCTAAATTACTTTGAAGCTTGGCTAAATTGCTTTACTGCTCTTGGTCCAAATTGCCCCACACGTAAAATGGGAAGAGACATGTGTTGTTAAGGTTCCCCTATCACTTGACCCAAAGAGGATTCTGTTCTTAAGCCCCACGTCTGGAGCAAGTTCACTGATCTCCTTGCCCTAGACTCTGTGCCTTGATGAAGAGACAAAGACTTAAAGAGGCCAAAAATACCCAATGCCACACTCATCTTCCAGATAACTGACCCAAGTCCAAATAATAGCCCCCCTCTCCATCCCACAGCCCAAGTTTATCCCTGAATATACAGGGAAAGTTACATACCTTTGTGTACCTGTCTGTACACTCAGGAACTTGCAGTTGACAGTCTAGAGGAAATTCCTTGCTGGGAAAGTAAACAGCTTGATTCCAGCTTGGAATCAATAGGGTTTGAGTAGCCATAGAAGTCAGCCCAAACTGGCAGATGCAGAATCTCTATCACAAAGCTCTGGTTTCTGTGTTTTCAGGTCCAAACAACTCTCATGGGTATCAAGAATCAAGAACTAAGTGCTTTTAAAAGCATCTTTTGGGAGGCGGCTGTGGCTCAATCAGTGGGGCTCCCGTTTGCCATATGGGAGGCCCCGGGTTCGGTTCCCGGGGCCTCCTGGTGAAGGCAAGCCCACCCGCACGGCGTGGTTGGCTGGCCTGGCGAGCACAGGCAGCAAGGGTATAAATTTTATTAATTTATAAATGAATAAATAAATAAAATCTTTAAAAACAAAAAAACCACATCTTTAAAAAAAAATAAAAAATAAAAAATAAAATAAAATAAAAGTATCTTTTGATTGACATAGGATGTACATAAAGAAGAATATGTAAATCAAAATGTTCAACATAGATTATCAGGGAAATGCAGTTCAAAACCATAATGAGAGGCCACGTCACACCCACTAGTATAGCTATAACCCAAAAATCAGGTAAAATAAGTGTTGATGAGGATGTAAAGAAATTGGAACCCCCTACACTGCAGATGGGAATGTAAAATGGGGCAATCACTTTGGAAAATAGTTTCACAGTCCCTCAAAAGATTAAACTAGACTTAACATATGACCCAACAATTCCACTCCTAGCTATATAACCAAGAGAAATGAAACATTGTAACAAATGTTTATAGCAACATTATTCATAATGGCCAAAAGGTAGAAATCACCCAAATTCTCATTAATGGTTGAATGGATAAATGAAATGTGATATATCCATACAATGGAATATTATTTGGCCATAAAAAGGAATGAATTGCTCAGGAGCTAAGGTGGCGCAGGCAGCAGAACACCTCTCTCCTACATCGGAGGTCTCCAGGATCGAATCCTGGTGAAGACTGGAGGAGGAGGATGAGAAGAGATGGCAGGAAACACACACAGAGAATTGCCCAGCAAATGGACGCAAAAACAGCAAATGGGGAAGGGGGAGTTTAAAATGGATAAAGTAAATAAATAAAATCTTAAAAAAAAAAAAAAAAAAAGGAATGAATTGCTGATACATGCTACAATGTGGATGAACCTTGAAAATATTATGCTAAATGAAAGAAGCCAGACAAAAAATATCACACACTATATGATTTAATTTGTATGAAATGTTAAGAAAAGGAAAATCTATAGAGACGGAATGTAAATGAGTGGTTACTCGGGGCCAGGGAGAATGGGAGGTGATAGCTAAAGGGTATTGGGCTTCTTTTTGGCTGCCCACGGTTATGGTTGCACATATCTGTGAATCTAAAAAAAAACCATTGAGTTCTGTACTTTAAATGGGTGAATTGTATGGCATGGGAATTAAAACTCAATAAGACAAACAACTCAAGACATTTTTGTAAATATTCAGCTCAATGTATTATTATGAAATGAACAACCCATGTAATGACCACTGTCTTAGTTTGCCAAAGAGCTGCCAATGCAAAGTTCCAGAAATGGGTTGGCTTTTATAATGGGGATTTTATGTGGGGTAAAAGCTTACAGTTCCAAGGTTGTGAAATGTCCAAATCAAGGCACCATCAGAGATGCTTTCTCACCAAAGTCAGTTGCTGGTGATCCTGTCTTGCTGCCATGTGGTAAAGCAAGATGGTGGGTGATCTCTGCCTAGGTCCCTGCCTTCCCCTCTGGGCTCACCATCTCCAGGAGCCCAGCTTCCAGAGCTTGTCTTTTCAGCTTTGAGCTCCTCCATGGGCCCAGCTTCTTGGGAGCTTCATGCTTCAGCTTTGGCTGCTAGCAACCCTTGAGTCCTCTCTCACACATAGCAGGGTAAAGATGGTGGCTCCCTTTCTCTGTGTGTGTCTCTCTCTGTATCCATTTATTTTAGCTCCAGTAGGAGGGCACAGACTCAACCTGAGTCACGCCTCACTGACGTAGTCTGATCAAAAGAGTCTCACACCCACAGGAATAGAGTAGTTCAAAACATAATCCTTCTCTTTTGGGGATTTCATAAAAGGACTTCAAACTGTCACAATCACCCAAGTCAAGAAATAGAATGTTGCTAGACCCCCAGAAGCCCCCTCCCTCCTGTGAGCAAACGCATTTTTTATTTGTTTGTTTTGCCCCTATCTCTGGGAATCTTGCTGATCATCCATTTGGTGTAATTGGTATTAACTTACACTGAGTCTGTAATAAAACTTCTTGGGGGACGCTGGTGATGGTTCCTGTGGAGTGTGGTGTTAAGTACCTGGTGTCACATTTTAAAAGGAACTCTGACAAATTTGGGCTCTCTCAGAGGAGTGCCAACAGCGTGGGCAGAGGACTAGGTTATAGGAGGAACAGCACCTTCTAAAGATGCTATATTAGTTAAGGTGTGGCCACAGTGCATCAGGGAGGGTCCGAATCCCTATGACTAGGGGGCCTTTTAAAGAGAGGGAATTCAGCTGTGTTCGGAAGGAGCCAGAAGTCAGAAGAAGTCAGAGAGGAAAGACAGTTCGCCCTGTGACGGGGCATTCCAGCGCCAGAAAGCTACCCACTCTGGGAGAAAGCATGGCCTTGCTGACATCCTGATTTTGGATTTTGGCCTTCAAAACCATGTGACAATCAATGCTCATTGTTTAAGCCAATTCACTGCGTGGTATTTGTCATAGCAGCTCTGGCAAGCTACGGCAGGGACCTAATTTTTGCCTTTCTTTATTAGAGTTGCCACGTGGAAGTGGGGGCGTCTGTGTTGTGTCACCCCACAGGGCAGATGTGGGGAACAAGGAGATGGGGCAGTCTCAACATGTATGACGTCCAGCACTGCCTGTGGCACCTGACACGCAAATATCATCAAAATCACTTATCAAGGGCCTGGTATGTGTCAGGCACTGTGCTTTGCCTCTGATCCTCACAAAAGCCTTGTAAGGTGGGTTATGATTATCCTTATTTTGCAAAGGAGGGATTAACTCTGCAGGCAGGCGCCAGGAGATGAGCTGCTGAAGGGAACGTGTGGTCCTCTCCAACCACAACATCTTTATCCTGCTTTAAGTGAACATCCAGGGATGTCCAAAAAGCCACCATAAAAGGCTGCCTAGAAGAGGAGGAAAAGAAATGGAGAGGAAGCAGGGAGTGGTCCCCAAAGCTGTGGAGGCCCCCGAGACTGTCCTAGACCACCCCCATGCCCCCACCCCCCTACCTCAGACTCACTTTGAACACAAACCAGAGCTTTTCCTATTTTTATCCCCAAACCCATTCCAAAGGACCAGGATCCTTCTCCCTCAAAACATGGAGCTGGCAAGCCATGGTGTGGAACAAGGAAGGCACAGGGCGATGAGGAGGGGGCTGCCAGGTAAGGGCTGGTGAGGGAGGGAGGAGAATGCCAGCCTGGCATTGACAAGCAGCCATGAAGCTCCTGCTGACATGGTGGGTGGGGTGGGATGGGGGAGGAGTGGAGCCTGTTCTAATTCTTGTAAATTCCGATTTCAGATTCCATTTGTCCTGAAGGCCTGTTGTGATGTGCCAGGCTCTGGGTTAGGTCCTTCCCCTGCCTTAACCTCCTTGCATCCTCACAGCACAGCCCTATCTTTAAGACCAGGGCTTGGGAAACGGATGTGGCTCAAAAGGTTCGGCGTCCGTCTACCATATGGAGAGACCGGGGTTCGATCCCCGGTACCTCCCGGTAAAAAAAAAAAAAAAAAAAAGACCAGGGCTCACAGAGGCTCCGTTTCTTGCCTGATCTAAGACACCGGCTGCGCAAGCCTCTTACTTAGAGAACTGTTGCTCTATGAAGGCTACTTCAGGCTTGTTCACGGTCCTCCTCTAACCTGCTGGGAGGTTATTCGCACACGCCACCCTTTCCCGGGCCTTGCTTTCCCAATCTGTGAGCGTGGGCCGCGGAAGGAGGGCTGCACAGCAGCCTGAAGACTTGGTCTGAAAAGAACTTGAAATCTGGGTCCACGCGACGGCACCATCCAGGTCCAGGCCACAGCCGGGGCCAAATTACTCACAGAATTGACTCAGAAGAGAATTACGTAGACGACCAAGATTTGGGCAGATGATGTCGAGAGACCTGACAAAATTGTTCTAGATCTAAAAGCTAAGATTTGATGCAAATGCTCCCGTCTTCTGAGGCTCTGGCCAAATTCCTTGTGATAAAAATTTGCTTTCAGTTTCCCCTGACAGAAGTGGGGAGTGGGTGGGTGGGGGAAACGTAGGCTTTTCCTCAGATTCTGTAAGACATGCTTCAGAGGCGTGCAGTTACTTTCACCCAACGGAGGCTCTGACAGTATCTCTACTTCTGAACCTAACCCAGCCACCCACCCCACACTCCTGCGGCCTGGCACCAGTCCAGGCTCAGAACCTTACCTTTCAGACTCTTAATTAAAACAGGAACAGGGTCCCTAAGACCCACTGACTGACTCTGGCTTCTTTCTTGCCTGGTCTACTCATGGCCTCCTGCATGCCCTCTAAGATCTGAGGGCAGGTTTCCTCAATTCAGTAATGAGCTGCAGATACTCCTGGCTTTGATAACTCTGCCTTAGAGAATCGGGGCCTCTTAGGACAGCAAAAGCTTTGTAAGTCCTTAGAGTCATCCCTCTGCCTTTGTATCAGTCACATATAGGGAACCCTGGGCCTCTCTGCCTCCTCATTTCTCTGAGTCCACCTCTGTGCAGGGCTTCTGAATCTTTTAATCCAATCAACAGGCATGTCCAAAGATTCTCAGCATGGGTAGCCCACCCTGTGTCATCTACAACTTTAAGGCAGGTGCAGATGGTCGCTTCGTAGCTCACGTGGGCTATTTGCTGCTTTAGAGGACCTAGAAAGTGAAAGTTCTTGAATGACTTGGGATATGTCAGATATTAACCTACCTTCTCGCAGTCTCCTTGTGCACATCCTTCTGCACAGTCTAATAAGACTGTGTGTACAGCTCTTACACCCATCCTTGTATGGTTTTTGTTACATTCTGTGCACAAAGTTTATTTTCTCAAATAAGATCTAAGTACCTTAAGGAACGTGAATGTATCTCATACTTGATCATGTCTCCCATTGTGCCCAGCATAGAGCCTAGCAAGTAGTAGTAATAATAATAATTATGAGTGCCCACTCTGTTCCAGACCCTGAAAGAGCTTGAAATATATTAGCTTATTTTATCTCGACAACAATCCCATGAATTAGATATTGTGATTCCCGTCTCACAGACAAGAAATTAAGGATTACACATTAAATGACTTGTTCCAGGTCATAAAGCCTGTAAATGATGATGATGGAATCAGCATTCAAACGAAGGACAGTGTGAGTAAAAAGTTGTATTAGTCAGGATAAGCTAAGTTATGCTGCAGTAACAAACTCTGAAATCTCAATGGCTTTACGTGACAAAAGTATGTTTCTCTTGCATGCAAAGACCACTGCAGATCCAGATGTCTCTCCAGGGTAGTTTCCCTCCTTGCAGCAACTCAGGAACCCTGCTTCTTTCCACCTTGTGTCTCTGCCCTATCAACCTGTAGCCTCTATGATCAATCTTTCTGGGGAAGAAGGAGCCAGAAGGCTGTGCAGGGGCTTTCCTGGTTAGACCTGAAGATGGCCTGACCATATTACACCCACCTACACTCCGTTAGCCAGTCAGTCACATGACCCTACCTTACTTTAAGGGGACTGTGAAGTGTAGACTTCTGTGTGCTCACAAAAGAGGAAAACCAGATTTGGGGAAGCCCTAGTCATTTCTGTTATAAAAGCCTATGTGCGTTCAACCGTGCTAAGCTTCCACTAAAACTTAAAATAGAAAATAAATTTTTAAAAATTAAGCACACAAAGATTGGGTTAGGGGAGAGGTAGGTGAGGAGGGTGAGCTATTCACTCTGGGGAAAAGACTGATATATTTAATCAGCCCCAAAATCCCCAACCTAATTATCACCCAGACAGAAGAACTGGACAGCCCCTGCCTTCCCCCTAAAGCTGGTGGTTGCTCTTCTGTGACTGCTTCTCATCAAGATCACCCCTAATATTCACTTTGCCCTAATCTCCCACATGTATACAAGCTTGCTGGTGGGACACACAGCGAAGAGACGGGGTGTCAGGAGACAGCCATAGCGAAGTCAATGCTTTACAGTTTACAAAATGCTGTTCAAAAAAGTGGTGTAGCTCCTGGTGTTTTCATCCCATGTGGAGAGCAGGAACTTAAACCTCAGAGTGATTAAATAACTTACTGCCATCCTTCAATTCCAAATGCTGGACTTTCCCCACTACAATCCTGCCTAATTTGCCCCACCCCCTTTAATTTCCTTAAAGGGACTTCACTGAACTAGATTAATCCTAATATTTATTTCATGATATGCTCTTATCATTGTGCCATGCTTAGACCTTATCTGCTTGTGCGTTTATTGCTTTTAATTATGTAACAAACTCCTGAGAACACACCACCCAACATAAAAACTACATGGGTCTTCACCCCACCCTTCCTGGTTCCCTTCACCTATTTTAACTGATATATTAAATTCTGGATGCATCATTCCTTTACTTTCTGTTTTATGTAATTTTATCTCATCCATATGTATTCCTAAAAGGACATATATTTTATTTGTTTTCATTTTATAACAAGGATATCATTGCTGTACATTATACTTTGGGATTTTCTTTTTATGCTTAATATCCTATCACTGAGATTCATCCGTATTGTGTGTCACAGTGGTTCATTCATTTTGAACACCGTAAATTATTTCATGGTGTGGAATATTATACATAGTGTTTTAAGGTATTCTCTTGTTGATGTGCATTTGGATTGATTCCAGATTTTAGCTATCGTGAGCAAGGCTACTGTGAAATGTTTCTTGGTGTGCGTGAAAAGTTTGTTCATAGAGTTAGACGGGCGATTGCTAGGTTGTAGAGTAGGTGAACACTTTCCAAAGTAGCTGTTTAACACTTTATACACCCATAAGCAATGTATGAGAGACCTGTGGATCTACATCCTCTCCAACATTTGGTCTGGATGGACTTTTTAACTTGTTAATTGAATGGTTGCTTTCCCTGATCATTAATGACATTGAGCATCTCTATCTTTGTTTATTAGCTGCAAGAATTTCCTTTTCCAGGCAATGCCTTTCCATGCCGCTTGCCCAATTTTCTGTTGGGTTGCTTATGTTTTCCTTATTGATCTGTAGGGGTTCTTTATGTATGCTTTAAGCTAATCTATTTGCAACCAGCCTTTTCACTTTCTTTAAGGTATCATTTAATGTCCCTCACTTTATTATCTCCAAAGTTAACACTTTCTGTGTTTTCTTTGAGAAACCTTTTTCTGCTCCATGGACTGAAAGATATCTCATATATTTTCTACTAAATTAAAATTTAAAGTCCAAAGTTGAAAATTTTTAAATTTTTCTTGGTGACAGTTAAGTCCATCTGGATTTGTTTATTTTTATATGGTGTGAGGTAGGGAATAGATCTCATCTTTTTCTTCTTGGATAACCATTCTTTTCTGCTTCATTTATTTAGTACCACCTTCCCCCTCAATCTGCCATACCACCTCCATTACATTTCAAAATTCTGTACGTGCAGAGGTCTGTTTCTGGATTTTTCATTCTCTTCCATTAGTTAATGTCCTCATTATCCTGGCAGAGTGAGGCTGACTTTCCTGACTGCTTCCCAAAACATTGGCAGTGACATCACCTCTTTCTACCTTATGGTCGAGATGAGTTTCTCCCTAACCTACTCCCTCACAATCTGACACTTGTCACACCCAAGGAGATTGTAAACGCAGAGGGAGTTGACAGGTGGAAAAATTGATCTCATTGGTCACCCTCACTCTGGGCACCCCTGCCTGGTTCACCCTGCAAACCAGGACCCAAGGTCTCACACCTGCCCATCTCTAGTACCAAGCAGCCTGCCAGCTAACCCATCTCTCCTGTCACCCATAGAAGCCCTTACAGTAGCCCAGATAAGTAGAAGTCTTGTTATGGGTTGAATTGTGTCCCCCACAAGATATGTTGAAGTCCTAATCCTCTTTGGAAATAAGGTCATTGCAGGTATAGTTAGTTAAGATGAGGTCAGGCTTGAGAAGGGTGGGCCCTTAATCCAATATGGCTATTGTCCTCATCAGAAGAGGAGAAGAGACACAGAGACACACCGGGAAGATGGTCTTGTGCAGATGGAGGCAGAGACTGACCGGAGAACGCCAAGGACTGCCTACTACCACCAGAAGTTAGGAAGAGGCAAGGAAGAATTCTCCCCTAAAGCCACTGGAGAGCCCTGCCAAGACCTCAATTTTGGACTTCTGGCCTCCAGAACTGTGAGAGAATGCATTTCTGTTGTTTTCAACCACCAAGTTGGTGACAATTTGTTATGGCAGTTCTAGGAAACTAACAGAGCCCCCATCTCCAGTTTTGCTAAAACCCAAGGAAACATTTGTGATGGGAAGAGAAAAATTACATAGACTGTGGGCCTGGTTCTCTTCCATGGAGAAGGGAAGTCCTACCTGACTAAGATTTGATCCAACCCAAGTTAATGAAACTGCAATTTCAGGGTTTCTCTTGGTTCTTTGTGTGCTTAAGGGTAGAAAGTCTGGGGTTGAAGAAAACTCCATAAAAAGCCTTTTAGATAAGCAAAGGGAGACCTCAGAACCCAGTGTGGTGTTGAGGTTAGACACAAAATTGCCTTGAAAGTTGGTAGACAGATGTTCTAAAGTTATCAGGTTTGGGACCCTAGAAAAGAGGAGAAGGGGGCAAAGTCTTCAGAGAAGGGATCACCAGCAACCTGGAAGGAATGTAGAACTAAGCAGGGCAGGGACATGGCCAGTGAAAAATGTTCCATGTCAGGGAAGGGCCAATGAGTTTCTAGAAACATTGGGGTATGACCTTCAGTGTGCAGCTTTTTCCCACCCTGTGCCACCAGCCAGCTATTCCCAACCCTTGGGAAAATCTGTTCAGCACAATAGCCTTGTGTTAGTGGTGCTTTGGGGAAGGAGAATGGGCTGTGGTCTGAACTCTGGACAAGAGGAGGAGGAGAGAGAACAGCTGCCCCAGGGTCTAGGTTGGGGGTTGGGTGCAGGGGAGCAAAATGTGAAAATCAAGAATTTCATAAGGGCAAGAATTAGGAGGCAAAAATAACCATGAGAATATAAACTCCTAAGCCAGAATCCTGGGAAATATGTGGAAGGCTCTGGGAAAGGCTCTGGACTCCCCATGCTACCGGGACAGACGCTCAAGCCCTATTATTTGGATATTAAGGAAAAGGTAACCACAGAAGGCTGGAGGATGGGGATTCATTTAGTGAAGCATGGATGGAGAGGGACCACCAGGGATGTGTGACGGTCATGAAAACTTATGGGGCCTCCTTAAGTCTGGTCTGAGCCCTTCATTTCACAGTTGCTTTGTGGAAAGAACAGCACCGGCTGGGTGGGCAGTCCCAGAAGCTGAAGGATTAACTCACCAGGGTTGAGAGAGCAAAATTCAACCCGCAGGGGTCCCTGTATTCTAAGCAAGGCTCTGCTCTGAAATGTCAGGTGTTGGCTGAAACCTTCCTTTTTCCCTCCGCTCTTCCCCCACCCCCCAGTCTTCCCCACTGCCCACAGATATGGCTACCAGGGAGCTTTTGTCAAGAGCCCCTGTGAGGGTGGGCTGCACAGGCAGGCTTGGGCGAAGGAAGGATAAGCAGCCTTCAGTGTGGCGCTGAGTCAGGGGCCCTCCAGCAGCTGCTTCCCACTCACGACTGACTCTTTTTTACTGGAAATGGGATCCTTCCACTCTGCCATCAGAAATGAAGTTTAAAATGCAAGAGTCTCTGATAAGGTATTTGGGAGCTAAATTCACGGTAACAAGTGCATGACTAATATTAGATTCTCCCTTTGGGACAATTCTTAGAAGATCAGAACTTTAGGCTGGGAAGCGGCTGTGGCTCAATCAGTAGGGCTCCCATTTACCATATGGGAGGCCCCGGGTTCGGTTCCCAGGGCCTCCTGGTGAAGGCAAGCCCGCCCACACGGCGCGGTTAGCTGACCCAGCGAGCACAAGCAGCAAGGGGGGGATAAATGAATAAATAAATAAAATCTAAAAAAAAAAAAAAAAAAAAAAAAAAGAACTTTTGGGAACCTTGGTGATCGTGTGGCTGAAGAAAGGCCAACTGACTTACCAAAGGCCATACTGCAAGTCAGATACCAAGCCAAGACTAGAACTCAGGACTTGCAACTCTCAGGCAATGTTGTTTACCTTTTAGCACAGCAAAAACACAAAAGATAAACTCCTGTACCCCTATAGATGAGCAAAGGACCCCAAGAGAAGCAGGAGAGGTACAGAAAGGAGGTGAAGCATTGGGGAGATGGCTTTGTTTTGGAAACAAATCCTCCCTACCCCAAAATTGGGATAAAATGCTGTCAGAAACAACTGGAATTACACAATCACTAGCTGTTGGGGGCTTGGGTTAAGGAATCCATCCATTCATTTAAAAATTGTCCTGAGGCCTACTGTGTGCCAGACCCTGGGAATAGAGCTCTGAACAAAACAGTCAAGGGTTCTGCCTTCAGGAGTCGATATTCTAGTGCCGCTCATGCCCACTCCCTCCTTTGACAATTTCCTCCTTTCTTTTAATTCTCTATGGGGTGAGCAAGGACATAAAGTGTGGGAAAATTCAGTTGAGGCTACAGCTCCTTCTTCAAGGTTCAAACATGAAAATAACAGCAACAGAAGCCAACGGTGACTTTGGGGACTCTCCAAGGATATGAAGTGTCTCTGGTGGCCACCACCTGCCCCATGGTCAATGGATATTGATGGTAAACCCACCCCTGGGGCTGAGCAGAGGTGAGAGGGTGGCAGAAGTCCTTCAGCTTCATTCTTGCACTAGAAGATGGAGCTCACTTTCCCTCGTCAGGTTGGAAACCCTACAGCAATCCCACCTGCAGCTGGGATACCTACCCTATTTCTCAGAAAAGCACGTCATGGATCTGAATGCCAGAAAATCAGGTTCTGTTGTAGAGTCCCAACCTGGAAGCTACAGAGAAAGCAGACCATTCTAGCACCTGGGTCTCTCCACTCTGCCTCCCTCTGTCCTGCTGTCCCAGTCTGCCCCAGCCTCAGCCCAAAAGGATGCAAAGAGTGGGAAGCAGGCAAGGTGAGAAAGCCTTCGGAGTCCCTGCCAAGGTTCAGGGAAGGCAGCACCAGAAGCCAGAAGACTTGGATTCTAGTCTCATTTCTATCTTTAGTTAGCCTGTGCTCCTGGGGAAAAAACCACTTTATTGTTCTGAACCTCGGCTTCCTCATCTGAAAAATGGGGAACTGTATTAGTTAAAGAACACCAGCAGAGAAAGTGCCAAGCCTTAGTGGCTCAAGAAAAGAGAAGTTTCCCATTCATTGCAAGTCCACTTGGCCTTGATAGTGAGGAACAATTGCACACCATCATTCAGGAACCCAGGATCCAGAGGCTGTGCCACCACCAGCGTGGTTTCCAAGGGTGCCTGTGTGTCCACATCCAGCTGCCAGAGAGGGGAAGAGAAAGAATGGAGGACGGATTTCACGGGAGGTGTATGCAGGCCAGACTGTAAACTGCGTATATCCTTCTGTCCACATTCAACAATGACACGTTACTCAAGGTAGACTGGGAAACATAGATGAGCTGCATGCCCAGGGGGTTAGGGAAGCAGAAAGCAACATCTGTTCTGCATAGGTCATGGGATTGCTTTGAGTTTCAATTAGATAATGGGTATGAAAATGCTTTGAAATAGCAATGTTGCTGTAAAATGTGTGGCGGTGATGATGATTATGTTGATAATGATTCATTCATTTGTTCAACAAATACTCATTGAACACCTAACGTGCACTGGGCACTGGGAATTGAAGTGAGCAAGGCAAAGTCCCTGTAGCAGTGGGGCTCACTTTCTAAGGCCCTGCTGCCCAAAATTTGGTCCATGGGTCAGCAGCATCAGCACTTCCTGGAAATGTGTTAGAAAGCAGAATTGCAGATCTCACCCCAAACTTAATCAATTAGAATCTGCATTTTAACAAGAGCCACAGGTGGTCTGTGTGTGCACCCCAGGTTTAAGAGGAATGTTTTAGAGAGGGGAAATGAGGGTCCTGGTGCAGCAGCCGAGGTTCCTTGGTAAAGATGAGCAAAGGCCCTGGAATTGGAGCCAGACCAAATCCTGGCTCTGCCCCTTGCTAGCTGCAGCATCTTGGGCAAGTTATTTAATTATGTCTTGGTTACACCAGTGGGAATAGTAATGGTGATCACCTCTTAGAGTTATTGTGATTCTCAAATGAGACAATCCATGTGAGGTCCTTATCACAGTGCCTGGTAAAGAGTTTGTGCTATGCGAATATTCTCACTGTCCTGATTCTGTGATAATCAGGGTGGGCTAAACATTCGCTATATTAGAAACCATGCATGTGTCCCCAGACCTCGTTTTCCTCCCTAGGTCTGGTTTTTAGAATGCTGGTGATAAACTAAGCCTGATTTATTATATGTCCATCCTGTATGGGAAAAGACTGTAACTCTAGGTATCTCTGGTCAACCTTAAGAGATATAGCAGGGGGCTATATCTGGTTGGCATCCATCTCCCATATGGAGGGACCTGGGTTTGATCCCCGGGACCTCCTGGTAAAAATTTAAAAAATATATAGAAGGTGCGTGGGCCGCCAGGCCCTGTGCGCGGGCGCACCACCAGTTCCCGCGAGCCACACAGCAAGATGATGACATAATAGGAGAGTGACACAAGGGAGAGGCAAGATGAGACGCACCGAAAAACCAGCAACTAAGGTTGCGCAGGCAGGATGCCTCTCTCCTACATCAGAGATTCCAAGGATTGAATCCCAGTGAAGACAGGAGGAGAAGGATGAGAAGAGAGGGCAGAAAATGGACACAGAGTTGCCCAGCGAATGGACACAGAAACAGCAAAAACGGAGGGGGAGGGGGAAGGGGTGTAAAAATGGATAAAAGTAAATAAATAAATAAATCCTTAAAAAAAAAAAAAAAAAAAAAAGAGTTTGTGCTAAATAAATGCTAACTACTAGTAATCTTATTGTTGCTATTGTTCCCACAAAGTGGATCCCTTTACCTTCCATTAAACCAATCCAAGCAAGGGGATAGCAAACACATGGTATGCATCTCACTACTTCATCTCCAGTGTCCATGACAGACATTGCTCATCAATCAAGTCACTCTTTCTCCCTGACCCCAGACTTGCTTTAGAATCCATCTCATGCAAGGCACCAGGTGGCTGCTAACAATTTTAATTGAAGTAAATATGCAAGATAAAAATATTGGCCATCTCAGGTTGACTTGGGCATTCCCAACGTCCAAATCTACCCATTTACTTTCACCTAAATTGATACTCTAATTAGTGACTGATATGGCGAAGAGAAAGGGAGGAGGGCAAAGACCAGCAGGAAGGGTGGAGCCATTGACAAATTAGAGGAGTCAGGAGGAGTTATTCTGGGGAAGTAGTATGTGCTCAATCAGGGGCATGTTAAATTTGAGGTGTGTAGTTCAGACTTCAGTGGAAATATCCAGAAAGTAGTTGAAAACACAGATCTGAATTTCGGAGAGACATCTGGGCTGAAGATTGAGATTTGACCACCACACTGTTGATTATCCAATTACTATTTCCTCCCTTCTTCTTAACTAACTGTTCCACTCTCATTCACATGTAGAGTGGTCACGCTTTCAAGAACGCTAGACCCAACCGCATACTAGTTGGTGAATCTTGATTAGTCCCATACAATCATGCCCCCTGCCAGCGTTTCAAATGTAATGTGATTCTGGCCAATGAAATGAGAAGGACTGTCTGCAAAGAGGAGTCTAGGAAAGTTACCTTTATTCTTAAAAAAAGATTCAAAAAGAGAACCTTCCGGGAGGCGGCTGTGGCTCAATCAGTAGGGCTCCCGTTTACCATATGGGAGGCCCCGGGTTCGGTTCCCGGGGCCTCCTGGTGAGGACAGGCCCGCCCGCACGGCGTGGTTGGCTGACCCAGAGAGCGCAAGCAGCAAGGGGGGGATAAATGAATAAATAAATAAAATCTTAAAAAAACAAAAAAACAAAAAGAGAACCTTCCTTTTATCTGCCTCTGGATGTGGCTCTGTAAGGACGGGTTGCCTGAAGCCATCTTGTGATCATGGGGGACCAGCCTGAGGGCAAAAATTAACATGTTAAGGATGGCAGAGAAGAAAGATGGAAAGAACCTGGGTCTCTGATGATATCATCGAGCCACCAAATTATCTGACTCCAGAAACCTGTATTTCAGGACTCCTTGTTAAGTAATAATAGAGACCCTGATTGTTTAAACCAGTTGAGTCAAGGTCTCTATTACATGCTGCGCAAAGTATTCCCACCAACATACCATCTGTGCAAGTAAATGCCTACATGACAGAAGTGACCATTAAAGCCATGAGTGTGTTTGTCAAACTCAGCAGAGTGTGCAGAGAGGAAAAAAGCAATGGGAAAGGCCAGTAGTATGGAATGAGAGAAGAAACTGTAAAAGCAAAGAAGGCAAAAAAAGAGTACCATCAGAGCCTGCAGGAGAATTAGGACAGCACAGGTCATACAAGTTAAAGGAATGAATAAGTTCAATAAAAAGTAAATAGGGGAAATGAAGTCGTGTAGAGATAAAGCCGGATTAGCTCTGTGACAAGAGTGTTGCAGAAGCCAGTGGGAAGTGGGGGGAAACCAGTTATTTGTTGGCTGACTGATCACCTGACTCATCGATTGCTTGGTCCACAGCTCTGGTCCCCATCCCCAGCCACTCCACGGTGGCTGGGATGACCCTCATGTCCAGAGTCCAGGGAAAGCTTCGACCCCTTAGGGAAGAAAGAAACATCCCTCCGCATGTATGGAAGTCACATGCTCTGGGCTCCCGGGACAGTGAGGTTACAGAATGCTGTCCATTGTCAGACCTTTTGGCCCTAGCCCTATCTTCTGTAGACAGAATATGACACGCAGAGTTGTGTCTATCTGTTGCAACTTGAGGAATGTCACTTTGTTGCATTTTTGTTACCAATATGGGGATCAGCCCCAGCTTCCTGGTGCTCTCCTCCCTCCTTCTTCCTTCCTCCTTGCCCTTTGGTGTTGACTCTATTCTGGGCTCTGAGCACACAGTCATGAATGTCCTTCCTCTTCATCCCATCTCTACTTGCTAAAATCCCTCTTCCCATCTTCAAGACTGGCACCTCCTCCATGAAGCTCTCCCCAGCTCCCCAGGTGGAGAGGGGACAATATTTGGGGAGTTATGGTCTCCTGGGAGACAAGACCACAGACCCCAGAAACAAGCAACTCACTCATACAAATAAACACAAGACTTGCACAAAGCCAGGCCCACGTAAAGGCAGAGAATGGGCACAGCAGAGGTGGGGAAGATGGGACCCTCTCCTCCCACCTATGAAATAGCCTGACCCCTCTTCCCTCCTCAGACTTATCTCTAGGGTGGAACAACCTTGGCAGAGCAGGCAGGGGCAGCCCCCCCAGACGTCAGCTCTGAGCAGTGCTCCTGCGACTGATTGTGCACAGCTTGCCCTTCCAACCTTCCGAGGGCAAGTGACCTCACAGGCCCCCAGATAAATGTCCACTTCCCTTGGGGCCAGCCTCACTCAGTGGGCCTCCCCTCTGCCTGGCCCCTCCCCACCTCTGCATCCTCTTCTGGGCTCCAGGCCCAATGCCTGGCCACTCTTGTTCCACTTCTCTCTTTCTCATCCTTTATCTGCCATTGTTTCTTTCTCTGTCTGCCCATCGGTCTCAGACACTGTCCTTGTCCTTCCTCACCTCTCTTCCTCACTCCCTAGGCCTCCCTGACTGCAGTGAGGAGCCTCCAGAGAAAACAGATAAGCTTCCTTGTGTGCAAGAAGTGAGAGATGTTGACAGATCCTGGGGAACCAGGAAACAGACCCAAGGGAGACGAGACTTTGGGGTACCCAGTACCAAGCAGCAGAGAAATGGACACACGTTCTGCAGACTTGATTAGACCTTGGGGTGAAATATCTGATCAGCATCCAAGAAGCCTGAGCCCAAAATGAAACCTGTCCCCACACCAGGATCTTAAACTGGTAACCTAAATTTTTTGATGGTATGCCCCTATCGGTTAAACAACAACAACAACAACAACAACAACAACAAAGCATCTAAGCAAAACCCTCAATATATGTACATTTACTCATTTACTAATCATAAATAATATAAAATCCATTGTGGCAAAGAATGCTAATTGCCTCCCAATACTCCTTTTCCCTTCTTCTACAGTATTAAAACCCCTAAATTTTAGCTGGATATATAGCCATTGAAAATTAAGACTATATTTTCCACACCCTAGCAACTGGGTATGGCCACTTGGATTCAATTCTGGCCAATAGGATTTGAGAAGTGATGTGGAAATTCCTGGAACTGCCCCTCCTCTTCACTTCCTCCATGCTGCCCCCTGGAGCTCGACTTGGTAGCAAGCCAGTGTGGACTCTGTGGACAAGGGTGGCATCTAACAATGGTGAAGTGACGAGAGAGAAGGGTCCTGGGTCTCAAGACAACCTGATGGAGTAGGGACTTCATACACCATCTACCTCTAGGAATTTCTATCTCATTTAAGCCAATCTGTGTCCTGCTATCAGGAGTTGAACTTAAAATTTTTAAACTATGTTGTATTTGTCTAATAGCATGTCATGCGCAATATAAAACATACATAAAATATAGACGATGAAAGGATAATATTTTTGAGTAAATTTTTTTATTTTTTAAATACTTTTAGATTTACAGAAAAGTTGTGAAAAGAGTACAAAGATCTCCCACATACCTCGCCCAGTTTCCCGTATTATCAACGTCTTACATTACTAAGAACATTTGTCACAATTCATGAGTTGATGTTGAGATGTTAGTATTAACTAAAGCCCATACTTGAGGATGTTTCTCAAAATAAATAGACGTTTAACGCTTTCTCCCTAACCCCATCATCTTGAGCTCCCACTGTGCTACGTGCACCACCTCAGGTGGTCAAGCCGTATGTCAGTGCCTGTCGCCTCTCAGCCCACGGTCACAAAGACTAGGAATGAGGCACTGAGAGGCGACACCAGGGGCAGGGAGGCCAAGCTTTTGAAAAAAGAGCCTTGACAATGTAAGCGCTGAGCAGGTACTGACAAATGGGGTGTTTGGGGTCAGCAGGGACGAGTACAGAAAGCTTCTTGGAGGTGGTGCCAGGGAAATGGGGCTTTCCCAGAAGACAAGAAAGGACTGACAGAGAGAAGAAGGGTCTGCCGTTGTCAAGAGGGCTACAGCCGGTGTGCAGACCCCAGGCACGGGAAGGAGCCATGCGAGGTGGGGGTGGCGGTGAGGTGGAATCTGGTTTGCATTAGGAATGTGGGCTGGAAGCAGCACAGACAGGGCTAAGAGTCAGGGTGGCCAGTGGCAGACTTCTGCACTGAGCTTTGGGTAACTTCCTTGTGGAGGAGCCTGTCTGTGTTTTTCTGAGCCCAAGGCACTGTCTGTTCTGCTGGTTTCTGTGTGTCCTGGCTGCTCATTAAAGCAGTGGGATTTTCCTTGAGCCTTAGGAGCCCCAATCTTGGAGAAAATTCACAGCAAGACACCCGTTTCTAGAACAAGCCACAGAGATAAGAAGCAGCAGGAGAATCAAGGCCTTTTCTGCAGTCGATAACGAATGCACCCATTGCATACGTTATCCGCCCCTCAGTGATAGGTTCTGTTCAAGAGCTGGGTCCCAGCGAGGAGCAAGGAGCAGGTTTTGTATGGCTGTGCATGGAAGGTGCCTATGGATTGAAGGAGTTTAGGAAACTGGGCTCTGGGGGGCACCTGCATTTTTTCTCCTTTGGGGAGAAATGGAAGAAGTAGCCCAGGGAGTTGTGCCTGGTAGCCCAGCATCCTGGCCACCGTCTAGTTCTGGTGTGTAGGAACAGAGGCGTAGGACTAGTTGGTCACAGACCATGAGAGCTGGAAGGAACCTAAGGACACTGAGCACACAGTATTGAGACAACCTGCTGGTGGAGCCTCAAGCATCCCTGAGCTCAGGGGCGGGGGGTGGCTTTTGCTCCTGTTGGCTCTCCAACAGTGCCTGGCAGGCAACGTCTGCTCAATGAATGTGTGTGACATGAATTGTCTGTCCAAACATGACTTACCTCATCCATTGGCAGAACTGGCAGGAACCCGGGTGTCCTGGGCCTTGGGGCTTATGTCTGATGCACTACACTGAGTTGCTTTTGGACCACAGTCTGGATCAGCAGAAAGTCAAGCTATCCTTTGGTTCTGCTACCCCAAGTATATCCAGGTCGGCTTTTCTGGAGGGTCAATCCAGCGGGGACTGACACAGACTACCGGGGACAGGCCACGGGGTCATTGCTCACTGGACCAGGTTAGCCTCATCCAGGCAGGGCTCCTGGCTCCAGCAGTCTTCCTGCAAATGGGAAGGTACTAAAGAGTGCAGATGGTTTTGTTCAAACCACAGTGCCAAGAAAATAAAATCCAAAGTCTTTAGGGCAGAATTAAGGTCTTCCATAATCTGGCCAGAACCCACTTTATCTCCAACAACATCTCTCACACTCTCACTCAAATCCTCACTCTAATTACCCACTTCCCCCAGACACCAGGCTCAGGCGAATTGAATAGTTGCCATTCCTTACAAACAGCATTTCTTCTTTCCTTGCCTTAGCTCAAAATCTCCCTGTACCTGGGAGTGCCACCCCCATCTCTCCCTATCAAAATCCCACCATACTTAAACTCTGCACCAAATCCCACCTCCTCTAAGCTTTCCTGGTTCCCCCTGCTACCTGCTGGGAGGAGATGAAAATCCCTCCATCCTCTCCATGTTCCTGTAGCCCCACTGACTCCCTGAGAATCAGTCAGTTTTATACACATCTGTGTCCAGCAAGAGACTGTGAGCTGTGGGGAGCAGGGGTGCTGGCCTCTTTGATTTTCTCTCTCCCTCCTGATCCCAGGGATTGATGAGCAGCATTATGTCTGAGTTGGAATAACAGCATTCCCTTATTTGCTCACACTCTGAATCAGAACATCCTAAATGGACCTTCGGCCTTCCCATAAGCTAGGTGTGACCACTACTGCACAATGAGGTGATGCTGGCTCTTAAGAACCATACGGTGCAGCAGGGATAGTGTGTATTAGCCTGTCTGCAGACTTGGGGGGAAGAGCCTGATTTGAGACAGGGCTGGGAGAAATTGGCTGGAGTAGTCCTTGAGAAAAGGTCACCCAGATCTCAAATAGGCAGGAGGACTTAGCTATGGATTCATGGGAGGCTCAGTGGATCCAGAAGAGGAGAAGGAGCAAGCCAAGACACCCCCGGGAACTGACCCTGGCCCCTCCCCCCTGCTCTCTCTACCCCATGGCTCATTGCTACACTTTCCCAGATGGAGGCAGTAGTGATAGCATATGGCCTCCTCCCACCTGGAAAGCTCTCTGGATTGGATTCCCCACAGGTCCCCAGCAAGTCTCTGAGACCTGGAGCTTGGAGAGAGCTACTTCCTCTCTCCCTACATCCTCCATGCCACTCCTTCCCTCTATGGCTCTTCCCTCCAAATGCCAAATGCCACTGGGACCCTGGGATGGAAGGTGCTTGGCAGCTCTGTGGATTTCCCAGGCAGCTGCTACTCCCCTAGACTCTGAGTACTAGTAATTTTAGTCCTGATGCAGCCACGACTCTCGGGCTTGAAACCAGAATCATTACAGCTATCTCCTGCTTACTCTCCGGGGGGTGGGGGGTTACAGTATGGAGTGGGCTGGCTTCTGGGAAGCAGATGGATTCCTCAGTATTCTGTGCAATCTTCAATTTCTGACTCTGGGAAAGAGTGATAAAACAGTCTGGATCATCCCCACTGTCAAAGAAGGATTGGTCTGGATCAGGGGTCCATGGAAAGATTTCAGGAGGTCCATGAGCTCAAATTGAAAAAAAAATCAACTTATCTTTATTTTCTCTCACCTCTAACTGAAATCTAGCATTTCCTTCACTTATGAATGTATGCAATAAATTACAATATTCATTTCATATCACACTACAGCTGTTGCATATCTCGAAAAATCTCTTATGTTCAACCATACTTCAAAATCATGGTAGTTGTTAGACCCAATGCTGGTTGAGTGTCATAAAACGATCTGCCGTTACATTCTGAGAAGAGGTCCGTGGTTTTCACCTGACTGGCAAAGGGGTCCATGGAACAAAAAAGGTTAAGAACCCCTGGTGTAGGTAACACAAAATCATAAAGAACCCCAAACCAATTCTGTTTGGCTAAGGAGAACTTTATGTATTTTTTTTTTCTTTACCTGCAGCTGACTTTCCCGGCTCTACTGAGTATTAAAATCCATGCAGTCCTGGAAGGGATTGGGAGAAGCTGGTTCCTGATGAGACCACAGACAAGTCTCAAAACAGATAACCTACGTGGAAATGTCTGTTCTCTGAGAAGTTTTTAAAAGCCACAGGAACAGATGAGGGAGTAAATGCTAAACGTGTTCAATGCTTGCTCTGCTTTGAAAACAAAACCAGAGTCATTGAGTGTCAAGGCTGGAAGGGGACTTTGAGACTGTTGCGTCTAACTGCCTCCTTATGTAGATGAGGAAACTAGAACCCACAACGAAGGTAGGCTGAGTTTAAACCTGATGACGCCTCTCCCATTCATCAAAACATTGAGGAAGACTCCTTCCTACCTGGACGCCAACTAACTTCTCCAGCTCCCTTCACCCAACACCTCAAGATTTCTGCCCCATTACTAGTTTTTTTGCACTTGCCGTATGTGTCTTCCTTGTATGTGTCATTAAGTACATTTTATTGACATGTTTCCCCTATTCACCTATAAGCTAGAAAAAAATCAGGGCCTTTGGGTTTCTTCTGGAAGCTCCATGTTAATGACTCACTAGTGACGAGGCACAGATCCCCTCTCACTAGCAACCATCACAGCTTCCTCCAGCAGCTATCCAGGGGCCAAGTCTTGACTTTGTCACTTACCAGCTCTGTGACCTTGGCCGAGTGACAACTTCCCTTTAGAGGTGGTGCCAAGGAGTGGATTAGCAAGAGAGGGCCACCGGCCACCCCCAAAACACACACTGAAGTAAAAACACGTGTTTGTTATGCAGACCAGCTTCAGGACAGATCTCTGGTCCCCACTGAACCCAAGGATGATCCATAAATTCCTACTATTGATTAAAATTCTGGAGCTGCCACGGCTCCTTTATCTCAATTTCCTTATCTGGAAAATAATGTCTTATATAGTTATTAGGAAACTTAAATGAGATAATCCACGGGAATCTTTGAAAAATATCCAATAAATGTTAGCACTAGGTACTGCAACTGGGGGTAAGGTATCAAAGACAAATAAAACCCAGTACCCTCCAGAGGCTCAGATGGTTATGTAATAATGACTCTGTGATATGATGGATGGAGTAACACTTCCAGCGTTAACTGGAAGTGGGATCAGTTACCATGAGCTGTTTAAGGAAGTCAGGGACAACATCACCAAGGACCAGAGGCTCAAACAAGAATCTGGAGGGTGAATTGGAGTTTCCTGGGCAGGCAAGTGAGCATCACGCTCGCAAGAAGGAACACCATGTAAAAAGACCAGAGGTTTTCAACTGCACAGCACCTCGAGGCGTGTGAGTACAGTAATCAAGCAAGGGAAGTGAGAAGTGATGGGCAGTGAGGCTGGAGAAAGAGACGGCAAGATGGAGAAAAGGGCATGAGCTTTGGCATCACCAAGACTTGGGTTCAAATCCTGCCTCCACCATTTACCAGCTGTATGAGCCTCTCTGAGGCTCAGCTTCCTCATCCGTAAAAAGGGCAAGATGACATAGCAACTCCTACCCATAATAAATACCTTATTATTATTCTTAGTGACTGGTACACCAATAGTAGCCTCTGTTGTAATCTCTCTTGACAGGTCTCGGAGGCTTCACCAAGAAGCCTGGACTTGTGGTTTCAGGCAGGGCCATTTGAATGGAGCCTTCAGGCTGCTGCACCTTTCCAGGTAAATGCTGATAAGGGGCCAAACCACCGATGGCAGTGGTGAGGGTCCCAGCTGAAGGGTACAGCAAGTTTGGAGACAAAATCGACAGTTTGGCAAAACTTTAGGTGAGGTGAGTAACGGAGAAGAGGCATTGAGGGTGAAGCCCTTTACCAATGAAAATTATAAATTTTTTTCTTGAGGATTAAAAGAAAAAAAATGGATGATACATAGAAAGTACACAATAAAAGTTAGCATTGTTGTTACCGGGTGTTCCTTCTGGAAGGAAACCTAGCCCGTCCCCCTCCTTTCCAGGATGAGAAAGCTGAGGCCCAGAGAGGCAAAGGAAATTAGAAAAGCACTCTCCCAAGGCCACGGGGCAGGGGGAGGGTGTCCGCGGTGGGGCTGAAACAAGTATCTGGGACTCCTTGGGCCAGTGAAGCCAAGGTCATTGGTTCAGTTGCCACGTGTTGAAATAACTGTATATTTTAGTTTTAAAAACCGTGTTAGGTGCTATTTAAATTGGTCTTAAAATGTTATGTCCTGCGGAAGGGGACACAGAGCCTTTACACGAGGCCAGCTGATGTCAGGAACCAGCCTATAAAAACTGCTACCCCGTGTCCAGGAGGATAAAACTGGGTCTGAAGAACCGACCTTGAAAGCCCAGAGGCCTGAAGTGATCGCGGTCCTACTTTGCGCAGAGCTCGCAGTCCCGTCCGCTTCTCTGGCCCACTGCACTGCTGCGGTCCTGCATGGCTAGGAAGCTGGGCCAGAGAAAGAACTGAGAGGCAGCCCGCAGGCATCCACAGGAGCACAGTGGAAAATCCTGGGCAACCAGGTGACCCCCCTGAGGGTGGCCTATTTGGGGGGGCGTTATTGGGAGAATAGTGGCCGGGGTGGAGGTGGGGTGTCTCTGTAGAGGAGGAAAGTAAGCCCAGTGGTCTTTTCACGTGATTCCAGCCAAGCAAGGAGAGCCAAGCGAGGCCAATTCCCCTTCTGTGCCCATCCCGTTGGCCCAAGCCCTCTCTGGCACCCCACACAGAGGCTCTCCGAGTCCCGTCCTCCCCCACTCAGAGTCCCCGGCACTCTGCCTAAGCCGAGAGCAGGCGGCGGCCCCCAGGCCCAGTCCAGGCTGGCAGGAGCAGTTCTGACTCCCCCCAACCCTCTACCCTCCAGCTGTCGCTCCCCCTCCATGCCCACCGGCATCAGTTGGCAGAGTGCAGCCACCCACCCCCACCCCAGCCGGGTCCAGCAGGCACAGCTTAAGTTACCACAGAAACTCTGGCTTTCCTGGGGTTTGGAGCCGGCCGGGTTAGGAGGGAGGTGGGGTGGTGTCTGCCGGCCACAGGCTTCTGGTGGCCACACCGCTCTGAGTTCCAACTGTTGCTGGCTCCTGGAGCCCCTTTCCTCCCATGGCTTCTGGCAAGGTACAGCCACTGCCACGACAGAGGCCTGGCAAGTCCTGGCAGAGGGGGATGGGGCAGCCTATTGTTGCTTCCTATCCCTCCACTCCCTGAAATCCAGAATAACCACCACACCCTTAAATGACACTTTTAACCTTTCAAAGAACTTTCCCAATTTTATCTCACTTGACCCTCATGATTTTCCTAGGAGGCAGGTGGGATAATTGGCGGAAGGAGAAACAGAGACCAGAGGAGGTGAGATGAGTTACCCAGGCTCCCATGGCTCTCTAGCTGGCGCGGAATCCGGCTGTCCACATGCCACACCACTGCCACTTCCACGTACTCCACACCCCACTCCAGGCAGCACAACATACTCCCAGAGGCTCTGGCAAAAAATGTCTTTGCAATTCTCATAGCTTCCCCTGGCACAAGAGAACCTCGATGTACCCCCTCCAGGGGAGAGGGAGCAATTCCTTCCTGGGCAGCCTCACCAAGTCCAGGAACCAGAACCCACTCTCCCTTCGCTCCCAAAGGATGAGCCCCTCCCACCCCCGAGCTTGCTGGTAGCATGTGCTTTAGGATCTGACCTGCGTCCTGGGCAAGCTTTCCTTTATCAGCATGACAACCGTGCAAAGATAAACTTGTGTTTTTCCACAGGGACAATGGGAAGCTTCAAAGAGTAAAGGAAATTGGAAAAGCTTAGGAAGTATGAAGGCAGACGAGGGAGAGGTGTGCAGCACATGTGCGTGGTCAGAGACAGAAGCTTCTGGAGTTTGCTCCGAGCACGGCTGCCTCTTGGCTGTCACCTGTGTGGACTCACTGTCTTGACCTCACTAGGTCAAGAGGAGAAGCAGAAGAGAATGCCTCCAATGGGTGCCATGACTGTACCCTCATGAATCTGTGGGGCTGAAAGGATTGTGTGAATGCCTCTGGCTTCATGGAGATCCATCCCTAAACTCCCCCAAATGATGAGTCTGAACCCTAGTCTTAAAGATCTCCAGAGAAGGAGATGCCTTGATGATCTATTCCTGGATCTCTAGACTCACAGGGGGTTGGATGTTCTTCCTTGGGTCTAGCCTAAATCTTTCCTGCTGCATTTTCAAAAGACCTCTTCTTCGGATCTCTGTGCAAGAGAACAGGCACGGAGCCAACAGGCAGGAAATGAAATCACGATGCTGGCCATTTCCCTCTTTTCCTTCCTCTCCTCTCCTCCCTCCTCCTTCCCCATCACCCGCTGCCCCCACCCTTGGGACTGCTTGTCAGATGTTCTCACTGTGAAGAGCAGCGCCTGTGTGTACAGTGCCTTTATGTGTTGTAGATTTTAGCTGTAGCCTTCAGGCTTCTCCTTGCAGCCCTGACAAGGGAAATCCCATAATGAAGGATTTCACGGAGCTCCACAGGCTGGAGGAGGCTTTTCTTTCCATCTGTCATTTTACTTTAAGCCTTGACCTTTCTGTTCCCATGTAAGGCAAGAGGCCTGGGCTGGGGAGTGAATGTCTGGGTTTGGACCCGGGACTGGGTTGCAAGCAAACTATAGCAAGTAACCTCGGGTTTGGATAACATGAAAATGAAAAATTAAGGCCGACCATTGCACGCTTCAGGGGGTGTGGTGGGAGGTGAAGAAGGAGAGCCCTTTCAGTCTAAAAAGAGGTCCTACGTGGGGATAGGGCAGCAGAATGGCCCAGGACCCCTGTCTGGCCATCCCTGGACAGACACTGTGGGGTTTCACTCATACCAGAGAGAGCAGGGGCTTTGGAGTCCAAAACATCTCAGTTGGATCCTGGCTCCACCACTCACTTGCTATGATCTTGGGCAAGTGGCTTAACCCCTCTGAGCCTCAACTTCCTCATGTGGAAGTTAGGGGTAATAAGGTGGACTTCACAGGATTGCTTTTCAGGTTAAACAAGAGGATGTCACATGCTCGGCAGAGCACCTAAGCAGACAGGTAGTGCTTAGTCAAGGGTGGCGGTGAGTATTTCTCAGGTGAGGAGAGAACCTCAACATCAATTGGGAGATAACAGAAACTTGAAAGCCTGGCCTTGGCTTCTCTTTGGTGACAGTTCCCCCCAAATCTCTCCAAAGGGGCCTCAAACTGGGACAAATGGCCAATGGGAAAGTGAGCTCATGGCTTTGATGCTAGCAAAGGGCCATCTTCTGACCACTTTCCCATGTCAGGTCAATAGGGAGACGGAGAAAAAAAAAAAATCAGTCTCCAAGGCTCCAAGACAAAATACCCGCCCGGCACTGCTTTGAAAAGGCAAACCCTTCGAGATGCACAAGGATTTTGATTGTTTGAAATGTTGGTAACATTTCATCTTCCCAGAGACCTTGTTCATTTATCAGGGTTCTTAAAACCCTTTTGTTCACAAGCTTGTGGTGAGCACAGAAAACATTCTATCTACTATCAGAGCACAGCTGTTCAGCAACAAAAAGACTTAGGGGAAAAGCCTTTAAAAAGGGAAGGGGGGAAAAACAGGGATACAAACATGGGAAAAGCGATCAGGGGCAGAAAGAAGGCCTCGCAAGCAACAGCTGCCTAACAAGAATGCGCTGTTTGGGGAAGTGTGAGAAAAAGTGTCGGGGGGCCGCCAGAGGTCTCGGGTGAACGCGTAATCGCAGCAAGACTGGGAGAGCTGGGCTCCTCCTCTCCCAAGGGTTCCTGGCAATCCCGCACACAGTCCCTGCCTGGGCCCCTAAAAATGTCTGAAGGAGGTGTGGAGCCTTGAGTAACATCTTAAGGGCCAGTGTGGCTGGAAAAAAAAAAAAAAGTCTAGTGGAAAACTCTGTCCATCCAAGGCTACAGAAGACCAGGAAATATTTTCTAAAAAGGGCTTTGATTGCTCCTGAAAGCACAAGACAGCCTGAGCAGGGCCAGCCCAAGAGCAGGCCGGTGTGGTGCTACCCATTGGCTGTGTGAGGTTAGGGCAGACAGGTCCAGAGTCTAGGATTTATTTTCAGCTCTTAGTTATTTAGTTGGGAGTCTTGCAGAATTTCGTGGATTCAGATAACGGAAAATCACACCCATGTTTATAAAGTGTCTGAATAGCAGGATTCTGTAAAATGTCATCGTAGCTCATATTTAAAGACAAATTCTAAAAGGGAAAAGAGATAAAGTTGATCGTGGCACATTTTAAACACTAAAAATCAGTTGCCTTGTGACGTGAACCTGGTACATTACATTATGAATATGAGCTCTGGGTTTCAAAGACTTGGGTTTAAACGTTGAAAAATTGCTCTGGTGCTGGGTGACCTTGAGAAAATGTTTCAACCTCTCTGTGCCTTAGATTCCTCATCAGCAAAGTGAGAAAAAAGGCACCTACTTCATAAGGTTCCAGTGAAGATTACACAACGTGTTTAAGAAGTGGGTCAGAAGCTGATACCCACAAAAATAGAAGCTGTAATAATAATGCTATTTTGATGCAGTAGCAGGCTTGAGATCACTTGGGTGATCTTAGGTTGACCACTAATAGGGTCCCGAACTACCTCCTGGCCGGGGTTCCCTCTGCCTAAATGAGGTACATGGAACCTGCCTGTCCTATTTCACAAAATGCCATGGGCTCAAAGAAGCCTATGATGTATAAAAGCATATATGAAGATAACCTATGGGGAAGCGGCTGTGGCTCAATCAGTAGGGCTCCCGTTTACCATATGGGAGGCCCCGGGTTCGGGATTCCCGGGGGCCTCCTGGTGAAGGCAAGCCTGCCCACACGGCGTGGTTGGCTGACCCGGCGAGCACAGGCAGCAAGGGGGGGATTAATGAATAAATAAATAAAATCTTTAAAAAAAAAAAAAAGAAGATAACCTATGATTATTATAAAGTGTCTCTATTATGCCATTGCTTTTCCCTCATCAGCAAACATTCTAACACAAGGACTTTGAATGATCAGCTCACCATTCTCCTTGACACCTGAGACCTGACCCCTGACTTTGTTTGGATCCTGATTCCAACAAAACAATTGCAGACAAACAAACAAAAACATTTATAAGACAATCGGGTAAATCTGATGAAATTAAGGAATTCTTCCTTTTTTTTTTTTTTTAAGTTATGATAATTTTGTTGTGGGTACCTACGTATGTATGTATGAGAGAATTCTTATTCTTAAAGATACACACAGAATATATATAGATACAATTATATGATGTCTTGGATTTGCTTTGAAGCAAGCCGTCTGGGCGGGAGGTGGGGAGGCTGGGGATAGATTTAGATAAAAGAAGATTGTCATATGTTAATAATTATAGAAGCTGGGTGGTGAGTATGTAGGAGTTAATATTATTTCTCTGCATTTATGTTTGAAACTTTCCCATAATAAAAGGAAAAACCAAAACAAGCAAAACGTAAACACCCATGACGCAACTAAGAACAAGGTAGAGTCCTAATGGGGGTGGTTGGGGATCTTGGGTACAAATGCACAGCAAGGGGGAGAAAACTGGAAATTGGACAGCCTTGGGACATGAGCAAGTCACTTAATTTCTCCAGGCCTCAGTTTCCTCATCTTTAAAATGAGAAGGCAAGATGCTCCTTTCAGCTCTAATATGCCCTTTTCAGCTCTAACATGATACGAATCTTAGGGATTTCAAGCAATTAGGTGCACCTCACCAGATATTCTAAAAGAGATCTATAAATCTCACTTTCAAGTGAATGGAATCACTTGAAATGTATCAGGAAAGCTCTCTATTTAAAGAAGCACCATGGGAGACTGTATAATTAAGAGACAAATCTTGTGGTGAAGTGCATAACTTCTTCCCCAATTTATTTGTGGCTTCAGATTTGCTTGTTACAGTAAAAGGTCAATTGACCAAAAACATCCCGAGTTTGGAGAAGTTCTTCCAGGCTCCATTTTCTATGAGCTGAATGTTAACTTGAAAAAAAAAATCCTCTATGTTTCAATTCTTGTTATGAAAAATCTCTCAAAAACAGGCATCTACTTTCCTATCCTAAGGTATACAAAACAACGAATGTAACTTTTGTGATCTTGCTGCTGGGTGCCCAAGGTCAGGGATTAGAGACGTCAGCAAAGGGGGTATAAGGCAAGTTGAGTCCATGCTGACGCCTTGGCATCTTCTGGAAGGTGCATTTTCAACATCAATCCTTGCACGAGCCGGTTTTATTTTATATTCTCCTACAAGTGTAGGGCAGAAGAAAGGAGAGCAGTTAATAAACTGTTCTGCTTGGCTGAGTCAATTAATCAAAGTTTGACTGAAATTGGGTGTCTCCCTGCACCCCGCATTCCCAACTGCTTCTCCCATTTCTCTTTGCTACCCTAAAGACCTGGATTCATATTTTCTAGGACACCGCCTTCAAATCTGTCACTTCTTCCAAAAAATACCTGATTTTTTTCTAGCAAGGACTCACCATTATTATCCTCTCAAAAGCACCTTATCGCACTGGTCATTAAAAAAATAAATAAAAGACTAGACATGACTTTGAGCAGTCAATATGTTGACATTTATTGAACATCTCCTCTATAAAGGAATTTGCTAGGGGCTAGAGGAGATACAATGGAGTAAGCTTTTCACTCACTGACTCCAAAGTGCTGGTCATCTTTTGAGAGACAGGTCAGAAATAAAGCCCAAGCCTTGGTACCAGGTCCACTGTGTTCAAGCCCCAACTTGCCATTCAGCCGCTGAGTACTTGGGCCTGTTTCCTTCTCTGTAACACGATGACAATGATGATATCTACTCATAGGCTCATTGGGAGGTTTAAATGAGATCATCCTTGGTTACAAGAGTTCCTGGCACAGGGGAAGTGTTCGATACGCGTTAGCTGAATATCTGAGAGATGTACTCAAGCAAGGAGCCACTAACACTAGAAGACACCACCCCAGAAAGGTGACGAGATACCAACGCCCAAGACCAAATGACTGGGAGAGAGGGTGTATTTGCTGCAAGAATGGGGCATGAGTGTTCGCAGGGGAAGGGGTCCTAGAACTGACAGGCCTGTCTTCCAATATGTCTGAGACTTTATCACCCCGAATGACCGGTTGGAGCCTCGGCCCACTGGGACTCCCTTGAATGGTATGGACTGGCCTGGATCCCAGGCACTTGGGCTTTCCATCCCCTCAACAGAACTGTCAGCTCTGTGGATGTGGGAGATGGTTGGTCAGGGAGGGCTTCCTGGAGGAGGAGACACTGGAGCCAAGGCTTCAATGCTGGATAGAGTCTCAGGAGGTAAGGAGGCAGGGATCATGAAGGGGTTAGCTGCAGGGTGGTTCATGCTCTGTCTAGAGGCCCCCCTCCTCTGAGTACAGGTTCTGTGGTCACCTCTTCCAGGCTTGAACATTATATACTGTTGGGAATGCAGTCCTCTTTCTCCCTGTAGTCCCCCTGCGGCTACCCAAACAGAAACCTACTTTTTCTTGCCTGGCTCTTGGGAGAGCTGCTACCTAAATCCCCTCTTTCATAGAACAGCCCTTCCCAGATCTGAAGGCTGAGGTCGTGCCGGCCCTTCCCTCAGGTTTTCTCCTTTCCCACGGACCACGTTCTGCTGGTCTCCTTGAAGCCGCGACTCATCTCAGCGCCTGCCCAGCTTGGGAGGCCAGTCTGGGAGGAGGTTTGAGGCCTTCCCCGGCAGGGCCCCAGGCCGGTGGCTGCTATCTGTCACCCTGCCCACTGCCCTCCATCCTCCACGTTGCCCTGGGCCGGTGCGGGGAGGCGGGGAGCTCAGCCTTCACGGGGGGACTCCTTCCCAGGTCCGCTGGGGGACTTTATCCTCAGTACCCTGGCGTCCCACTGCAGGCCACCACAGGATTTCAGGTAAAAAAACAAAACACAAACTGAGGCACATCTTGCTATGTTTTCATAAAACGTAAGCAATAAAACATAATCCCAGCTCCGACGACGCTTTCCAGCTGGGTGACCTTGGGCAAATTACATAACCTTTCCGTACCTGTTTCCCAATCTGTAAAACAGAGATAATAGTGGTTGTCGTGGGGCCTGGATGACTCAATATAACAGACGTACTTAAAGCAGGGCCTGGTACCGAGTTAGGCGCTACTGCCAGTGCTATCGGTACTGTTATGTGGTTAGGGTGCCGGCTACCGAGGCAGGCAGACGCGGGGGGCATCGCTTAAGCTCTCCGGGCCTCAGTTTCCTCATCTTCTTAAAACGGGCGTAATAATAGCTCCTACCTCGTTAGATGGCTGGAGGACCAAATGAGATGCCGCACGCGAATGGTTTGTGTTAACAATTCAGCACCTGAGTTAGCATATAGTAAGTTAGAAAAAGGCTTACATTACACAGCAAAAAAAGAAGGAAAATCTTATATAAGAAGGAAAGAAAGAAGGAGGGAGGCGGGAGAAGGAGGAAAGGAGGGAGGGAAGAAGAAAAGAAAGGGAGAAAGGAAGAAGGCAGGAGCCCTGGCTGGGAAAGTGATAGCTAAGCTCTCCGGAGGAGACGACTTTGGCTGCAGCATTTCCTGCAGTCTGCGGCCTGCTGGAGGGCAGTGGCCATGTCTCGGTCATCCCACACCCCCTGGCTGCGCCTAACCTGGTGTGTTGCCCGTCACAATCACTGAAGTAAACAAGCGTGGAATGAACAGCCCTTTAAAACTACCCCGACCCCTAGGAAAGCAGGGGAGTGAAAAGAATTCCTTTTAGGATTTTTCTCTACTTGCTCCAACACAGTTACACCGCCTGGCAGGGTGGCTGGCTGGGCAGGAGGTACAAATTGCATGAAGCAGCCACAAGGCTGTTTAGAGTAGTGGTGAGGAGCCCAGACTTGGGTTCCAGTCCTGAATCTGCCAGTTACTGGCTGTGGGACTTGGGTAAGTTCCTTAATCCTTCCCAGCATTGCTCTCCTCCTTTGTAAAAGGGGGACTGCGAAAACGACCTCATCATCGAGTCATGAGAATTAAACGTTATTTGTTATTTGTAAGATGCCTAGCACAGTGCCTGGTAGAAGAAAGTGCTAAAGAAATGTTGGCCCTTATTATGGACACAGGATTTCCCAAACCCCTGAAGGACAGCAGGACACTCTGTTCACAAAGTAGTTTTAGGGGAAATCTTGAATCTACTTAACTTTTCTGGTTGGGAGGAGAAGGGCATGGTGGTGGCCAGAGCCCCTTGGAATGCTCCTCAGCCCCAGGACTTGGCATCACTGACAGATGCCCATCCTGCCTTGGGGTCATCGTCCTCCCTTGGCTGCAAGTGTCATTCCCACTGCCATCAACACCCCCTCCCTCTGCAGAGATGGTGAGCACTCTGGCATTGTTCCTTCCAGCCAATGGCTTCTGTCCGGCCTGTGATTAGTACCCCCCGAGATTCCATCGCAATCCAGGCATCCCAGCTATGTCAGCGTGACTCAAGTTGTGTGTGTCTGACATCTACATGGCCCCGTAGAAGGCTGGCTCCAGGCAAAGGTTATTTGGAATGCTGCTGAATGTTTGATGGCTGTCAGGTTATCTTTTTGGGGTTAGGCCATTAAAGTTGCATCTGATATTTTATGGAACAAATGAGATACACTGCAAGCTGAAATCCATGGGGGAGACTGCAAAACTCAAGAGGGTGTTTACAGAGGGAGACACAGTGGCAGCTAAAATTAAGAGGGTGGTTTTTACCCCCAAAAAAACTTTGTAGTTTTTCTTTCACGTGGCTTTTCCACTTGAATTCAAAGTAGAAACAACTCCCAAAAGTCAAGCATAGAGACCACCATAGTACAGACTCAGTAAAACCTGGGGCTGCTGGGTGACCTACAAAGAACATGGATCCATCTATCTGGCTCAGATCATCCCAGAGAGCCATCTGCTCTGTCCTTAAATTCTCTACCCAAACTTCACCCCACACCCTGAAGAAACATACTTTTCCAAGCAAATCTCGATCCTTCCTGGGTGCTTTTTAGTCTATGCCCCACATCTCCCTCCTTCCAACCTGCCCCCAGGGTAACCGATCCTCCAGCCACCATGTCCTCTGAGCAGACCATGGACTTTTCCACTTCTGCTCCTGAGCTTTGTCACCACTACCCAGAGCATCCTTCCCATCCATCTCTGCCTGACATTCATCCAACCAAATGGCCCAATAAAGAGCCCAACCAAATAACAGGCACATTGTGAAGCAATAATACAAAAATAAGCAGACCAAGCATCACAGCCTTCTGAGCCACCCAGCCCAATTCAAGTGCCACCTCCTCCAGGCAGCCTTCTCGGTCTCCCTCTTATTGGTACTCCCATAACACTTAGTTGACTCCTATCTCCTTCTCTCTGGCATTAAAGTGAAAGCTGTGTATGTATGCATATACTTCCTGATAGACTGTAAAGCCTTACAGTCTGTCTAAAAGACAGGGACACTTACTTTATAGAATTAGGACCTCAAGGTTTTTCTCCTACCACTTTTACCCAAATGCACAAAGAAACAAGTACGCTGATGCTTGCTGGAACATTATTTCTAAAAGCAAAAAACTGGTGGTGGAGGAACACACAAATGCCCATCAATTGTGGAAAATGGTTAAATTGCAGTCCATCCTTACTATGGAAAAAGCATTCTGTAGTTATAATGAATGAAGTACATTGACACGTACTGGCAAAGGAAAACTCCAAGAGCTTATTGCGAACTGAAAGAGAATCAAGTTACAGAACACTATGTTTGTCATGATTCTATTTAGGTTTTGAAACTCTAATGTCCAAAAGAGAAAACTAAAAAATATAAATACTAGAAACTCTTTTGGGGAAACGGATGTGGCTCAAGAAGTTCGGCGTCC